>CM035170.1:17042441-17474608 GCA_020205615.1 Panax quinquefolius | reverse complement strand
TTTCATGGATATGATGAACCAAGTATTGAGGAATATTTGGATCGATTCGTTGTTGTCTTTATTGATGACATTCTCATATATTCCAAAAGTAGTGAAGATCATGAGCACCATTTGAAGTTGGTACTCGAAAGCTTCGTGAAAACCAACTATATGCCAAATTGAAGAAATGTGAGTTACGGCTTGAGGAAGTAGCATTCCTTGGGCACGTGGTGTCGAAACATGGAGTATCTGTTGATCCAAATGAAGATTGAAGCAATCTGAAGTTGGGAACAACCAAAGTCGGTGGCTGAAGTCACGTAGTTTTTGGGCTTAAATTTGGTTATTATCGGAGATTCGTGGAAGGTTTTCTCAAATCGCTACTTCATTAACCCAACTAACTTTCGGAAGGATACAAAATTCGTTTGGAGTGAAGAATGCGAGAAGAGTTTCCAAGAGCTTAAGAGGAGACTTATTTGGCACTGTTCTAACAATACCATCTGGTTCGGATGGATTTGTTATCTCTGACGATGCTTCGAGCAAAGGGTTAGGATGTGTTCTCATGCAACGTGGGAAAGTCATAGCCTTTATGCCTCATGACAACTTAAAGAGTATGAGAGAATTATCCTACTCATGATCTAGAGTTAGCGTGATGCTCGCTCGCTTAAAGATATGGAGGCACTATCTATATGGGGAGAAAGTGGAGATATATTGGACCATAAAAGCCTTAAATATTTCTTCACTCAAAAAGAACTCGACATCACGGCGGCTGACGTTGGCTCGAACTATTGAAAGACTACGACCACACTATTCAATACCATCACGAGTAAAAGCGAGCGTGGTAGGCGGCGCATTGAGTAGAAGATCATATCACGAGGACGAGTGCGATGATGTCAAGTATCTGCGTAGAGCCAACTTTAATAGAAAAAGTTAAGGTTGCTTCTTTCGAGCCAATCCGGTATGATGCGTCACGTATGAAGAAGAAAGTACAAGAAGGAGCTATTCCTGGCGAGAATTGATGAAGAAGGAATACTTGAGTCCACTCTAGACTTTGTGTTCCTAACGACTCGATTTGAAGTCTGAAGATTATGATGGAGGCACAACGAATCGCCATTTGCAATCCATCTGGAAGTACTAAAATGTATCGTGATCTTGACATACATTTTGGTGGAACAATATGAAGAGAGAGATTGCAAAGTTTATCTCGATGTGTTTAAGCGGCCCAACGTGTAAAAGCGGAGCATCTTGTACCTAAGGGTCCGTTGCAACCACTTGAGATTCCGAATGGAAGTGGAACACATTACTATGGATTTCGTTACGGTCTTCCTACGGTTTCTCAAGGCATCAATCTTATTTGGGTTATTGTTGATAGATTAACCAAGTCTGCTCATTTCTTGCCGATCTGGAGACTTATTCCTTGAGCGTCTTGCTAGTATGACGTGAATGAGATTGTGAGGTTGCGTGGCATACTGTATCCATAGTTTGGATCGTGACCCAAGATTCACTTCAAGATTTTGGGTTAGCTTGCAAAAAGCTATGAGCGCAGTTTGCGATTTAGTTAAGCATACCATCCCCAAACGGACGAGACAATCGAGAGGACTATTCAAACTCTTGAAGATTTATTAAGACTCATGTCCTGAACTTCAAGGGCGATTGGGATAAGTATTTACCATTGGTGGAATTCTCCTGACAACAACATTATCGAACAAGTATAGGTGTGGCTCCATTTGAAGCATTATATGGGCGAAAATGTCGTTCTCCAATATGTTGGGATGAGGTGGGTGAAGCAACATTGTTGGGACCCGAGTTAAATGCGTATGACTCACCGAAAAGATCCAAATGATTCGACAACGTATACAAAGCGGCACAAGATCGACAAAAGAGTTATGCGGATCTTCATCGAAAGGGCGTGGAATTTAATGTAGGGGATCGTGTATTGTTGCGAGTTGCTCCGTGGAAGGAGTTACAAGATTTGGGAAGAGAGGAAAGCTCGATCCACGATTTATTGGTCCATTTCAAATTCTTGACCGAGTAGGAAATGTAGCCTATAGACTTGCATTACCTCCGAATATGTCTCGTGTTCATAATGTGTTTCACATATCATGCTTAGTAAATATGTGAAAGACCCGAACCACGTTATTGAGTTAGAACCGGACGAGATAGCCAAGACTTAACGTATGAGGAGGTACTGTCAAGATCTTGGATAGGAAGGAGCATGTCCTACGCCATGAAAGGTCATACCACAAGTTAAAGTTTTGTGGAGGAATCATGCTATAGAGGAAATGACACGGGAGTTGGAAAGCGGAAATGAAAGCGAGGTATCCTCACCTTTTGAAACACACCAGTATCGTCACGTCAATTTCGAGGACGAAATTTCATAAGGAGGGAGGTTGTAAGACCAAAATTTTTTTTAAATAAAAGGAATTTCCTTTATTTATTATTTTGAAATAGTAAGGGTTGATTTGATTAATGTGGATAGTTAAGGGTTAAATACATAAATATTTCAAAATAAGCAAGTGGTTATAAAATATTCATTGTTGTGAGGGAATATTCGTTTGGTCGTGGAATATTAAATGCTTGTCGGGAATATTAAATGCAATGAAGCCAGACCCATGTGTGGCCCAT
Source organism: Panax quinquefolius (assembly GCA_020205615.1). Classification (NCBI taxonomy): domain Eukaryota; kingdom Viridiplantae; phylum Streptophyta; class Magnoliopsida; order Apiales; family Araliaceae; genus Panax; species Panax quinquefolius. The sequence goes on along the minus strand of CM035170.1, from coordinate 17,472,007 downwards.
GTGAAAGCGATTGGATGAAGAAAACGATGAAATATAAGTTGTTTTTAAATAACAGCAGTAGTTATTCACAGATTATCTTGTTGGAATACCCGGTGGTTAAAACACACTAATCTGCGTTGTTGAACAAGATAGCACCAGTATTGCACGAATTATTGATTCTTACGTAAGAAGGCACTACTTTCGATAATGGTTACGATAATTCTTTATTGATTATTTTATTGAGTTAATAATTCTTTGCGTTGATATTTTATATTCTTTGTTGTTTGATAATTGTCATTACATAGTATTTTCATTATCGAAGCGAATAATTCATATTATCCGAATAATATTATTAGATAACATTATTGGCAATGTCTAGAAAGTTACATCTAAGGAGAGGTTTGATCATCTAATTGCGCGCCAGATGAAAGAAGAAATTCTTATTGAAAGCCCTCTTCTCTGAACCCACTGCACGGTTGTCGATATTGTGATTACGTAATATTATTTGTGAATAATTAATTATTGATTTATACGATGAGGAAAATATTGATTTTATGTGGATATAGATGGAGAAAATTTTTAAAATGACAATTGTTGAAAATTAATATTTTATCTTTTTACGATAAAATAATTCATTTAAATATATTATTTTAATAATATATTAATTGGTGATATTTTTACAATGAATGTGGGATATATGAGTATATGAGGAGGAAGAGTATTTTTGTGGCATTAAATGTTTAACACATGTTTTGTGTGTTGGTGGACACAATTATTGAATAGAAATTTGATTATAAACTTGTAAAATCACCCGTTTGTGGATTTCGGTCAATTTCTATTTGGAATTTGGAAAAACTTTCTTCTGCAAAGTTGTAGAGAATTGAATTTCCTATAAAAACTCATGAGATTCAATTTTCTGATGAAAGGGCATTATTTATTATGAATTATTGAAGTTCAAGTTCAAAATAATTGATTTTGGGAGTTTAAATTATTTTTGTTAAGAAAAACGTTTTTGTATTTTTTTGGACATCATTAACATGTGTGGCTGGTGTTTTGACCAAAAGGTGGGCTAAGGAAAATTGGTATAATTATATTAATATTATATTAAATTTTACTGCTTTGGTGTTCTAAGCAATTTCTATAAATAGGGTGCTTTGGGTTAGAATTGAAAATCACACCGTAAAAGCCAAGTTTTCTCTCTATTTCTCTCTCGATATTTTGAGCGTATTCTTGTGAGTATTTTGAGTATACTTTGAGTATTGATATACGGTGCAAGTTCATTCAAATAAGTTATTCCAAATCAATCTTTTCTTTTTTGAGGTAAGGGATATTATTTTTTTTTCGTAATGATATTATTTCTTCAATATCATTATACTGAAATGTTGATCTGAAGTTTTTATCAAATTTGGAACTTTTTCATGTCGGGGTTACTATTCATGGGTTACTATTCATGAGTTACTTATTCACGAGTTCTTATTCAGCGAGTTCTTATTCACGATTCTTACTATTCACGAGTACTATTAATGAAGCGTGAAGATGTTTTTGTGGAATTTCTATCTTTTGGTGTCTGAGTTACTATTCACGTATACGGCCTTATTCACGATATCTGACTATTCACGTATCTGCACTATTCAATAGAAAAATAAAATTTTCCTTTTGTCCAAAATATCTATTCTGGATACTAACTCTGATTGTATCCATATTTTGATCATTCTTGAATTTTACACCACTATGATTATTTTTGAGGTATTTTTGGACATGGATAAAACCAAGTACGAATCCTTAATCCTTAATCCTTGTCATTTTGTTTCACTGGATTCGTTTCTTTAAAAAAATATTTTACATCATCCTCAGTCTTAAATGATGATATTATGGAATATCTTTGGCCTGTAGTGCAAAGATGAATGATTTCTTAAGAATATCTTTGGCCTGTAGTGCAAAGATGAATGATTTCTGAAGAATATCTTTGGCACAGTAGTCTGAAGATGAGCAGTGTTTAAATGAACATGACCCAGTGATGAATATCTTTGGCACAGTAGTGCAAAAGATGAATATTTGATTCGGATGTATATTGATTGATGTTACGAGGATAAAAGATGAGCGATGAACTTTTAAATTCATACATAGAAGATAGTAGTTTGCATTCTCTACTTAACTCTTCTAATGAATTATTATTTCCGCTGCGAATATTGATTTAAAATTTGTTGTCTATTGTATTCTATTATATTTTTCCCTGTTGAAGACTAACGATATTATCTTAGTCATAATATTCTTTACTGAGCTAGTTGAGCTCACCCTTTTCCTTTTTGTTCCATTTTTCTCAGGAGGCGAGAATATAGCGAGTACGAGTCGGGGTATGGAATGAAGGTTTTAGAAAGGATTGTTTAGTAGTCCTCACCATTTTTGTAAATTAATGTATCAATAAATGTGATGAGGATTTATTTGAGTATAGATATTGTCTAGAAGATAATATTTGTATTCAAACTCACAGTTTTACTGTTGTAATAATAAAGTTGTAGTTGTTTCTGTACCATGTATTGACAACTCAGAATAGGTGATGTATACCTATTTTGGGGGCGTCACATTCGTCACATGAAAGAGGTAGAGTTCATCAAGTTGGAGCAGAACAATATGATCGTGTCGCAGTACGAAGCTAAGTTTGCCAAGTTGTCCCGGTTTGCGTCTCACTTAGTTGACAATGAGGAGATAATGACACGGATGTTTCTAAGAGGTTTGATACCCGAGATACGTCAATATCTAATTTCTCATAAACTGTGTTTGTATTCAGATGTTTTAAATAGGGCTCAGTTATTGGAGCGCGATAAGGAGTCAACTTAACCAAGAGAAAAAAGTCGGCAAAATGATAATACTAGTGGTAGCAGTCATCGAAGAGGTGACAACAAACGTGGAGGGAATCAACATGCCAGAAATGGTAACCACTTCGGTGGTAATCATGGCCAAGATAATAAGAATGGACATTTTAAGAAGAGGAGATTCAACAATGATGGAAAGACGTCAGCATCAGCACTCGTGGTTAAGGAAGGAGAACGGCCACCTATCATATGCTTTAAATGCGGAGGGGAGGGACATATCAGTCCAAACTGTGCGCATCAGTCCAAAATGTGTTACAATTGTGGAAGAGAAGGTCACCTAGCTAGATTTTGTCGTACAGGGAAGCCAAGTCCAGTTGGAACGGTGACACCAAATGCCGTCCCAGATAAGTCAAAACCAGTAGTTCAAGGGAGAGCGTTTGTTGTGACCTCCCAGAAAGCAATGAACCCGAACGAGGTCATCACGGGTAAGCTAATCATCAACTCTAGCGAAGTATATACCTTATTTGATATCGGTTCTACCCATTCTTTTATTTCTCCTACTTGTGCTCAATGTTTAAATTTGACTCCAGAGAAATTAGACTTTGACTTATCTGTTGAAACTCCGTTGGGAGAAACCTTAATTACATCCACTGTTTATAAGTCTTATTTGGTTCAAATCGGTACCTTCACATTACCTGTCGATCTTATTTCCTTAAAAATACTTGCATTTGACGTGATTCTAGGGATTGATTGGTTAACTACTCATCATGCTAAAATTGATTGTTTTCGTAAGGTTGTTAGCTTTCATATTCCTAACTAACCTATTATGCGAATTCAAGCGACCAAACCATTAAATCAATCACGGTCATCTCAAGCCATAAAGTTATTCGTTTATTGAAAAACGGATGTCAAGCTTTCTTAGCTCATGTCACAGATTTAAACAAAAATATGTCAGATTTGAATGATATTTCTATTGTTAATAAATTCCCTGACGTATTCCCCGAAAAACATCCTGGCCTACCCCTAGAGCGAGAAACCGAGTTTGGTATCGACCTTGAACCCAGTATAAAAACAATTTCCAAAGCCCCATATCGAATGACTCATATCGAACTTCGTGAGTTAAAAACCCAACTCTAGGAAATTGTTAGACATCGGTTTCATTCGTCCTAGTACATCTCCTCGGGGTGCTCTGTTTTCTATCGTGAAGAAGAAAGATGGAAGTATGCGACTTTGTATTGATTATCGAGTTGAATCATGTCACCATCAAAATTAGGTACCCATCACCTCGCATTGATGACATGTTTGACCAAATTCTGGAGCCAAATTTTTTCAAAGATCGATCTTACGTTAGGATATCATCAGTTGAAGATTAAAACTGATGGCATTCCAAAGACTGCTTTCAGAACTCGGTATGGGCATTACGAATTCCTAGTCATATCTTTTGGATTGACTAATGCTCCTGATGCCTTCATGGATATGATGAACCGAGTATTCAAAGAATATTTGGATCACTTTGTGGTCGTCTTTATTGATGACATCCTCATTTACTCCAAAAGTCGTGAAGATCATGAGCAACACTTGAGGCTGATACTCCAAAAGCTTCGTGAAAATAAGTTATATGCCAAGTTGAAGAAATGCGAGTTCTGGCTTGAGGAAGTAGCATTCCTTGGGCACGTGATATCAAATCATGGAATATCTGTTGACCTGACAAAGATTGAAGCAATCAAAACCTAACTTTCGGTGGTCAAGTCGTAGCTTTCTCGGCTTAGCTGGTTATTATCGGAGATTCGTAGAAGGGTTTTCTTGAATCACTACTCCATTAACTCAACTGACTCAAAAAGATACAAATTCGGTTGGAGCGAGGAATGCGAGTTCTGGCTTGAGGAAGTAGCATTCCTTGGGCACGTGATATCAAATCATGGAATATCTGTTGACCTGACAAAGATTGAAGCAATTTAAAGCTGGGAGCAACCTAACTCAGTGACTGAAGTACGTAGCTTTCTCGGCTTAGCTGGTTATTATCGGAGATTCGTAGAAGGGTTTTCTCGAATCACTACTCCATTAACTCAACTGACTCAAAAAGATACAAATTCGGTTGGAGCGAGGAATGTGAGAAGAGTTTTCTAGAGGAGGCTTATTTCAAAGACTGCTCGGCATACCACCATCTGCTCGGAGGGATTTGTCATCTACAGTGATGCTTCAGGCAAAGAGTTAGGATGTGTTCTCATGCAACATGGGAAAGTCATAGTCTATGCCTCACGACAACTCAAAGAATATGAGAGGAATTATCCTATTCATGATCTAGAGTTGGCAGCTGTCGTTTTGCGCTTAAGATTTGGAGGCATTACCTGTATGGAGAGAAGGTGGAGATCTATACGGATCATAAAAGCCTCAAATATTTCTTCACTCAAAAGGAACTCAACATGCGGCAACGACGATGGCATGAGCTAATGAAAGATTACGATCATACCATTCAATACCATCCTGGAAAAGCGAACGTATTAGCTGATGCATTGAGTAGAAGATCATATGCGGGTACGAGTGCATTATTGTCAACGCAAAGGCCCATTTTATATGACTTACAAATGATGGAGATAGCCAGGGACCCATGTGATGATGGCGAATATACGAGTAGAACCGACTTTAATCGATAAAGTTAAAGTCGCTTTCAAGCTACGGACACTGAGGCGACGCTTATGAGGAAGAAAGTGCAAAGAAGTGCTATTTTGGAAGCAAGAATCGATGAAGAAGGAACACTTCGAGTCAACTCTGAGACTTTGTGTTCCTAACGATTCGACTTAAAGTATAAAATCATGATGGAGGCGCATAACACACCGCTTGCAATCCATCTCGGGAGTACCAAAATGTATCGTGATCTTCGACATACATTTTGGTGGAGCAATATGAAGAGAGAGATAATGCGGGGTTTATCTCAAGGTGTCTAACTTGTCTTCACGAGTCAAGCGCAGCATCAAGTGCCAAAGTCCATCAGAACCACTTGAAATTCCAGGAATGGAAGTGGGAGCACATTACCATGGATTTCGTTCTTGGTCTTCCCAAGGTTTCTCAAGGCGTAGATGCGATTTGGTCATTGTTGATAGATCGACCAAGTCTACACATTTTTCTTCGACACGAGCAACTTATACACTTGAACGCCTTGCTCAGATGTACATAAACGAGATTGTAAGATTACATGGTATGCCAAGATCCATAATTTTGATCGAGACCTAAGATTCACTTCAAGATTTTGGGTTAGTTTGTAAAAAGCTATGGGCACGGATTTACGATTTAGTTCGGCATATCATCCTCAAACGGACGGGCAGTCGGAGAGGACTATTCAAACTCTTGAAGATTTATTAAGACTCTATGTCCTTGACTTCAAAGGAAGTTGGGACAAGTTCTTACCATTGGTGGAGTTTTCCTACAACAATAGTTATCAAACAAGTATTGGCATGGCTCCATTTGAGGCGTTGTACTTCAATATGTTGGGATGAGGTGGGTGAAGCAACGTTGTTGGGACCAAATTTGGTATGTATGGCTATGGAAAAGATTCAAACGATCTGACAACGTATAAAAATCTCACAAGATCGACAAAAGAGTTATGCTGATCTTCATCGAAAGAACGTGGAATTCAATATTGGAGATCATGTGTTGTTACGTGTTGCTCCATGGAAAGGAGTTACGAGATTTAGAAAGAGAGGAAAGCTCAATCCTCGATTCATTGGCCCATTTATAATCCTCGATCGAGTAGGAATTGTGGCCTATAAACTCACCTTATCGCCAAGTATGTCTCGTGTTCATAACCTTTTTCACATATCTATGTTACGTAAATATGTGAAAGACCCGAACCACATTATTGAATTAGAACCAGACGAGATAGAGGAAGATTTAACGTATGAAGATTTACCTGTTAAAATCTTGGATAAGAAGGATCATATTCTACGCTCTAAAGTTATACCTCAAGTCAAAGTTTTGTGGAGAAACCACAATATTGAGGAAATGACCTGGAAGTTAGAATCTGAAATGAAATCAAGGTATCCTCATCTCTTCGACATACCAGGTACGCACCCTAATTTCGAGGATGAAATTTCATGAGAAGGGGAGGTTGTAAGACCCCAACTTTTATGAATAAAGAATAATTTTCTCGAAATATATTTTTGAATATTATGGTGTGGATTTGATATAATGTTATAGTTGTGGGTAATATTTTCAAATTTTGCAAAGTAAGCAAGTGGTTATATAATATTCGATTGGTCGGGGAATATTCATTTTAATAGGAATATTCAATGACGACAAGACAATCATTAGTGGACCCCACAATGGAAGTATTGTCATAGTTAGAAAACGACATAATTATCTTTTATAAAAATAACTATGAAAAGTGTTACCGTTAAAACTGTTGAACTACCCTAGAGTAAAAAGTATAAAGAATATATGTGGTTGCGTAAGAGCAGACACTACCAGATTGATTATTGATGCTTACGTGAGAAGTCACTCATTTATACTCAATTATTGCTACATGAATTCTTTGATCATATCTCTCATATTATCGATTCAATTATTGTCACAAGATCATCTCTGCATAATATTTATTATTATTAAATCAATAATTGAGATGACAAAGTTATTCATATTATTATTTGCAATATCGACAATGTCTGTAAGTTCCGCATCGAGAGGTTTGGTCACCTAATTGTGCGCCAATAAGGAGAAATCCTTATTGGAAATCCCCCTATTTCCTGGGAACGACCTAGTTGTTAAATATTGCGAGTTATAATATTAATGATGAATAAGTTGTGTTGATTAAAGATGAAATTGATAGTTCCATTGTGTTGGGATTATTAGTGTTAGTGGAAATCGACATTTATTTCGATAACAATTGATGTCTGGAGGTTATATTGACCAATCGGGTAATTAATCGGATAAATGAGCAATTAATGACTATTATTTCACATGCTTATAACTATTTGTTCACATGTGTGTACTATTGATTCACATTAATGTACTATTAGGGGAGGTGGTGCAAGATTGATAATACTTGCATGACTAAATTAAAAATGGAGGTATAGATGAAGGTACTATACTGTAATTAGTTTTTTCACATGATTATACTATTAAGTCACATGAATGAACTATTAATTCACATTATTTACTATTAGGGGATGTGGTGCAAGTTTGATTATACTGTAATATTTTGAGCCCCAAAACGTGCAATTATCGAAACTATATTTTCCAATAAATAGAAGTTCATTCTTCCTTCATTTCTCACCAATTCACTAAAGCTATAGAGCAATTATTATAGACAGAAATTATAGAGAGAAAGAAGAAGAGAAGTCTGCTACCTCACTATTCCAAAGATCCATCTTCATCTAAGGTAAGGGTATTATTTTTTTCGATTCATGAAGAGAGTTATTTTCTTTCAATACTGTGTAAGGGTTGTTATTCCATTCTTTATTATTATGTTGAATAACTCGCCTATGCAATCGCATACATGGTAAAATTCTTCTTTTTATTCCATTCTTTATTATTCTCGCTGGAATAACTCGTCTGCATGCTATCGCATCGCGTCACGTGAATTCTGTTGTTATTTCATTCTTTATTATTCATTTGAATATCCTGCATATCAGTGGGATTACGTACGACTGGTTCCATTCTTTATCATTACTGTTGAATAACTCGTCTGCATGCGAATTACGCACGCTGGTGAATTCTTCATTATTCCATTCTTTATTATTATGTTGGAATAACTCGCCTATGTGGATTACCGCATGCACGGTGAATGATCCTTTGATTCATTCCTTATTAAATTGTGAAAATGATCTCATCTACGTGATTACTGTGATAATGACAAAAAAATCCATTTACGCTTTCATATATTCTATTATACTCACCGGTTAAAGTTTTGGCTTCTATACTCCATGAAATTAGTAGAATATTATGGATATTTAAGCTTCATCCAAAGATTTTTTCATGGAAATATTCTTCGAGCATTCTTGAATTTTACTCCACAAAACAATGATCATGTTGATAATTTGGACGTTATTGATTTCTCGGATAAATTAAATTATAAATCTTTAAAAATTTATTCTTGAACTTGTTTTATCAATTCTTATATCATTGTCATCATCCTCATGTTTATAATATGTTTGAAAGTCATCCGTATTCAGTAGTGCATAGATGGACTTGGTGTGATTATGACCACGGATTATTCGAAGATAATCATGACCGTAATGTTACAAAATGATGTGGTAAAAGTTCTCATTAGTCGTAGTGCATTGATGGACGATTGTTGGCATGATCACTGACCATTTATGAATACATGAATATCCTCGCCCGTAGTGCATGGATAATTTGTGGTCGTGATACTAATGAATATCCTCGGTCAGTAGTCTGGGGATGATGTGGTTTATTTATTAAGATGAGTCTCAGCGATAAAAGTGATGAAAAGCCTTTTAAATCATATAAGATAGTAGATTTTATTCTTTACTTGACTCTTCTAATGGATTGCTTGTTCCGCTGATGTTAAACTTGATGTTTGTTATATTTTATCAATTTAACACTGTTGAAGGCTAACGATAAATTATTCTGCATTATCTTAGTCATAATATTTCTTACTGGGCTAGTTGAGCTCACCCTTTCTTTCACTGTTCTCTTCAAGAAATGAGAATATAGTCGGGATGAGCCTGAGAAACTGATTGACGGCCTCAGATGGTTGTTTTAGTAGTCCTCACTATTCTATAAAATAGTATGACAATAAATGTAATGAGGACTCCATTGAGTATGGATATTGTCTAGATGACAATATTCTTATTAAAACTCTTAGATTATGTTTTGTCGTATTTTACACGACTGTTGTATAATTAAGTTGTATTTGAATTTTGTACCATGTATTTGGCGACTCAAGATTGGTGATGTATACCTATTTTGGGGGCGTCGCATTTTTTATACGGAAAGAATTTCTTATTTCTTGAAGGGAAAGAATGTCTTTCCTGAATAGACAAGCTAGGGAAATCCAAGCTAGGGATCTACTCAATTTCGTACAACCAATTATAGAAATATTCGTATTTCATAGATTTTTTACTAATTAGAAATTGAGAAAATACCTAGGATTTCCCATCATTTTGATCTTAAGTCAAAGCATTCTTTCCCATCATAAAATGGAAAAAAGACTAGATCCTAAAGGCCCTAGCTTGGATATCCCCTAATTTTGTGCTTGTCTAACCTATTATGGAATGATGTACTTTCCCATCATGTTTTTCTCGATTCTTTCATAGAAAAAGACTAGATCCCTAGCTTGGGGTATGGACTGAAAATCCTTCGTTACAGGGCTTTGAAGCTTGCAAGAGAGTGCAACCTGGGTAGGTTGCACGAAAGACCTCACTCTGGGAGCTGCCGACATGAGTCTTTCCCGCCGCCTAAAACAGAAAGAAAGACGTAATTCGGATGAAACAGCTCCTTAGAGGGAGAAACTGTCCTCCCCGAGGGAAAAGGAGTGTAGCGAATGAGGGGATAACGTTAAGCAGTTACGTGCGCGCGCATCCGCGCGGAAGCCAAAAATGTGCCCCTCATTGATTGCACGGGTAATCAACCACTCTCTCCCCGACCCGACTACGTGTCGACCGCTCTAAAGCAAAAAATACTGAGGCTTCTGAAGGACTACAACCCAAAATCAGACCGTATGGAGCCATTGTCAAGTTTAGGTATAACTGTGGAGTTCCTAAGGAATCTTCACGCCCTATGTCTACCATGGAGGAAACAGGTAGGTCGACTTACCCCAAGCTTAGCGCATACGCTACCCTTTGTATTCCTAGCTTCTTGAGGCACAACCGTTGCCGTCTTGTCTTTTATTACACCGCCAATATATCGGAGATAACCACTACAATGCGATGAGAATTCCGGTACAAACCTTCCATCAGTTGAGCAGGTAACAAAAGGCAATAATTGGTTCAACGGTCACGAACGACAATTTCGAGTTCTTGTTCTTTTCTTTTTTTGAGAAACAAGGGCTACTAACATCTCCGAAAGAAGTTGTTGGTGTCTCCCCCGAAGGGAGACGAATGTAGCGAAGATGGGAAAATGATCCTTTCTGTATAGGCCCTTTTGTAATTTTAATTATATAGTTGATAATTGATTTATAATTTTTTAATTATTTTAAAAAATTGTGTGAAAGTGGATAGAAAAATTCTTTTTACTATCATTATATTTTCTTCAATTCAAATTGTAAAAATTATTATTGACATTTAAAAATCAAATTTAAAATATATTCAAATTCAAAATTAGTAAGAATTTTTAATAATTACAAAATAATAAGTATTAAAATTATTAATATTTTATTAACTAAAATTAAATCAATTTTAATTTTGAAAACATTTTAAGTTAATTTTAAAACTATTAAGTTAATATATATTTTATGTTACAAATTTAAAATTTAGAATATTACAAATTACTCCTCCGTCCAAAATTAATTCGCCGGTTTGAGACTTTTTTAAGTCAAATTGACTATTTTTAAATTAATAATTAAGCGTATATAAATATATTTCTAAAATTATAAAAATTGAGATTAGTAATAAATTGTATATATTTTCTTTTTTGGTATAATCTTTCACCTATATTTTAGCAAAATAGTAAAAGATTAGTTTTAAAATGGTTAATTTGATTTTAAAAATCAAAACCGAATAATTAATTTGGCATTTTAGGAATAATTATTAGGATCAAAGTTCAATGAGACGTGTGTCTAAGGGAGTAGAATGTCACCACGAACGAGTGGGGAAGCACTCTTTGTCGTAAACTGTTAGATTAGCGTTGATCCAACTCCGGGCATTCAAATTTTGATTAATTAATTTGACCGTTAATATTGGGGCGGTGTCTAGTTATATTATATTCATTATATTATATTCAAGAATTGAAATATACGGAGAGTAGAGAGAACACAGTTGAGTTGAAGGTAGAAGAAATATTTAGAGAGAGAAAGTGTAGAGAGAGAGAGTGCCGACCGGGTTAGAAACCAGAATCGATCACTGAATTACAGTATTCGAGATGTTTTTGGCCATAATTAATCACCAAGAAGAAGAGGAAGAAGAAGGAATCGGCACTAAATTACTGTATTAGAGGTGGTGTTTAATTGGGTTTCTTCCAGAATGAATTACCCAAAGGAAGAAGAGGTATTGTCTTTTTTGTGAGTAATTTCTACTTTCAGTTGACGGTACTGTTTAATTTGGGTTTAATTGGGTTTCTTCCACGATTTCTTGTCAATTTGAGTTTCTTCTTTGTGTTTCTTGTCTAATTTAGGTTTAATTTGGTTCTTCAGAATCTTCACTGAATTACCCAAAAGAATAAAAAGGTTTTCGATTATTTGAGTAATTTCTACTTTATTCGTACTGTATAATTTGGGTTTGATTGTGTTTCTTCCACGATTTCTTGTCAATATGGGTTTCTTCTATGTGTTTCTTGTCTAATTTAGGTTTAATTGTTTTTCTTCACAATGGTCACTTTATTACCCAAAAGAAGAATAGGGTTTTTCGATTATCTTAGTAATTTTTACTCTGTGTATCCTTACAGTTTTATTTGGGTTTCTTCTATGATTTCTTGTCTAATTTTTGATGGTACTATTTAATTCTTGATTTTCTCTGTGTGTTTTGTGGATTTTTTTATGATTGCTATTACTAATTTGTATTGTTTGTGGCTTACATTATGATTTCTGTCTAATTGTTTGTCTGTCACTTTGAGTATGAGTTTCACTATCTCTTTTCTTTTCGAGTCTACTTGACTTTTTTATTTATTAATGTTGTTCTGTTTGGAAACACCATCATCAGAATCTCTCTCTCTAAAAAGGAAAAAAATGATGTTGTACTAATCCTATATACATACATGTAATGTTTATATATCAGGGTTTGGTGTCTGCAGATCTTGATTCGCAGTGCAGATCTAGTGCTTTAGGGGTTCTAACATTTGCTCACGAATGGCTACTCCCTTTTGCTTTCCTGTCACTGCTGTGCATATATGTACCTCTTTATCTCTCTTCTGATATATATATATATATATATATATATATATATATATATATATGTATGTATGTGTATGTATTTTTCCTTAGTCTAGTTTCTGTATCTAAATTGTAGTAATCAAAAGCAGAGCTTTAAGGGTGAAGAAGAAGAGTCAATGAGTGGGATTCCATTGCAGAGTCTTTGATGCTGGCAAATGAGTTTGACCATTTTCCTGCTGGTGATGACTTGAAGAGATTGAGGAATGGGGATTTGGATTTGGGTGCCAGGCAGGAGGCTGTTGATGGGAAAGGTAGATTCAGTCGTCTTTTTAATGGGTTTTCCCCCTATTTTTGGATAATGTTTCTTTGAGTTTAGAACTTTAGATGATTGATCTTTGTATTTAGATTCCATTTTTTGAATGTTTTAATCATTTGATGAACTTGGGTATTATGTATTTGAAGTGAATTTGGATTCTGACTGCAATTTCAGTTTATGATTGACCTTTTCTTGGGTAGTTTTTGGTGTTTGATGAACTGTGTTTTGGTTTTGGATTCCTTTTTTTATTGCAGTCACATTAAAATAAAATAAGTTTTGGTTGGATCTTTTGTTTTTGTTTTTGCTGATATGTTAATTGTCCTTATGTGTTTCTACTTCACATTTGATATTCCTCCCTCCCTCCCTCTTGCTATCTTAAATTGTATTTCAGTTTCCCTTCTTTGTTGAAAAACAAACAAACAAAAAACAATTAGATTCTTCTAGTTATTGAAAATTACTCAATGCAATTTCTTGTTTGGTTTACAACAGGTTCATGACCATTTCAGTTTGGACCTCCTGTGTGCAATGTTTGTCTGTAAACTACTTGAACAGATTCCTTTCTACCTATGACTTGTGTAAGCTCCTAAATCAAAGCCCAAGTTATTCAATTTTATTTAGTTAAAATGTTAATTGTAGGTAATAGTTATATGCTTATTTTTAAATAACTCTTTATTGTTGGCTGTTGCTTGTTTATCTCTGGCAGCCAAAATGGAGGAGACTGAAGTGCCTCTATGCTTAGATTTGCAGGTAGATCAATAGTTTTGTAAAATTATTTTCTAACTGAATGAAATCTCACACTATTTTCGAGTCTAATTGTCCTGATGAGTTTGATTACATAATTAACAGGTGTGTGAATCATAATTTGTATTTGAGGCAAGAACCATACAGAGAATGGAGCTTCTTGTTTTGAGCACATTGAAGTGGAGAATGCAGACAATTACCCCATTCTCATTTATAGATTGTTTCCTCGCAAAGATAAATGGTGATCAAATCTCATCAAGATTGTCAATCTTTAGATCAACCCAACTTATATTAGGCATAATAAAAGGTAGTTTTCTCTCTTTTTTTTTATGCTTGTGTTTGCATAGGGTTTGGCAGAAGGACTAATATTTTGTTTAATGGAAATTTAATGCAGGGATTGACTTCTTTGAATTCAGGCCATCTGAGATTGCAGCAGCAGTGGCAATGTCTGCTGCAGGAGAAACTCAAACAGTACACTAAGAAAACATAATTGTCCTCGTCTTTTTTCTTGAATTCATTCTATTTCTGCACCTTATATCATTTTTTGTGCTTCTAGGCTTTCTTTGTATTTCTGAATTGATGAAGATTGTCATTCATGAGGTTTTGTGCACAATTTGGTGGCAAAAGCACAAGCAGCAGACAGGGGAAAAAGAATCTCAAGGTAATTGATAGACATTGTATTCCATTTATCTGGGTAAGCATATGCTTCAGTGTTTAAAAGTTGGGCAACTATTATCTTTGTGTTTCATAAGTTGGTAATGTTGTTCTTAAAAGGCTTTGATTTTTGTAGGAAAAAAACCAAGTCACTTAGGTTTCTGATATTTGTGTTTGTACAACAAATGAGCTAAGAGAAATTCTCGGTAATTTTGATTTTTGAATGTTTTTTATTAAAAAAGGAATAAGTTCTCCTTTTACATATTGCAGTGTTCAGATTTTAAATGCACTATTTTGGTCTTTTGAGTCATCCAAATTCTGCAGCATATATACAATTATTGCGGAGTTCAGATTTTAAATGCACTATTTTGGTCTTTTGAGTCATCCAAATTCTGCATCATATATACAATTATTGCGGTTTTTGATTGCCCATATCTTATTCTTGAATTCATTCTATTTCTGCAGCTTATATCGTTTTTTCTGCCATTTTGATTTTGTAATGTAGGATGGATTACATCTATATTTCTCTATATTTCTATACATTTTACAAATCTTAAACACGTATTGATCTATAAATCTCTCTCATATAGTCGTGTTGAATGAAAATTTTGTAATGTTGGATAATGGCCGAGTTAATGATTACATGACTTTACATTTATTCTAATGGACTGGCTTTAGAAATGTAAATGCTGATTATGTAGTTTAAATCTTAAGAAATTTGGGCATTTGCCATTTGACTAAATAATTTATATTGGTGCAATATCGTAAAATTCTTACATCAATTTTATGGAGAAATTGAGTTTTCCATCAATTTTTCTTGAAATCTTGAAAGGTTTTAATGTTTCAGCACACCATAAATAATCTCTTTTTATATATGAAGTTTTCAGTTTTTAAGGTTCAACTTGAATAAACAAATTTTTTTAAAAGTCCACAAATTGATATGTATTGCTTTTCTGCTATATATTGTAGATGGCAATTTTGGTGTATTTCCTTGCTGAAACATGCCAAACAGTGATTGTTGTTTCGGCTGTTTATCTTGCACGTTGTACCCTCAACAAGAGAGCCCTTATGAACCAAAACACTTGAGTACTCTCGGAGAATCAACTAAGGTAATATATTCTTTTGTATGGAGTTTCAACTAACCTTAGATATAATTACTAGAATTTGGAGCGACTCATTTTAGTAAAATGAAATTATTAAATGTGATGATAATAAGAACATTGATGAGGATTTATTTATTTTTCCTGTTAGTAAAATCTCATTATTGTTCTGTTCCTTGGGTGTGCATCATTTCTTTTAGTAAATGATGTCCTCCTACTTTGGATTCTTGTATGGGAAATTGTTGACTTCTGATTTCATTTCAGTTCAATACTTCGTAAGAAAGTATTGGATGTTTGTGCTGATTACTGGTCGAAAGTCTTTTTTTGTTGACAATTATAATATTACCTTGCTATCATGCCAATTTGTTGGTAATTGGAACTATTAAGTTCACTTTCGTTACACATTTTAACTACATTTGGTTGTATATGCTTCATTTTGATTCACCATCTCATATTGAATCAGTTCTGATTTCATGTATCAAATTCTCGGGATTGAGAGGGAAAATCAGCCATTAACCACCTTTTCATGCTTCTCACGACTATATATAATTTTGTTGCAACTCTTTTGAAGCTCATAGTTTTGTTCCAAGGAAGATATCTTATTTTCTGCAAATAAGTTGTGATATTTACTACATATTTTTATATGCAGGATGTCTGCATATAAAAATAATTCCCTTTGTTTTTTGCCCCAAGATTTCTTCAGAATTTGGAGCTGGCTGAGGTTAGTGATTTATTTAAGTCTCTATGAGCTGTATGAGGATCTCTGTAGCATATTTGTCATGTAACACCTTTTAGGTAGTCCCAAGTACTTCTCTACTCGTGTATTGTTCCCAACTTGGGAATACTACTGTTATAGTATATAATATTCCTCCGTTGGAAACTCCACTATCTATTTGGTAATTTCCTAATTTATCTCCTACCAGTAAACATTTATAGAATAGAATAATACACAAGGTGGTAATGTACGGGGGTCACTACAGTAATTTTAGCATGCTAACCTGGGGTTTGAGGTTGAATGGGCCGGACCTAGGTTATTGGGCCACAGGTTGCGGAAGCTCCAACCACTCCTTACCAACACATACGACAAACAAGGCGTCTCTAAATTTAGACGTCTTTTCATTTACTTATTGGTTTTTCTCTCTAATTATTATTATTTTATGCGAACTAAAATCGGAACTACTAGTAGAGGCTGACTGCTTCAGCTTCACAATGGGGTTCTACTTCTACATGCAGCCGGCTAATTTCTGTCCTGTATCAAATTGTCCTGAAAATGCTCTTAATGCACTAGTATTGTGACAGCTTGTCCCTCATCGGCCAAGTGAAGCCTCTCAAGCGTCTTTCATTGTCATAAAGTCTTTTGGTAGATGCTTCAACATTGTTTCACAGTTAGGTTTTGTGAGTTCCATACTCCATAGGCCAAATCTCTTAGAAGCTTTGTTTTCCTTCTGTTTGCATATTTGCTTTTTTCTATCCATGATCTTTTTGGTATATAAGTTATGGTCGGTTAGAGGTTATCTACTGCAAAAAAAGGTTGTGCTTTAGCGGAGAACTGGATATATTCTCATCTAGGATTTTTATTGTAATCGGTTCCACCCCAGCAGCTTAATTTGGAAACACTTTCAGCTCTCAAACATTTGTTTAATGTTGTTGCAAATTGTGGTACGTGACATGAAATTTTCATTTATATATCAAGTGACAAATGCTGGTTTAAATTCGTTTTCTCACTATGTTCTAAATTTGTCTTGGAGCTTGAACTTACTTTCTTCTGTAACTAATTCTTTGTTTCTCATACAGGCTTGTCTGAGCTGCTTGTTAAAGATGCTGTATCTCATATATTTCTTAATCCTTTTATCTGGGTCTACACAGTTTACAAAGTGCAACGTGAACTATACATGTTTCTAATCCAGCAATTTGATAATGATCCCAGATTGCTTAAGAGTCTATGTCGTCTACCTCGAGTTCTTGATATAATACACCAATTTTACTGGGATAATGCAAAATCTCGTTCTGTTATTAGAGGCAAGCCTCTTCTTCATCCCATGACAAACCAAGTCATTGGAGAGAGACCAATTAAAGAAGAAATACATAAAATTCGTCTTCTTCTACCGAGTCTTGGTGAGATGAGTCTGAGGCAAGTGTGTCCATCTGCAAGTTGCCTTCTTCCATTTCCCTTTGTGTCTTTGCTATTATACTATTCATGTAATCAGTGATAAACTTTGTGTATGTGCAGGCAGAGTATTGCCTTGTCGGATATAAAAGCCCTTATTGCTTTTTTCTTCGAGACTAGCCAAGATATGGTTTGCATTGAAGATGTTCTACATATGGTTATTCGTGCTATTTCCCAAAAACAACTGCTTGCCTCTTTTCTAGAACAAGTCAATTTAATTGGAGGCTGTCACATTTTTGTCAATCTTCTTAAGAGGTATGCTAGCTCGAACTGTATGTTCTGTTAATACTATTTTACTCTAGTTGCCCCAACTTAAACCCATTGAACTGCAAATTCTTAAGATATTTGAGCTGTCTCTTGACATCTTCTTGATGTTCCCATTTGCTCTGATGTTTGTTCAATGCATAAGAGTTAGCATCATCATAGGTTGCCTCCAGTTTGTTGATTTGAAAAGGCAAAGGAGAAGTTGAAGTACCTTGAAAACAGGGTTGGATATCTCATGTAAGAAGTATCACAAGAACCTTAATTTTTACATTACCAAAAACTATTCAGTACTTTATTCGCTATATTGGGAAGGAGTGGGTATGTATGTCTGAGTTTGATGGAAGCTTTGTTGTTGATTAGATGTATAACTGGTTTGGTAAACACAAGGATGCTAACTATTGTGGAAATGTTTGTGGAAGTTGTTGTGTTTTTGCTATTCTGTGGGGATTGTTATGGGAAAAAGAAAGGCAGCAATTTCATCTAGCAGTTTATGCCATTGAATTAATGTAGTGGTACAGTTTTTTTCATTGCCTCACTTTGGATCAAGCTCGACTTTTCTCAGTCAATTGAAGATATTTTCATAAAATTGATGAGATTTATTTAAACTTTTAAAAACAACAAAATCTTGTAAGTAGTAGAGCTATTTAGATAGTTTATGGGTTTCATAATTGTATTGTCAAAAACTAAATAATTCAGATCAATTTAAATTTGAAAATATCTCAAATCTACTTCAAAATCCAATCTTGATCCTACATTTTTGAACGGGGGCTGTATAATTTAATTTGCTAACAACATTATTGCAGTTTAAGTGATTTCTGTTTAAAATTTGTCAAAGGAATTATTTTTGTAATTTATGTCTATAAAGTAAATATTGAGCTTTAATACCTGCGTGTGTGTTTATCTGGCTCGCGTGTGTGCATATATATTAACTCAATTCCACAACGCCTTTTATTCCAAACTAGTTGGGGTGTACTGAAAATGAACCCTATATAAAATTGTAAAAATAGTAATACCTTCATATAAAAATACACACATTTATAATATAACATATAGCCTACCCAAACTTGTTTGGGATAATTGTGTTGAGTTGAGACTTTGTGAACATCTTGAGCCCGGCTCTGGCTTTGAAGTAAGCTCAACTCTGGATTGCTCATTTATATACAAGCAACCTGCGTGTAGTTTATCTGCAATGTAATTTTTGAGTTAGAAATTAATGAGAAGCTTGAAGTTTTAAATTTTATCTTTTATACCCGCTTATGTGTGGTACTTAAACTAGAGGCTAAGAAAGCAGATTCTATAATAATAACAGTGCAGAATATTAATCTGATGTTGAATTGTTAATATTGCATCCTTTAATTTGCTTGTTGTAGGGATTATGAGCCCATCAGATTGCTTAGCTTGCAGTTTCTTGGAAGACTTTTGGTTGGTCTTCCTTCAGCGAAGAAGGCATTAAAATTTTTTAGTATGTATGTGGGAAGATCAAAAGCTCTATCGGATAACCATAAAAAAGTTGGTCTTCGAATGCAACCAATCTTCTCTGTCATATCAAACAGGCTGTTCAAGTTTCCGCAAACTGATCATCTTTGTGCAACGTTGTTTGATGTTCTTCTTGGTGGTGCTAGCCCTAAACATTTGATTTATAATGGACAGGTTTTGCTTTCTGTTTTCTATTATGTAGTTTTGAAGTTCTTGGTTGTAATGCTTCTCTTCTGTTAATATTTCATATCTTTCCCCATTGTAAATTCAGAGTTGAATGGTTATTTTATTACTATCATTGTAGTTAAATGGGTTTCTTTCAAATTATTGTTTACAGGTTTTACAGAAACATAGCCAGGTTGACAGGCAGAGAGGCAGGGTGAATAACTCTCTCAGTTCTTTCTTCCTCAGATCTTGGCTCTCATTTTCAGATTTTTGTCAGGGTGTGAGCTTGTAACTGCAAGAATAAAAATAATAGGAGATTTACTTGATCTGCTCGATTCAAATCCTTCAAACATTGAAGCTCTTATGGTAAAGAATTTGTATACTATTGTAATTGCTACCTTTGACGTAATACCATTCTAATTGTCTGGATTTTTTGTTAGGAGAATGGATGGAATGCATGGTTAGTTGCTTCTGTGAAGCTTGATGTGTTGAGAAATTATAAATTGAAGTCACAAGTTTACGATGAAAGTGAGACTAATGAGCAGAACTTTGTTAGGAAACTATTCTGTGTGGTCCTTTGCCAGTATATGTATTCTGTTAAAAGGTGGCTGGCAAAATTTAGAAGAGACAGTGAATTTTCTACTTATGCATTGTGAACAAGTACGTTTCTCTCTTTGGTCCATAATATATTTGTTTTTAATAATCAGGTACTAATGTACATGAACATTTTTTTATTTCTTCAGGATAGCATCTCGTTTCGATACCTGGTCCGTTATATATATGAGGATTTAGTTCGGAGGCTGATAGAATTATCTTCTGAGGACAATATTTTTCTCTCACAGCCATGTCGTGATAACACACTATACCTCGTGATAACACACTATACCTCTTCAAACTGATTGATGATTTGCCAATCTCTGAAATTGATGCTAAGCTTCCGGTATTTAGAGTTTAGCACACTTGTCTTCATTTCTTTTTGGCCATAAATTTGTCTCGTCTCGAGTCCTGACATTTAGCAATGTAGAAACTTGCCATATGTCATCTGTAGTATTTTTTATTTTTTTTTGCATATAGTCTTACTAAAAAACTAAATGCATTAATTGTTGGATGGATGACACAGGTCAAGAGCGATGGAGGCTTGATATCTTTTTCACACTGATAGAACCTAGAAACCACTAGGTAAACTTACCCAAGAATCCACTCCCGGCCCTTGAATCTAGAAGAAAAATAAGCTGGAATCCACTAGAGAAGGGAAAAAACCCAAAGATAATTTTTTTTCTTAGTTAAAAGTTTTACAATGCAATATTGGATACCCTTGTATAATAAGGATGATTACAATTGTAAAGGAAAGGCAGAACTAAAATTAAATGCATAATTTAAATTCTTAAAAGTACTTCTAAAATCTTCCTAATTATTAAACTAATTTAAAGTCCCCAATTAGAGGCTAAAAATTACTTACTCAAAAAAGGGGCAGGCTTGCACGCCTTTTTCGAACTTAATTTGATTTTGGAGATACTGATTTACTTCGAGTACACAAACATTTTATAGTATTGGTCTCTTCAAAAGCAATTTGGAATTTTGGATATCTTCACAAATATTTTGTTCAACAGTAATTCCTGTTTGTTCATGACAAATATCTTCTTTGAGGACTTTTTGCTTCACGGGATCATTTTTCAGGATGTTCATCATGAATATACTTTTTCAACTCTAATTATTTTATTGTGTTTTTAGGCCAAAAATCAATAAAAAATTTACCTCGTCTTTTCCTAGCAAGTTGTAACAAATACCACCAAATTGATACAGAATTTTCAGTTGGCTTAATGCCAAATCTATTTTCTCCTCTTTCCAAATGTCCATACTTTCAAAACAGTCATCCATATTTATCACCATTCTAGAAAATCCTTAAAATTATGAAAATATTTAGAATTGTACATACCATGAAATTTTAGTCTTTTAAAATATTAATATCCTGTCCAATAGCAGACTTACTATGAGAATCTTAATTACTTAGATTCCTGTTGTTTAAATGAATCTTTTGATCGCTAGTGAAAAATTTATCTGCGTCTTTGTATCAAAGCAGGTGAATTCTCGCTCTGCAGGACGAGAGTGATGGGGGTAGAAATTGGTCTAGCATGGATGGAACATAAACTCCACTAGGTAAACAACCCAAGAATCCACTAGGGGTCCTTAATATACAAGAATCACCAGAGGAGGGGAAAAACCGAAAGGATAATATTTATTACTAATCAAAAGCTATTTAACAATAATACCCTGAAACAACCCGGATCAAATTCCGAGTCCGGAATAAATCTCGAGTCAAATCCCAAGTCCGAATCGAATCGAATCAAATCCAAAGAAAATAAAGCCTCAAACTCATCGGCCTAATAAGATCTTCTTGGGTCATCTTAGCCCACCACGGGCTCCTAAAAGGTCATGACTTGAAGGTACTGTTGGTAGTTACTTAATTCCTCATATACAGACAAATTTTTCCCCTATATTTCGATGTGGGACTGGGGTGTTACAAACTCCTCCACTTAAATTTCTGACGTCCCCGTCAGAACCGATCACACACACGGCCCAAAGATCTTCGCTTCTCTAGCCATTGTGGGATAATACCGGTTGGCTTCGTGTCCCCACCTCCGGACCTCCATCTCTCCATTGTGGGATAATACCACCAGCCTTCGTGTTCCCACCTTCGACAACTCGATCGGATGACCCGACCCGAGCTTTCGAGAGTCAGCTCTGATACCATATGAAACAACCCGGGTCAAATCCGAGTCCGGAATAAATCTCGGGTCAAATCCCAAGTCCGAATCGAATCGAATCAAATCCATCAAAATAAGGCCTCAAACTACTGGCCTAATAGTATCTTCTTGGGTCATCTTAGCCCACCACAGGCTCCCAAAAGGTCATGACTTGAAGGTACAATTGGTAGTTACTTAATTCCTTATATACAGACAAATTTTTCCCCTATATTTTGATGCGAGACTGGGGTGTTACAACCCCCTTTTATAATAAAGGTGGATTACAACTGAAAAACAATATCAAAATGAAAAGTAAATCATAATTTAAATCCCTAAAATTACGTCTAAAATTTTCCTAATTGCTAAAAAAAGCTTAAATTAAGATTAAAAATCTGTAAAAATTACAAATTAAATACAATAGAACATTATATCCTCCTCCATAAATGGAAGTACAATAATGTCTCAGGATCTAGAATAATACATATATAAAATATTAGGTGCTGTGTCCATATCAACTCTCATGCGAACCAATCATTTTCCTGAAATTTGTTCAAATAACTGTCGTTGAATCTGTTGGTATCAGGAGCCTTCTCTTTTTGACACAAAATTATACTAACTATACACACTGTATCAAATTGTCCTGAAAATGCTCTTAATGCACTAGTATTGTGACAGCTTGTCCCTCATCGGCCAAGTGAAGCCTCTCAAGCGTCTTTCATTGTCATAAAGTCTTTTGGTAGATGCTTCAACATTGTTTCACAGTTAGGTTTTGTGAGTTCCATACTCCATAGGCCAAATCTCGTAGAAGCTTTGTTTTCTTTCTATCCATGATCTTTTTGGTATATAAGTTATGGTCGGTTAGAGGTTATCTACTGCAATAAAAGGTTGTGCTTTAGCAGAGAAGTGGATATCTAGGATGGTCTGGAATTGGATCAGGAGATACTTTAAAATTGTTAATTTACCAACTGAAAAGAGCGAACTGCACTATCCACATTAGAGGGAAACAATTTGCGATTGTGAAGATTTGAACCCAAGACCTTGCTAACCTAGAGCTCTAAATCCATGTTAAGTTGCTGCAACTAATCTAAAAATTTAAGCTGTTAGATAGAGGGCTGACAATGTATATCATGTTTTCACAAAAGGGATGAATGTTTTTTGGTATATCTTTCTTTTTTCCTTCTTTTGCGTGAAATTTTACATTATTGGGTAACATGTTCAGTGGGCTTGCTAAAATGAACTCAAGGATTACAGCTGGATTAACTTATCAATTGGCAAATGCAGTGTTGACTGTCTGTCTCTTTAAAAATTCTGGATGAAACCTTATCTTATTTCTCTTTCGTTTTGTTTAAATTCTTTTGAGTTTGATTTGGAATTAGTATATTGTAATATTTTAATTAAGAGCTACAATCTATATTTGATTGCGGCCTGTTACTTTTATGTATGAACAGTTGGTTCATGCAAATGCTACCATGGTATATTTGGTTTTCGTTTCATTGTTGTACTGGCTGGCATGACTTGGTATGATGAAAACATGTTATTTAGCCATACCAGCTCCAGTCGCCGGATGTCATGTATGAGTTAATCTCCCTTAGGTTTGGATTTTGTTGTACTGGCTGGCATGCCACTATATGATGAAAAAATAGTTATCTATCCATACCAGCTGCAGCCTCTAGATGCCATTAATGTTGGTTAATCTTTCCGTATTTTTCAATTCTCATTATCTGTAGTTCTATAAACATTGAAGTCTGAGTACAACTTCATGTTTAAATTGTAGAAGGTTTTTGTACCTTGTTAATAGTTGTGGTTTAAATTGAATTAGAGTTTGCGATGCCTTGGCATAGGTTTCTTTAACTAAAACATAGTAGTTATTTTCAATTGCAAAAGAGTGATTTTTCTTTCTATTTCTCTTTGTTGCTCACAGTTTCCTGCAAGCACCTCAGATTTTTCTACGGATTTCTAGATATAGAAAGTCACAAGGATCTCGGTTCTGCTTTATATGAGGCCTTGCATGGAGAACCTGATGACCGCCAATCCAGGTATTGCCAACTTTAGCTTCCTATTTAACATTTAAAGACATTTTTGGTACTGCCATTCTATTATTTGTTAAGCTATCGATTATTCTATTATTTTTGGTACTCCGTTTTGTCTCTAGATGTGTAAGTTTGTAGTGTCCATAAAATAAAATATCACTGTTTTATTTCGGAATAATGTGTTATTACCATAATATTCTTTTTTAATATCAAAATACAAGTTACAGGGGCTGGTACTTTGTTGACAAATGAAGTTTTTCTCTTGCATCCTTGAAAAGGCTAGGCTATCCACAAATGGGTTTGGTTAAGCAAACTGTAGAAAGGAATACTCAGAGTTTAGGTTTATAATTCCTTCTTAATTTCATCTCAATTACATTGGTTTATGTACACAAGTATATTTATGGTAATCTCTAATTACAACTATGTATACACAATAATTATGGTACGGTTGTAGTAATTTTTAGAGAATAAGCGGGGTCAAAATTAAATAATATAAACTCCTTTTCTTTCGCGGTAAGTTCCGCAAAGTTCTATATTTACCCTTAAATTTTTGTGTTTTTTTCAATAAAAAGTATAATTCTATCTAATATTATTCTCTTTTAAAGTAAAAGGAATCCCTTGGAGCGTTCATGAGGTGAATCCACCCTTGATGCGGGTATTCTTCCTCAAATCTTTGGTTAAATGACTTTACATGCTGAATTATATTACTTGATTGAGACTCTTATATATATACCAGTTCACGTGTACATATTATGTTAGGGTATTTATATATGTAACAGTTCACGTGTACAAATTATGTTAAGTAGACATTGCGATTGAGTTTATGACTTTTCTTATGGCAATTCCTTAATTAATAACCAATTAAATTACATTTGTGTTGATATACAACAATTAGAGGTAAATCAATCAACATAACAAATAGTAACTTGGACCTAGATTGTTAGAGTATCAACACGTATATGGGTGTCAACACGTAATAGTAACTTATTGTTTTGTTGTAATATTCTTTAGTATTATGAACAATTTTTTAATTTTTTTGCTAAGGTTATATTTGTTTGCAAGGATTATACTTGGGATATATGACTATTAATCCCAAATGTCTTGTTTGTTTTCAAATTTCACTACTAGAAAATCGACCTATAGCTACGGTCGGCGACCGTCGCTATAGGCCTAAAGACCGTCGATATAGGATTTAGCGACGGTCGCCGACCGTCGCCATAGAAGCCCTCGGTAAAATCTATAGCGACGGTCCTTAGGACTATAGCTATAGACTTTTTAGATTTAAAAAAAATAATAATTAATAATGCACATTTATTCAACAAACACAAGTACACTATAAAATAAAACATAAAAAATATTATATACATCATTTAAAATAATTCACATTACAACTCAAGACTTAACAATTGCTTAATCAAATTTAGAGCAAATTTATTGTCTCAAATTTGGCCTCATGGAGACCCACATGCCACATCATCCAATAGCCTTTTTGCCGATTCAAACATCAGCGAAGGAAGAAAAACACCAGACCACCTGCCAAATCTTCCTAGCATCATTCCATGATCATTCAACTCAAGCCTTGCATCTGTTTTGGATGGCATTCCTCCCAAGGACCACAAAAATGAGTTAGCAGGGTTAGTACAGGTAATTATGTGTAACAGACAACTTCATCAAAGACTTCCCAACACAAAAATGACGTTGATCCCTTCAAAGACTTCACAAAAATCACGTGCCCACTACAGATTACAACAAAAGCAGGATCATCATGTGCCCACTGGTTCTTGGTTTCTGCAACAAAAAATAGGTTCTTAATATAAGTATAATATCTAGTCAACTAAATTCAAGAAATTTTTAAACATAGCATAGCATATTGGCCAATAGGTCAAAATTTGGTGTGGGATTTTGTGGTTCTAAAATTTTCTGAAGCAGATAATTGCTTGTTGATTAGTTCAAGGCTTACTGGTTTACAAAATCTGTTTGCAGGTCAATAGTTGAGAAAAAGAATAAGAAGATTACACAGAAATTGGAATCACTCCTAGAATCCCTTAAGCATCCCACAAGGGATTGGAGTTGCACATCATAAAATTCCCAAAAGGATTTCATATATTTGTAATCGTTGTAAAAGCCCAAAAACAAAACAATCTTTCATAAAAACAGATCACGATAGGAAAGTTTTCATGTTTACCAACTCAGAACTATAAACACAATTTCATACCTCTAAAATGAGCAGCTGTCTTTGAATGTTTCAAACACTGCTGGATCAATAGGCAATACCTGCCCACTTACAACAATGTTCTGCATATACAAATTATAATGAGGCCTGCAAAATTTGAGATTAGAACGAATTAAATTCGTAATCCAAATGTGGGCATATCAATGGAAATAAGAGTTAGCTGGATACAAGTTATGTCAGTAAAGTCTCTATGATTACACCAAGATAACCAAACAAACCTTTATTGGCTCTTGGAACAGTAGTTGCCCTTTTAGGCCTAATAAGAACCAAAATACCTATAAATCAATATATTTAAGCACACAAGTTTTTTAGCATGTTAAATACAAAACACACTAGATGAATGAACAAGGCCAATTGAACCACTACAGTTCAATCAAATATTCATCATATTATTATTCATCAATTTTGTATAATAAAGCCTATAACAAAGCAAACATGAATTTACAAAACACCCAAAACATCACTATATTAAACTAAGTAATTTTATCTCACTCAAAAATCCAAACAAATAAGTCATCCGGGTTCACGTATAGAGTCGACGCTTTTATATAATACCAATTAATTTCACCGACATAGTTAACGTAATGAACAGAAAAATAGATAACAAGACTATCAAACACAAGTTCTTAATTGGCAAATGACACCCGACAACAATGAATGCCCAAAAAAATACAAACAACTTAACAGACTGAATCAACAGGAAATATCAAACCCATCAATTAAAAGGAAAGACCAACTAAACTCAACAAGTGAACTTTTCCAAAAGACAATAGGATTTAAGAACACAAAAGCCAAAACCGTCTCTTGAACACAAAGGCCACAAAATCTGCTTCACCATATTGGCTGGTCTCCATCCCTAGATCTAATGAGAACAATTGCAGAATAAATTATCCCACACTATAACCATTTTTTGAACCCCAGAAAGTGATTTAGGTCGTTTAGAAAAGGACGATGTACTTCAATAAATTTTTTACGATAAGAGAGGGACATTTAAAGTTTACCTATTCTAACGACGGCCGCCGATGAATGAGAGAAATCCGGTGTTGACCGTCTCTTGATAGTCCAAAAATAGATCCTCCAGAACCTATTCTAACGACGGGCAGTCGGGCAGAGGAGGCAGCGCCGTCGTCTGCGCACATGATTGCCAATCTGACGAGTGAACTATCAAAGGGTAGAGATGAGCGGCTAGGACGACAACAAGGACCAGGAGAGAGAGGGCAGATCGAGTGAGTGAGAAGAGAGTTTATGTTGATTTGGGGAAAATGTTAGATATTAATTTGGGGAAAAAGGGATGAATTTCTAAAAAAAGAGCTTTATCCCAATGGTCAGCCTTTGGCCGTCGCTATTGATACCCTATTGCGACGGTTCCGTCCCAACCGTCGCTATAGCTCGTCGCTATAGGTTAAATTTCTAGTAGTGTTTAGACTTCATTAGTTTAAGGATTATAAAATGGTTTAATAGTCTTGTAATTATAATTATAATCCCGGGATTATAAATAGTGATTATAAATTCATGGAATTATAATCTCGGGATTATAATCTTTGCAAACAAACATAGCCTAAATGTATTATGAATCTCCTATTTGGCTGATTTGTTTATGCCCCTTGTAATCCTATATTCCTATATTTTCTGTTTCTACCGGTTATAAAATTTAAACAAAGTAGCCAAAAAATATAGGGAAGGAAAATATGTAATAGCGATATCTTTTCTTAGTTGATCAAATACAACACAGTTTATATAATAACACTAGCCGCCCCCTCCCCCCACCCCCCCCCCCCCCCCACCCCCACCCCCACCCCCCAAGGTAGTACAACCAAAATTTAAAAGACCGACACACATTAAATTATAAGTATGTGTTACCATATAAGCATAAAAATATAACATTCATAAAGTTATTTCCATTGTAAGTATAAAAGTATAACCTCCATAACATCCATATAAGTATGAAAGTATAACATCCATTATGTTAATTAAAACTTTTATTTGATAAGAATAAAAATAAACATAGAGTCTAGATGCGCACACAAATAAACATACAGTCTAGAAAGAGGATTTAGACAAACATACAATTACATGAATTAAATAATTCATGAGCAAATGCAGAAAGTTGCTAATATAATTGCATCCAAAGCACATAAAACTTGTAATAAAAACTTTTTATTACAACTCACAACCATGTAAGTTGAAAATGGAGGTAAAAGATAGGAGATTCAACTTCTTGAAATTGGATCAATATTAGTATTTACAAGCATTAAGAAATTTCAGTAGCAAGTGTATTATTAAAATTAGAAATTGTTGTTTGTTATGTTTGAATGATATTGTATTAATGTGATTTAAGTTTGAATGAGATTTTAAAAATATTTTGCAGGTTGTATTGATTCTCAGTAAGCTTGCTCAATTTAGAAGTCTTTACTTTTCTTAGAACATGAGGTACTATTTATCGGTATATTTTCTTTCTTAAATTTAAATTTTTTTTTAGAAACACAGTTTGACAAAAGTAGCGCAGCTTTCTTAAAGAGAAAAGGAGGTAGTAAGAATGTAGTGGGATTTGGATTTTGTGATAGATTTGGGTAGAAAAAGAGTCGTAAATAGTAGGTATAAAGCGTAGTAGAAGAGGGCTAGTTTTATAGGTTCTAAATATTTAGAAAAGTGATATAATTATATTATATTATATTATTATATATATTATATTATATATATATATATATATAATATATATATATATATATATATATACACATTATATTATATATTATATATTATATAAAATATGTTACATATGTTTACGGATTAGTTTATGGTATGAGTCGTGAAATTCTAAACTTTGTTTGGAATATTGTAATTTTTTTTATTAATCTTGCTTGAATGTGATGCTTCGTTGGTGATTATTGATTAAACTATCAAAAATCATGTATTAGGCTTATTGTGATATGAATTTTGAATGAGTTTTTTCGTATATCTATTTAGTGTATTTGTTATATTGTATTTAATATTCTAGTTTATTTTGTACTTTTGTTGAGAGATAATTTTACACTTGGGGCACCCTTTTGAATATGTATTGATATTTCTTTGTACATCTCTATATGGGTTGTGTCGAGTGAAAATTTTGTAATGTAGACTATAAATGTAAGGTATAGAGTGGTTTGGAAAAATTGAGTGAATTTTTGTAATGTACAACTCACAAGCCATGTAAGCTGAAGACGAGGGTAAAAGATGGGAGATTCAGCTTCTTGAAATTAGATCAATATTGATATTTACAAACATGAAGAAATTTCAGTAGCAAATGTATTATTTAAATTAGAAATTGTTGTTTGAATGATATTGTACTAATGCGATATAAGTTTGAACAAAGTTTTAATAATATTTTGCAGGTTGTATTGATTCTTAGCAAGCTTGCTAAATTTAGAAGTTTTTACTTCTCTTGGAACATGAGGTACTATTTATCGGTATATCTTCTTTTTTATTCTTATTTCTTTCTAACTTAAATTTTTGTTTGAGAACACAGGTTTGACAAAAGTAACGACCTTTTTTGAAGAGAAAAGGAAGCTAGTAAGAATTTAGTGGGATTTGGATTTTGCGATAGATTTGGGTAGAAAAAGAGCCGTAAGTAGGTATAGGCGTAGAAGATGGCTAGTTTTATAGTTTCTAAATATTTAGGAAAGTGATATAATTATATTATATTATTATTTATATATATATATATATATATATATATATATATTATATTATATTATATTATATTATTATATATATATATATATATATATGTATGTATATATATATATATATATATTATATTATATATTATATTATATAAAGTATATATATATATATGTATAGATACATTATATATATATATATATATAAATATATATTATATAAAATGTGTTATATATGTTTACAGATAGTTATTAAACTTTAATTGGAATATTGTAATGTTTTGTATTGGTCTTGCTTAATGAATGTGTTATATGTGTTATTTTTTTTTATTGTGTGATGTTTCGTCGGAATATTGTAATATTTGTTTTGAATGTGATGTTTCGTTGGAATATTGTAATTTTTTGATGAATGTTGATTTTGTTTGCGAATGTGTTGTTTTGTTGATGAATGTGATTGTAATTTTTTTGTGGTGTTTTTTTTTTTTTTGTTATATATGTTTGGATGTTTTGTTATTATGTTTCGTTGGTGGTTGATGTCCTACTTATTGTGATATGAATTTTGAATGAGTTTTTTCGTGTATCTATTTAGTGTATTTGTTATATTGTATTTAATATTCTAGTTTATTTTGTACTTTTGTTGAGAGATAATTTTACACTTGGGGCACCCTTTTGAATATGTATTGATATTTCTTTGTATGTCTCTATATGGGTTGTGCTATGAAAATTTTGTAATGTAGAACTTACTATAAATAAGGCATATTGTGGTTTGGAAAAGTTACTATAAATTTTTAAATGTACAAACTCACAAACCATGTAAAATTTGAAGAGAGGGGTAAAAGATGGGAGATTCAACTTCTTGAAATTGGATCAATATTGATATTTACAAGCATTAAGAAATTTCAAATAAAAAAAATGTATTATTTAAATTAGAAATTGTTGTTTGAATGATATTGTACTAATGCGATATAAGTTTGAACAAAATTTTAATAATATTTTGCAGGTTGTATTGATTCTTAGCAAAGCTTGCTAAATTTAGAAGTTTTTACTTCTTTTGGAACATGAGGTACTATTTATCGGTATATATTTTTTTTTTTATTCTTATTTCTTTCTAACTTAAATTTTTGTTTGAGAACATGTTTTGATAAAGTTGTAGCAGCTTTTCTTGAAGAGAAAAGGGAGGTAGTAAGAATGTGGTGAGATTTGGATTTTGTGATAGATTTTGATAGAAAAAGAGTTGTAACGTATAGGCGTAGAAGATGGCCAGTTTTATAGGTTTTAAATATTTAGGAAAGTGATATAATTATATTATATTATATTATTAAGTAATATACGTAATATACATGTGTATGTATATATATATATATATATATTATTATATATATATATATATATATATATATATATATATATATATATGTATGTATATATATATATATATTATATATATATATATATATATAAAATGTGTTATATATGTTTACGTATAGTTATTAAACTTTAATTTGAAATATTGTATTTTTTTTTTATTGGTCTTGCTTGATGAATGTGTTATATATGTGTTTATTTTTTTGTTATTGTGTGATGTTTCATTTGAATGTTGTAATATTTGTTTTGAATGTGATGTTTCGTTGGAATATTGTAATTTTTTTATAATGTTGATTTTGTTTGTGAATGTGATGTTTCGTTGATGAATGTGATTGTAATTTTTTTTTCGTTGTTTTTTTAATTTTGTTATATATGTTTGAATGTTTTGTTATTATGTTTCGTTGGTGGTTGATCCTACTTATTGTGATATGAATTTTGAATGAGTTTTTTTTGTATATCTATTTAGTGTATTTGTTATATTTTATTTATATTTCTAGTTTATTTTGTACTTTTGTTGAGAGATAATTTTTTTACTACACTTGGGACACCTTTTGAATATGAATTGATATTTCTTTGTATGTCTCTATATGGGTTGTGACAAGTGAAAATTTTGTAATTTAAACTTACTATAAATGTAAGGCATATAGTGTGGTTTGGAAAGGTTGAGTGATTTTTTGTAATGTACAACTCACAAACCATGTAAGTGAAGATAAGATAAAAGATGGGAAGATTCAAATTTCTTGAAATTGGATCAATATTGATATTTACAAGCATGAAGAAATTTTAATAGCAAAGGTATTATTTAAATTAGAAATTGTTGTTTGAATGATATTGTTAATAATGTGATATAAGTTTGAACAAAATTTTAATAATATTTTGCGAGTTGTATTGATTCTTAGCAAGCTTGCTAAATTTAGAAGTTTTACTTCTCTTGGAACATGAGTACTATTTATCGGTATATTTTCTTTTTTTTATTCTTATTTCTTTCTAACTTAAATTTTGTTTGAGAACACATGTTTTGACAAAAGTAGCGACCTTTTTTGAAGAGAAAAGGAGGTAGTAAGAATGTAGTGGGATTTGGATTTTGTGATAGATTTGGGTAGAAAAAAGAGTCGTAAGTAGGTATAAAGCGTAGAAGATGGGCTAGTTTTATAGGTTCTAAATATTTAGGAAAGTGATATAATTATATTATATTATATTATTATAATATATTATATATACGTATATATATATATATATATATATATATATATATATATATATTATATATTATATATATATATATATATATATATATATATATATATATATTATATATATTATATATATATATATATATATAAAATGTGTTATATATGTTTACAGATAGTTATTAAACTTTAATTGGAATATTGTAATTTTTTGTATTGGTCTTGCTTGATGAATGTGTTATATATGTGTTATTTTTTTTGTTATTGTGTGATGTTTTGTCGGAATGTTGTAATATTTGTTTTGAATGTGATGTTTCGTTGGAATATTGTAGTTTTTTTTGTGAATGTTGATTTTGTTTGTGAATGTGATGTTTGGTTGATGAATGTGATTGTAATTTTGTTGTGTTGTTTTTTTATTTTTGTTATATATGTTTGGATGTTTTTGTTATTATGTTTCGTTGGTGGTTGATGTCCTACTTATTGTGATATGAATTTTGAATGAGTTTTTTTAGTGTATCTATTTAGTGTATTTGTTATATTGTATTTATTTATTTCTAGTTTATTTTTGTACTTTTGTTTGAGAGATAATTTTACACTTGGGGCACCCTTTTGAATATGTATTGATATTTATTTGTATGTCTCTATATGGGTTGTGCCAAGTGAAAATTTTGTAATGTAGAACTTATTATAAACGTAAGGCGTAGTGTGTGGCTTGGAAAGGTTGAGTGATTTTTTGTAATGTACAACTCACAAACCATGTAAGCTGAAGATGAGGGTAAAAGATGGGAGATTCAGCTTCTTAAAATTGGATTAATATTGAAATTTACAAGCATGAGGAAATTTTAGTAGCAAATGTATTATTTAAATTAGAAATTGTTGTTTGAATGATATTGTACTAATGCGATATAAGTTTGAACAAAATTTTAAAAATATTTTGTCGGTTGTATTGATTCTTAGCAAGCTTTGCTAAATTTAGAAGTTTTTACTTCTCTTGGAACATGAGGTACTATTTATCGGTATTATTTTTTTTTCTTATTTCTTTCTAACTTAAATTTTTGTTTGAGAACACAGGTTTGACAAAAGTAGTAGCGACTTTTTTGAAGAGAAAAGGAGGTAGTAAGAATGTAGTGGGATTTGGATTTTGTGATAGATTTGGGTAGAAAAAGAGTTGTAAGTAGGTAGGTATAAAGTAGAAGATGGCTAGTTTTATAGGTTTCTAAATATTTAGGAAAGTGATATAATTATATTATATTATATTATATTATTATATATATATATATATATATATATATATATATATATATATATATATATATATATATATATATATATATATATATATATATATATATATATATATATATATATATATATATTATATATATATATATATATATATATATATATATAAAATGTGTTATATATGTTTTGAGTATAGTTATTAAACTTTAATTGGAATATTGTAATTTTTTTTTTATTGGTCTTGCTTGATGAATGTGTTATATATGTGTTTTTTTTTTTTATTGTTGTGATGTTTTTTTTTATATTGTAATATTTGTTTTGAATGTGTGATGTTTGGTTAGAATATTGTTATTTTTTTTATGAATGTTGATTTTGTTTGTGAATGTGATGTTTCGTTGATGAATGTGATTGTAATTTTCTTTTGTGTTGTTTTTTTTTTGTTTTGTTATATATGTTTGGATGTTTTATTATTATTTTTGTTGGTGGTTGATGTCCTACTTATTGTGATATGAATTTTGAATGAGTTTTTTTCGTATATCTATTTAGTGTATTTGTTATATTGTATTTAATATTCTAGTTTATTTTGTACTTTTGTTTGAGAGATAATTTTACACTTGGGGCACCCTTTTGAATATGTATTGATATTTTTTTGTATATGTCTCTATATATGTTGTGCCAGTGAAAATTTTGTAATGTAGAACTTACTATAAATGTAAGGCATATAAGTGTGGTTTGGAAAGGTTGAGTGAATTTTTGTAATGTACAACTCACAAGCATGTAAGTCAAGATGAGGGTAAAAGATGGAGATTTGAAATTCTTGAAATTGGATCAATATTGATATTTACAAGCATGAAGAAATTTTAATAGCAAAAAGGTTATTTAAATTAGAAATTGTTGTTTGAATGATATTGTACTAATGCGATATAAGTTTGAACAAAATTTTAATAATATTTTGCGAGTTGTATTGATTCTTAGCAAGCTTTGCTAAATTTAGAAGTTTTACTTCTCTTGGAACATGAGGTACTATTTATCGGTATATTTTCTTTTTATTCTTATTTCTTTCTAACTTAAATTTTTGTTTGAGAACACATGTTTGATAAAAGTAGCACTTTTTTTGAAGAGAAAAGGAGGTAGTAAGAATGTAATGTGGTGATTTTGGATTTTGTGATAGATTTGGGTAGAAAAAGAGTTGTAAGTAGGTATAGGCGTAGAAGATGGCTAGTTTTATAGGTTCTAAATATTTAGGAAAGTGATATAATTATATTATATTATATTATATATATATATATATAATATACATATGTATGTATATATATATATATATATATATTATATATATATATATATATATATATATATATATATATATATATATATATATATATATATATTATATTATATATATATATATAAATATATATATATATTATATATATATTATATATATTTTACGAGATAGTTATTAAACTTTAATTGAATATTGTAATTTTTTTATTGGTCTTGCTTTGATGAATGTGTTATATATGTGTTATTTTTTTTTTATTGTGTGATGTTTCATTTTAATATTGTAATATTTGTTTTGAATGTGATGTTTCGTTGGAATATTGTAATTTTTTTGATGAATGTTGATTTTGTTTGCGAATGTGATGTTTTGTTGATGAATGTGATTGTAATTTTTTGTGTTGTTTTTTTTTTTTTATATATGTTTTTGATGTTTTGTTATTATGTTTCGTTGGTGGTTGATGTCCTACTTATTGTGATATGAATTTTGAATGAGTTTTTTTTTGAGTGTATCTATTTAGTGTATTTGTTATATTATATTTAATATTCTAGTTTATTTTGTACTTTTGTTGAGAGATATTTTACACTTGGGGCACCCTTTTGAATATGTATTGATATTTCTTTGTATGTCTCTATATGGGTTGTGCCAAGTGAAAATTTTGTAATGTAAACTTACTATAAAATGTAAGGCATATAGTGTGGTTTGGAAAGGTTGAGTGAATTTTTTAAATGTACAACTCACAAACCATGTAAGTTTGAAGATAAGGGTAAAAGATGGGAGATTCACTTTTTGAAATTGGATCAATATTGATATTTACAAGCATGAAGAAAAATTTAATAGCAAAGGTATTATTTAAATTAGAAATTGTTGTTTGAATGATATTGTACTAATGTGATATAAGTTTGAACAAAATTTTAATAATATTTTGCGAGTTGTATTGATTCTTAGCAAGCTTGCTAAATTTAGAAGTTTTACTTCTCTTGGAACATGAGGTACTATTATTTATCGGTATATATTTTTTTTTATTCTTATTTCTTTCTAACTTAAATTTTTGTTTGAGAACACAGGTTTGACAAAAGTAGCAACTTTTTTGAAGAGAAAAGGAAGGTAGTAAGAATGTAGTGGGATTTGGATTTTGTGATAGATTTGGGTAGAAAAAGAGTAAGTAAGTAGTATAGGCGTAAGATGACTAGCTAGTTTTATAGGTTCTAAATATTTAGGAAAGTGATATAATTATATTATATTATATTATAATAATATATATATATATATACATATATGTATATATGTATATATATATATATATATATATATATATATATATATATATATATATATATATATATATATATATATATATATATATATATATATATATATATATATATATGTGTATATATGTTTATGATATTATTATTAAACTTTAATTTGGAATATTGTAATTTTTTTTTATTGGTCTTGCTTGATGAATGTGTTATATATGTGTGTTTTTTTTTTTTTTATTGTGTGATGTTTTGTTTAAATATTGTAATATTTGTTTTGAATGTGATGTTTTATTTGGAATATTGTAATTTTTTTTTGATGAATGTTGATTTTGTTTGTGAATTGAATGTGATGTTTCGTTGATGAATGTGATTGTAATTTTTTTGTTTGTTTTTTTTTTTTTTGTTATATATGTTTGAATGTTTTGTTATTATGTTTCGTTTGTGGTTGATGTCCTACTTATTATGTGATATGAATTTTGAATGAGTTTTTTCGTGTATCTATATTTAGTGTATTTGTTATATTGTATATTTAATATTCTAGTTTATTTTGTACTTTTGTTGAGATTGATAATTTTACACTTGGGGCACCTTTTTGAATATGTATTGATATTTCTTTGTATGTCTCTATATTTTTGTGACAGTGAAAATTTTGTAATGTAGAACTTACTACAAATGTAAGGCATGGGCTTGGAAAGGTTGAGTGAATTTTTGTAATGTACAACTCACAAACCATGTAAGCTGAAGATGAGGGTAAAAGATGGGAGATTCAGCTTCTTGAAATTGGATCAATATTGATATTTACAAGCATGAAGAAATTTCAGTAGCAAAGGTATTATTTAAATTAGAAATTGTTGTTTGAATGATATTGTACTAATGTGATATAAGTTTGAACAAAATTTTAATAATATTTTGCAGGTTGTATTGATTCTTAGCAAGCTTGCTAAATTTAGAAGTTTTTACTTCTCTTGGAACATGAGGTACTATTTATCGGTATATTTTCTTTTTTATTCTTATTTCTTTCTAACTTAAATTTTTGTTTGAGAACACAGGTTTGACAAAAGTAGCAGCCTTTCTTGAAGAGAAAAGGGAGGTAGTAAGAATGTAGTGGGATTTGGATTTTGTGATAGATTTGGGTAGAAAAAGAGCCGTAAGTAGTAGATATAGGCGTAGAAGATGGCTAGTTTTATAGGTTCTAAATATTTAGGAAAGTGATATAATTATATTATATATATATTATTATATATATATATATATATATATATATATATATATATATATATATATATATATATATATATATATTATATATATATATATATATATATATATGTATATATATATATATATATATATATATATATATATATATATATATATATATATATATTATGTGTTATATATGTTTACGGATAGTTATTAAACTTTAATTGGAATATTGTAATTTTTTTATTGGTCTTGCTTGATGAATGTGTTATATATGTGTGTTTTTTTTTTTTTATTGTGATGTTTTGTTTTGGATGTTGTAATATTTGTTTTGAATGTGATGTTTCGTTGGAATATTGTAATTTTTTTTGATGAATGTTGATTTTGTTTGTGAATGTGATGTTTTTCGTTGATGAATGTGATTGTAATTTTTTTGTGTTGTTTTTTTTTTTTTTTATATGTTTGGATGTTTTGTTATTATGTTTCGTTGGTGGTTGATGTCCTACTTATTGTGATATGAATTTTGAATGAGTTTTTTCGTGTATATATTTAGTGTATTTGTTATATTGATTATTTTAGTTTATTTTCTACTTTTGTTGAGAGATAATTTTACACTGGGGACACCCTTTTGAATATATATTGATATTTATTTGTATGTCTCTATATGGGTTGTGCCAAGTGAAAATTTTGTAATGTAGAACTTACTATAAATGTAAGGCATAGAGTGTGGTTTGGAAAGATTGAGTGAATTTTTGTAATGTACAACTCACAAACTATGTAAGTTGAAGATGAGGGTAAAAGATGGGAGATTTAACTTCTTGAAATTGGATCAATATTGATATTTACAAGCATGAAAAAATTTCAATAGCAAAGGTATTATTTAAATTAGAAATTGTTGTTTGAATGATATTGTACTAATGTGATATAAGTTTGAACAAAATTTTAATAATATTTTACGGTGTTGTATTTTGATTTTAATTATTTTGCGAGTTGTATTGCTTCTTATTTAAAAAGAAGTTTTTACTTCTCTTGGAACATGAGGTACTATTTATCGGTATATTTTTCTTTTATTCTTATTTCTTTCTAACTTAAATTTTTGTTTGAGAACACATGTTTGACAAAAGTAGCAACCTTTTTTGAAGAGAAAAGGAGGTAGTAAGAATGTGTAGTGGATTTTGGATTTTGTGATAGATTTGGGTAGAAAAAAAGAGTAAGTAAGTAGGTATATAAAGCGTAGAAGATGGCTAGTTTTATAGGTTCTAAATATTTAGGAAAGTGATATAATTATATTATATTATATTATTAAGTATATATATATATATACATATATGTATATATATATATATATATATATATATATATATATTATATATATATATATATATATATATATATATATATATATATATATATATATATATATATATATATATATATATATATATATAAATATGTTATTATATATTTTTCTGATAGTTATTAAACTTTAATTGGAATATTGTAATTTTTTGATTTGGTCTTGCTTGATGAATGTGTTATATATGTATGTTTTTTTTTTTTTGTGTGTGATGTTTTGTTGAATATTGTAATATTTGTTTTTGAATGTGATGTTTCGTTGGAATATTGTAATTTTTTTGATGAATGTTGATTTTGTTTGTGAATGTGATGTTTTTTGTTGATGAATGTGATTGTAATTTTTTTGTGTTGTTTTTTTTATTTTGTTATATATGTTTTGGATGTTTTGTTATTATGTTTAGATTTTGGTGGTTGATGTCCTACTTATTGTGATATGAATTTTGAATGAGTTTTTTCGTGTATCTATTTAGTGTATTTGTTATATTGTATTTAATATTCTAGTTTATTTTGTACTTTTGTTGAGAGATAATTTTACACTTGGGGCACCCTTTTGAATATGTATTGATATTTCTTTGTATGTCTCTATATTGGTTGTGCCAAGTGAAAATTTTGTAATGTAGAACTTACTATATAAATGTAAGGCATAGAGTGTGGTTTGGAAAGGTTGAGTGAATTTTTGTAATGTACAACTCACAAGCCATGTAAGTTGAAGATGAGGGTAAAAGATGGGAGATTCAACTTCTTGAAATTGGATCAATATTGATATTTACAAGCATGAAAAATTTCAGTAGCAAAGGTATTATTTAAATTAGAAATTGTTGTTTGAATGATATTGTACTAATGCGATATAAGTTTGAACAAAATTTTAATAATATTTTGCAGGTTGTATTGATTCTTATCAAGCTTGCTAAATTTAGAAGTTTTTACTTCTCTTGGAACATGAGGTACTATTTATCGGTATATTTTTTTTTTTTTCTTATTCTTATTTCTTTCTAACTTAAATTTTGTTTTTGAGAACACAGTTTGATAAAAGTAGTAGCAACTTTTCTTGAAGAGAAAAGGAGGTAGTAAGAATGTGGTGAGATTTGGATTTTGTGATAGATTTGGATAGAAAAAAAAGTTGTAAGTAGGTATAAAGTAGTAGAAGATGGCTAGTTTTATAGGTTCTAAATATTTAGGAAAGTGATATAATTATATTATATTATATTATTATATATATAATATATATATATATACATATATATATATATATATATATATATATATATATATATATATATATATATATATATATATATATATATATATATATATATATATATATATATATATATATATATATATTATATAAATGTGTTATATATGTTTACGGATAGTTATTAAACTTTGTTTGGATTATTGTAATTTTTTTTATTGGTCTTGCTTGATGAATGTTTTATATA
The DNA here is from genome assembly GCA_020205615.1 of Panax quinquefolius. Taxonomy (NCBI): domain Eukaryota; kingdom Viridiplantae; phylum Streptophyta; class Magnoliopsida; order Apiales; family Araliaceae; genus Panax; species Panax quinquefolius. The sequence goes on along the minus strand of CM035170.1, from coordinate 17,431,339 downwards.
TGTGTTATTTTTTTTTATTATGTGATGTTTCGTTGGAATATTGTAATATTTGTTTTGAATGTGATGTTTTGTTGGAATATTGTAATTTTTTTGATGATTGTTGGTGTTGTTTGTAAATGTGATGTTTCGTTGATGAATGTGATTGTAATTTTTTTTGTGTTGTTTTTTTATTTTGTTATATATGTTTGGATGTTTTGTTATTATGTTTCGTTGGTGGTTGATGTCCTACTTATTGTGATATGAATTTTGAATGAGTTTTTTCGTGTATCTATTTAGTGTATTTGTTATATTGTATTTAATATTCTAGTTTATTTTGTACTTTTGTTGAGAGATAATTTTACACTTGGGGCACCCTTTTGAATATGTATTGATATTTCTTTGTATGTCTCTATATGGGTTGTGCCAAGTGAAAATTTTGTAATGTAGAACTTACTATAAATGTAAGGCATAGAGTGTGGTTTGGAAAGGTTGAGTGAATTTTTGTAATGTACAACTCACAAGCCATGTAAGCTGAAGAGGAGGGTAAAAGATGGGAGATTCAGCTTCTTGAAATTGGATCAATATTGATATTTACAAGCATGAAGAAATTTCAGTAGCAAAGGTATTATTTAAATTAGAAATTGTTGTTTGAATGATATTGTACTAATGCGATATAAGTTTGAACAAAATTTTAATAATATTTTGCAGGTTGTATTGATTCTTAGCAAGCTTGCTAAATTTAGAAGTTTTTACTTCTCTTGGAACATGAGGTACTATTTATCGGTATATTTTTTTTTTTATTCTTATTTCTTTCTAACTTAAATTTTTGTTTGAGAACACATGTTTGACAAAAGTAGCAGCTTTTCTTGAAGAGAAAAGGGAGGTAGTAAGAATGTCAGATTTGGATTTTGTGATTGATTTGGATAGAAAAAGAGTTGTAAGTAGGTATAGGCGTAGAAGATGGAACTTTATAGGTTCTAAATATTTAGGAAATTGATATAATTATATTATATTATATTATTATATATATATATATATATATATATATATATATATATATATATATATATATATATATATATTATATATATATATATATATATATATATATATATATATATATATATATATATTATATATATATATATATATATATATATATATATAATATATGTGTGTTATATATATTTTTACATATAGTATTAAACTTTAATTGGAATATTGTAATTTTTTTTTTATTATGTTTGCTTGATGAATGTGTTATATATGTGTGTTTTTTTTTTTGTTATTATGTGATGTTTTTTGGAATATTGTAATATTTGTTTTTGAATGTGATGTTTCGTTGGAATATTGTAATTTTTTTTTGATAAATGTTGATTTTGTTTGCAAATGTGATGTTTTGTTGATGAATGTGATTGTAATTTTTTTGTGTTGTTTTTTTTTTTTTGTTATATATGTTTGGATGTTTTGTTATTATGTTTCGTTGGTGGTTGATGTCCTACTTATTGTGATATGAATTTTGAATGAGTTTTTTTCGTATATCTATTTAGTGTATTTGTTATATTTTATTTAATATTCTAGTTTATTTTGTACTTTTGTTGAGAGATAATTTTACACTTGGGGCACCCTTTTGAATATGTATTGATATTTCTTTGTATGTCTCTATATGGGTTGTGCAAGTGAAAAAATTTTGTAATGTAGAACTTACTATAAATGTAAGGCATATAGTGTGGTTTGGAAAAGGTTGAGTGACTTTTTGTAATGTACAACTCACAATCCATGTAAGTCTGAAGACGAGGGTAAAAGATGGGAGATTCAGCTTCTTGAAATTGGATCAATATTGATATTTACAAGCATGAAAAAAAATTTTAATAGCAAAAGGTATTATTTAAATTAGAAATTGTTGTTTGAATGATATTGTACTAATGCGATATAAGTTTGAACAAAATTTTAATAATATTTTGCGAGGTTGTATTGATTCTTAGCAAGCTTGCTAAAATTTAGAAGTTTTTACTTCTCTTGAACATGAGGTACTATTTATCGGTATATTTTTTTTTTTCTTCTTATTTTTTCTAACTTAAATTTTTGTTTGAGAACACAGGTTTGACAAAAGTAGCAGCACCTTTTTTGAAGAGAAAAGGAGGTAGTAAGAATGTAGTGGGATTTGGATTTTGTGATAGATTTGGGTAGAAAAAAAGTTGTAAGTAGGTAGGTATAAGCGTAGAAGATGAGGGCTAGTTTTATAGGTTCTAAATATTTAGGAAAGTGATATAATTATATTATATTATATTATTATATAATATATATATAATATATATGTATATATATATATATATATATATATATATATATATTATATATATATATTATATATATATATATGTATGTATATATATATATTATATATATATATATATATATATATATATATATATATAAAATGTGTTATATATGTTTACGATAGTTATTAAACTTTAATTGGAATATTGTAATTTTTTTGGTTGGTCTTCCTTGATGAATGTGTTATATATATGTTATTTTTTTTTTGTTATTGTGTGATGTTTCTTCGGAATGTTGTAATATTTGTTTTGAATGTGATGTTTCGTTGGAATATTGTAATTTTTTTGATGAATGTTGATTTTGTTTGCGAATGTGATGTTTCGTTGATGAATGTGATTGTAATTTTTTTGTGTTGTTTTTTTATTTTGTTATATATGTTTGGATGTTTTGTTATTATGTTTCGTTGGTGGTTGATGTCCTACTTATTGTGATATGAATTTTGAATGAGTTTTTTCGTGTATCTATTTAGTGTATTTGTTATATTGTATTTAATATTCTAGTTTATTTTGTACTTTTGTTGAGAGATAATTTTACACTTGGGGCACCCTTTTTGAATATGTATTGATATTTCTTTGTATGTCTCTATATATGGTTGTGCAGTGAAAATTTTGTAATGTAGAACTTACTATAAATGTAAGGCATAAAGTGTGGTTTTGAAAGGTTGAGTGAATTTTTGTAATGTACAACTCACAATCCATGTAAAAAAGAAGAGGAGGGTAAAAGATGGGAGATTCAACTTCTTGAAATTGGATCAATATTGATATTTACAAGCATGAAAAAATTCATAGAAGCAAAGGTATTATTTAAATTAGAAATTGTTGTTTGAATGATATTGTACTAATGCGATATAAGTTTGAACAAAATTTTAATAATATTTTGCGAGTTGTATTGATTCTTAGCAAGCTTGCTAAGATTTAGAAGTTTTTACTTCTCTTGGAACATGAGGTACTATTTATCGGTATATTTTTTTTTTTTTTATTCTTATTTCTTTCTAACTTAAATTTTTGTTTGAGAACACAGGTTTGATAAAAGTAGTAGTAACTTTTCTTGAAGAAAAAAGGAGGTAGTAAGAATGTGGTGAGATTTGGATTTTTGTGATAGATTTGGGTAGAAAAAGAGTAGTAAGTAGGTATAGGCGTGAAGATGGCTAGTTTTATAGGTTCTAAATATTTAGGAAAGTGATATAATTATATTATATTATATAATATATACGTAATATATATATATATATATATATATATATATATATATATTATATATATATATATATATATTATATATATATATATATATATATATATATATATATATATATATATTATATATATATATATATATATATATATAAAATGTGTTATATATGTTTACAGATAGTTATTAAACTTTAATTGGAATATTGTAATTTTTTGTATTGGTCTTCCTTGATGAATGTGTTGTATATGTGTGTTATTTTTTTTGTTATTGTGTGATGTTTCTTCGGAATGTTGTAATATTTGTTTTGAATGTGATGTTTCGTTGGAATATTGTAATTTTTTTGATGAATGTTGATTTTGTTTGCGAATGTGATGTTTCGTTGATGAATGTGATTGTAATTTTTTTGTGTTGTTTTTTTATTTTGTTATATATGTTTGGATGTTTTGTTATTATGTTTGGTTGGTGGTTGATGTCCTACTTATTGTGATATGAATTTTGAAATAGTTTTTTCGTGTATCTATTTAGTGTATTTGTTATATTGTATTTAATATTCTAGTTTATTTTGTACTTTTGTTGAGAGATAATTTTACACTTGGGGCACCCTTTTGAATATGTATTGATATTTCTTTGTATGTCTCTATATGGGTTGTTCCAAGTGAAAATTTTGTAATGTAGAACTTACTATAAATGTAAGGCCTATGGGTGGTTTGGAAAGGTTGAGTGACTTTTTGTAATGTACAACTCACAAGCAATGTAAGCTGAAAATGAGGGTAAAAGATGGGAGAATCAGCTTCTTGAAATTGGATCAATATTGATATTTACAAGCATGAAAATGTTTCAGTAGCAAATGTATTATTTAAATTAGAAATTGTTGTTTGAGTGATATTGTATTAATGCGATATAAGTTTAAACAAAAATTTAATAATATTTTGCGGGTTGTATTGATTTTAGCAAGCTTGCTAAATTTAGAAGTTTTTATTTCTCTTGGAACATGAGATACTATTTATCGGTATATTTTTTTTTAATTCTTATTTCTTTCTAACTTAAATTTTTGTTTGAGAACACATGTTTTGACAAAAAAAGTAGCACTTTTCTTGAAGAAAAAAGGAGGTAGTAAGAATGTAGTGAGATTTGGATTTTGTGATAGATTTGGGTAGAAAAAGTAGTAAGTAGTAGTATATAGCGTAGAAGATGGCTAGTTTTATAGGTTCTAAATATTTAGGAAAGTGATATAATTATATTATATTATATTATATTATATAATATATATATATATATATGTATATATATATATATATAATATATATATTATATTATATTATATATATATATATATATATATAATATATGTATGTATATATATTATATTATATATTATATATATATATATATATATATATAAAATGTTATATATATTTTTGATATAGTTATTAAACTTTAATTGGAATATTATAATTTTTTGTATTGGTCTTCCTTGATGAAATGTGTTATATATGTGTTTTATTTTTTTTTGTTATTGTGTGATGTTTTGTTGGAATATTGTAATATTTGTTTTGAATGTGATGTTTAATTTGGAATATTGTAATTTTTTTTGATGAATGTTGATTTTGTTTGTGAATGTGATGTTTCGTTGATGAATGTGATTGTAATTTTTTTGTGTTGTTTTTTTTTTTTTTTATATATATTTTGGATGTTTTGTTATTATGTTTCGTTGGTGGTTGATGTCCTACTTATTGTGATATGAATTTTGAATGAGTTTTTTAGTGTATCTATTTAGTGTATTTGTTATATTGTATTTAATATTCTAGTTTATTTTGTACTTTTGTTGAGAGATAATTTTACACTTGGGGCACCCTTTTGAATATGTATTGATATTTCTTTGTATATCTCTATATATGGTTGTGCCAAGTGAAAATTTTATAATGTAGAACTTACTATAAATGTAAGGCATATAGTGTGGTTTGGAAAGGTTGAGTGAATTTTTTGTAATGTATGAACTCACAAGCCATGTAAGTGAAGATGAGGGTAAAAGATGGAGATTGATCTTGAAATTGGATCAATATTGATATTTACAAGCATGAAAAATTTTTAGTAGCAAAGGTATTATTTAAATTAGAAATTGTTGTTTGAATGATATTGTACTAATAATGATATATAAGTTTGAACAAAATTTTAATAATATTTTGCAGGTTGTATTGATTCTTATCAAGTTTGCTAAATTTAGAAGTTTTTACTTCTCTTGGAATATGAGGTACTATTTATCGGTATATTTTTTTTTTATTCTTATTTCTTTCTAACTTAAATTTTTGTTTGAGAACAATGATGATTACACCGAAAAATTCACAATCATAATCATAACAAGTCCATCTATACACTTCTGAGCTGAGATGACTTTCAAAAAAATATATAAACATGAGGATGATGACAATGATATAAGAATTCAATAAAACAAGTTCAAGAATTATTTTATCTAGGAATTATTAACGTTCAAATTGTCAACATGATCTTTGTTTTTGTAGAGTAAAATTCAAGAATGATCGAATAATATTTCCATGAAAAGATCTTTGGATGAAGCGCAAATATCAATGATATTCTACTAATTTCATGGATCTGAAGTCAAAACTTTAACCAACCGAGTATAATAAAGAATGGAATAACAAAAAAAATCACCATGCATGCGGTGCTTGCATAGGCGAGTTTATTCCAATGCGGAATAATAATAACGGAACCAGTCGGAAAAATTTTGCAAGCGGCGATGTTCCAATGAGAATAATAAAGAGCGGAACCAGTCCTGTAAAATACATGATGTGATGTTTCAACAGAATAATAATAAGATTTTAACCGGTCCCAAGTAAAAAACACACATCGAGATGTTCCAACTAATAATAATAAAGATTTTAACCAGTCCTGTAAAAACACATGAGCATGGGATGTTCCAATGTAATAATAAAAGAATGTCATCAAGTATAGGTTGAAATGGCGTATATCAAAGTTATTCCAATGTAATAATAAGAAATGGAATAACAATCGTTATCTTACATGAATAAGAAAGAATAACACCCTTACGAAAGTCACAACAAATAATATTCCTACCTTAAGAAGAAGAGTCTTTGGATATATAAGTAGTGAAGTAGCAGAATACTTTTTCTTTCTTCTATATAGTTTCTCTCAGAGTTTCAATGAATTAAGAAAAATAATGAATGAATGAGCTTCATTTATAGAAAAATAGAATGCGTAGTAACTAACTTTCATGAGCAATTAGAGATTGATTTACTTTAATCTGATTCCATATTTAAAGCAAAATCTTTTAAATAAAATAAAATATATTCTATTTATAATCTAATAAAACGAATAACTTTATAGAAGATTTTACTATCACAAACACTATGCGAACCTTATGCAAATACTATCATAATAAAATATAATATATTCTAATTATTGTCTAATTATATTACATTGGAACATCCCGCTTGTCAAGTGCAATTTCACTTTGACCTAGTTCCGTTATTATTATTATGTTGGAATAACACGCTCATGCGAAGCATCTGCATGCGTGGTGATTTCTTTTGTTATTCCATTCTTTATTATACTCAGGTTGGTTAAAGTTTTGACTTTCTATACCCATGAAATTAGTGGAATATCCTTGATATTTGCAAGCTTCATCCAATATCTTTTCATGAAAATATTCTTCCGAGCATTCTTGAATTTTACTCTACAAAAAGAAGTATCATGTTGACAATTTGGGCGTTATTAGTTCTCTGAATAAATTAATTCTTGAACTTGTTTTATTGAATTCTTATATCATTGTCATCATTCTCATGTTTATTTTTGAAAGTCATCTCATGGCGCACCAGAGGGCGTAGATGGACTTGGTATGATTATGACTGAGGATTATTGATTAATCACGGTAATAATGTTACAAATGATGTGGTAAAAGACATCACCGCCGTATCTTGCTAAAAAGCTGAATTTTACATAAATTCAAATCTGTGTATATAGGTGCGAACGAGGCCTCGCGACTTTCTTCCAAATAACAACACATTGACCCACCCACACACACACACATTCGGATAATAGTTTCTTGAAAAGAGGCGGTCATCGTGGTAACACGGATGTCGAAGTGCCTAACACATTTCTCTGCATATAACCAAGTCCCCGGACCTTAATGAATCTCGGTTTCACAGACCCATTTAGCAGATGTCACATCATTGGGTCAATGTCTGAAACCTTTTCTCGGTTGTGTTGGTACAACCATTTAAAAACCAATGGCGACTCTTAATACCCATCGTCGACATTATACATGTCAGACCTTTTTCACTTGTTTTTTCAAACAAATCTCACCTAAAATGAGAACACCAAAGAACAAGCAACGGAAAAGGACATCTAAAAATCCCGACGTCGACAGGTGGCGACTCCGCTGGGGACTCCAGTAAGAGGACTTAAGCCGCTATTACAATCCTTTCAAAACTGTTATTTGCTTGTGTGTGGATGTTGCATTTACATTTGATGAATGTGTACGAATGCATTTCCTGATTGCACTTAGTGCTTCGCACCATATCTGCTTGTGATATTAGTGCTTCGCACATGTCATCATTTTCATACGGTGAGACGCGATGTATGTGAATGTATGTTGTGTGGTCCCTCCACCAGGAGGCTATCCCGTTGGTGTTTGATTACTGGACTCGTGAGAAGACTAATTTACCGAGGCTCAGGAAAGGCACCACCCAAATTCGCTCCAGTTGAAAGACCGGATTAATTTTCCGTTGAGTAAATTGCGATGATTTGGGAACCTTCATGCCAAAAAGCCGCGAGAGTAACCTAAGATAGGTCAGCTTCTGATAAACCCAAAACGGAGGAAAGTCTCTTCATGCTCTCATTTCAATTACTTGTAAACACAATTACTTGTAATTTCATTCCATATCTATCTACATGTAATGAGAAATATGAAGAAATATGTACACATACATATTTAATTAACATGCTACAAACATCTGACATCCGTTTTTGCAGGATAAAATTCCTAAAATGGGCACATCACATAGCATGTTATTATACACATTCCCTAAAAGACTAAACTATGCAAGTCTTTTGCAGGGAACCAATCAGACCTACTACGGTCGAAATCCAAAAGGCTACAGACTACGATCGATTATGTCATCATCATCGGCCGGTGAACTTAATCCGGTTTCTCATGAAAGAATTAGGCGGATTAAGCAAACAAATTACAGATCTGGTTCATTACTGCTCAAAGAACTACACCAAATCAATCGGGGTCAAAAATACCCATACATGCTTGAATCCTCCACACAGGGGGAACCCGGTCATTCTGATACGAACTACGATTGGATCGACCAACAAAACTCGTGATGCTACCCATCGCACTAGAGATCCGAGACAACGGTGACATAAAAAGAAAGTCCTCCAATGGAAGAGACCCTTCGTCTTTATCGAAGGAATTGGAACACAGGAGTGTTTCATATCTTGATCTTTGCATTTTCCACGGTGTTCATTATCCGGAAAAGTTTAAAACTCGACTTTGAAAAATATGACGGGTTAGGAGATCTTTACACACATTTAAAGGTGTTTAGTGGAGAACTTGGATCTTATGCGGAGGACGAAAAAGCTCGAATGCAATTGTTTCAAAAGAGTCTAACTGGAGAAGCTTGGTTAAGTGGTACACAAGATTAGACAACTCAAAGATCCATAGTTGGGAAGAGCTAGCACATGTTTTCTCACTCAATACAACTTTCGATCTCGGATGGCTCTGATCGGTATCAAATTACCAAGATCGAAAAACAGATCTAACGAGTCTTTCGGAGAGTATGCTAAAAGGTGGAGACGCTTTGGCGCCCAAGTTAGTCCTTCCATGACGAGAATCAAAGATGGTCGTGACTTTCATGAACATCTGAAGCTCCATTCTATGAAAGAGTTTTAGCCAAGCATCGGAAAACCATTTTACGAAATGGTCGAACATGGGGAGATGGTTGAGATGGGATTGAAGTCCTGGAAAGATTCAAGACCTAAACGCCCTTAAAGTGTTCTTTGATCACATCCAATCCGGAAATTATGGAAACAACCCCCGTAGGGTCCATAAAAAGAAAGAGGAAGATGTTTCCCTGATACTACAGGGTTAAAAAGGTAATCAGAACATGCCTATTCAAAGGAGAAACTAAACTCCCTTTCAAGCACAGTCTGCGAACCCTCTAATACCAAAAGGTGGAGAAGTCAAACACCCTCGAGTGTTCACACCCTTAGGGGATACACTCGAGAATATTCTCAATCTTCTGACAACACAGAAGAAAATTACGTATCTTCTTCCACCAGCCAACCCTAATGGACGGGGTTTCAATCTTTGCTTTCGAAATGTGCTTATCATCTTTGGGGCACTGGACATGATACTCGAGATTGTTGGGCCTTGAAACACAAGATCCAAGATCTGATAGACAATGGTGAGATCGTGGTCACCAAACCAGATCAGCCTCACGTTCAAGACAACCCTCTTCCTCAACACAAAGAAGAAGAGGTCAATATGATCAATTAGAGCAATGGACAGAATTCCAATTTCAATTATGAATCCTCCCAGACCCTCAAAGACGGTGTTGACAAATTGGATTATGCCGAGTTCCAGTTCACAATGGAACGAAAGATGAAAACTTTATGCAAACAAATTGAACAATTGGTAGAATTGGTGACTTATCAGCATCAAGTGACTCGTCAATTAATCAGCCATGAGCATGCCAGTCTCCTACCTCTTGTCATGAATGTTCCCTTGTCACTTTCAGAAAATGAAATGCTGGAAGACAAAGTGACAAAGAGAACAAATGCCAAATCTCGTCGGGATTTTGCCAACAAAAGGGAATTCACCTATTTGGGCCAACCTATGGAGGAAATCCTTCAGATGTTAATCAATGAAGGAAGGATCAGTTCCCTTCTACCTCCAATCAACCCCGCTCGAGGCAGATACAACTCGATGGAGTATGCCAATATCACTCCCAGTCTCGTGGTCACAACACAGAAGAATGTTGGGCACTCCGTCACCTTATTCAAAATCTAATAGACAGTGGTGTCCTGCACTTAGCGAACGATGATACTGTGTTACGTGCAAATGAGAATACAGGTCCTACTAAGTGGAAGAGTGTGGTAGCAGTCATATCCGGTGAAACTGATGGAATTAATCAATCACTCACAATGCCAACAATTCAACTCAGAGGAATCAACAATCCTTTGAAAGTGGCCACTCCAGAAGCGAATCGACTTGCAAATGAGCCTGATATCCTATTGTTATCTTGCGCCAAGTTTCGTGGAATTATGGAGAATGTGAAGGATCCACCTCACATACAACTGCTACAATGTCGAAGGAAAATCCACTGTATCTTCCCCAACGGGTGATGAAGCCTACCACCAAATCAGAGGGGAAAATACCCATGGAGAAGATTGAAAAATTCCTCCGCTATCACGATGCCAATGTGGTTTTAAGCTTAAAAGAAGCTCCACAACAAATATCAATTTTGGACTTAGTCCTAACTTCCGAGAATCACGGAAGAAGGTTTTGTTAAAGGTTTTAGAAGAAGCTGTCTCTCACCGCATCGGTTGATACGGAAAAATTTCAACATCTCGGTTGATCACATTTTCAACAACAATGTGATATCCTTTCTTGATGATGACATAACTGGCCGAGGGGGACGGTCATTTCTGGCCGTTGCACATTGCGGTCATGTCCTCCGGATACATGCTAGCTGGAGTCTTGATAGATGGAGGATCATCTCTTAATATATGTCCATATTCTACCTTGGTGAAGATGAATATCAATCTCAACCGAATTCGGAGTAGCAATACTATCATCAAAGCTTTTGATGGAGCCTATCGAAATTCGGTTGAGATAATTGAACCTTGATCAAAATTGGTCCCCATACATTTTGCGTATCTTTCCATGTACTCAAGATAGATTCGGATCTGACCTTTGCTCTTGGGACGACCTTGGATCCATATGGCTGGGACAGTTCCCTCCACTCTTCACCAACAGTTAAAATACATTATCAACAATAGCTTTGGTCACGGTCGGCGAACGAGAATGTCCTCAACACGGAGGACATGCCATTCATCAACGCTTAATCACGGATGTTGAGCCGGTCGGTTTCATGCCTTGGAAGTAAGCAATACCCAATACCATGCAATTGGAATGCCATTACCCGAACCAAGATTTCTGCCGAGGTAATGTAATTTACTCGAAAATGATGTCATTGGGTCATAAACCGGGACAAGAAATTGGTAAAGATTGCCGGTATCAAGTACCCAATTCGATTAACCAAGCAAACTGGAGCAATTTGGGCTAGGCTATTACGCCAGATTCTAGTCATAGGAATCCTCATAAGCATCAACAGATTCCTTCAGCTTCAACCATGCGGCGTTTATCTTCGCCTTCAAACTCTGAGTTCGCACAACCTCCTGTAAAGGTGCCAGCCAATGTAATGGCTATGTTATTTCCCAAGCCAGTACCGATAAAGGAGAAAGAAGTCTTTGTTCCAAATCCCACAGTGGAAGAGGAGGAACGAAGAATTAAGCAAGACATCATTCGAATGATGTCAGGTATACGCATCATCGCTCATGATGAACATACCAACAGATACACCCAGACGATGATTGCCCAGACGTAATGGCCATCATTTGGGATAGGGAGGATGATGACAATACCTCCATCACTGCGATCCACCTTTACTTTGCCGCTTGCCGATTGGAGCGGCACTCCTTGCATTGGTCGTCGAGGTAAAAGCGGTAGAAACTCTTTACGCCTGTAGATATAATAACTGCTTACTTTTACATACGGTATTAGCGGTTTATTTTGCCGATATATGCTAACACTGTGTATGATTAACACATTTCATATATACTAAGTGAAAGCATATTTTGTTTTAGGACTCTGAATTTAGATGTGCCTGTACTTTAGCGTCTGAAGCCTCTTCTCCACAAGGATTGTACCTTTGATGTAGAGATGAATTTAGCCTTGATGGATATCTGAGGATGACATTGAGGTGCCTCGAGAAATTCAAGAATGGGTCAAAGACAAACCTAAACCCAACCTTGATCAAACCACTTCTTTCAATCTTGAAACCTTAGAAAGCCCTAAGTTAATCCAGATTGGTTCAGACCTTACCCCAAACCAAAGGAATGACATGGTTACGCCATTAACCCAATTCTAGGATGTGTTTGCATGGTCTCATGAAGACATGGTGGGTTTGTCCACTGACATTGTCCTTCATCGCCTTCCCATTAAAGACTGAGTTTAAGCGGTCAAGCAAAAACTCGGTGATTGAAACACGAATGGAGTTTAAAGGTGAAAGAAGAAATTGTGAAACAATTTCAAGTCGGCAGCATCATCATATGGTGTCTACATATCACGAGTGGATATCCAACATTGTGCCCGTGCCTAAACCCGGAGGAAGGTGCGAGTTTTGCGTGGATTACTGGGACTTGAACAAAGCTTGCTTAAAAGATAGCTTTCCGTGCCATTTATCCACATTCTTATTAACAATCTTTACTTGTGATCGACATGTACTCCTTTGCTGATTGCTTCGCGGGGTACCATCAGATCATGGTTGCTGAGGAAGATCATGAGAAAACTGATTTCATCACGCCTTAGGGAACCTTTTGCTATAGATGGTTGTCATTCGGCCTCATCAATGCCGAGACCACCTATCAACGAGCTATGATGGCTCTTTTCACACGACTTAATGCACAAAGAGATTGAGATCTACGTGGATGACATCATTGTCAAATCCGGGAAGGATAATGACCATATAGACCATCTCGAAAAAGTTGTTCAACGAGGTTGCGTAAAATCTGACTTGAAGTTGAATCCAACTAAATGCGCCTTTGGAGTTAAATCGAGCAAGTTGCTGGGATTTCGAGTCGACCACAAAGGGATTGAGTTTGGATCCCCGCCAAAATCCGAGCCATCACGGAAATGCTCATTCCTCGGACGAGAAAAAGGAAATACGGGGATTTTTGGGAAGAATCAACTTCATCGGCGGGTTTATCTCTCGACTCACGCGAACTTTTTGAGCCATCTTCAAGCTATTAAGGAAGAACTCCTCCATGAAATGGAATGATGAGTGTCAAAGTGCCTTCCTCACAATCAAGAAACAGCTAGTCAAAGCTCCCGTGTTGGTACTACCCAGGAATGATGTTCCCCTGTTCATGTACCTGTCCATAAGTGACAATGCCATGGGATACATGCTGGGACAGAAAGACGATAGAGGCCAAGAACGAGCTATCCATTACCTTAGCAAAAGGTTCAGCAGTAGTGAACACAAGTACACTCTGATCGAAAAGACGTGTTGTGCTTTAGCATGGGCTTCCATGAGGTTACAACATTACCTCCATGGTTACACAACCCATCTCATATCCCGCGTGGATCCTCTCAAATATGTGTTCAATAAACCCATGTTAAATTGCCGTCTGTCCAGATGGCAGTTGATCCTACAACAATTTGACATCGTATATGTGACTCAAAAGTCCATCGAAGGTCAAGGAATTGCGGATCAATCCGGCCCGCCTTTCATCGAGGGATTTCAAACCCTTGGAGACATATTTCCCTGATGAGGGAGTAATGACAGTTCAACAACACCATCAGTACGATACGCGCCATTCATGGAAGATGTATTTTGATGGAGCTGTTAATCTAGAAGGTTCTGGAGTTGGAGCAGTTCTAGTATCTGGTACGGGAGAGCAGTATCCCATCGCCGTCAAATTGAAGTTTGTCAACACCAACAACACAGCTGAGTATGAAGGCTGTCTCACGGGGCTAAAACTTGCCCGTTCAATGGGCATCGGTGGTTAATCTTGTCTTTGGAGATTGAGTTGGTAATCGAGACAATCCACCTAATCTATCAAACCAAGGAACTACATTTGCTGCCTTACCATCGACAGGTTTTGAAGATGGCTTTGGAGTTCGAAGAAATCTCCTTTCTACACGTTCCTCGTAATAGGAATGACTTTGCGGACGCATTAGCAACTTTGGCCTCCTTGATTCGCATATCAGACAAGGAACACTTGCTAAGCGTCACAATTTCCCTGCACAAGGCCCCAGCCTATGGGAATTACGTTGGAGAAGTATTGGATGAGCTACCTCCCATTCAACATCCTTGGTATCAGCATATCAACGAATATCTACGAGATGGATCTACACCCGCGGAAGCGAGCCCAACTGAGAAAAGGCGGATCCATCGACTTCTGCTATGAAATTCTACACCGAGTGGAGATCGCTTCTACAAAAGAGATGCGGGGACTAGGTCTCCTCGGATGTTTAGAAAAAGATCAAGCCCAAAGGCTTATGGATGAAATCCATGGCGGAGTCTGTGGCCCCCATATGAGTGGCCCCCTCCTTGTCAAGAAGGTCCTCAGGACAGGACATTACTGGCTATCTCTCAAATCTGATTGCAATGACCACGTCAGGAGATGTTATCAGTGCCAGATTCATGGGAATGCTATACACGCCCCTCCACGGGAACTCCACAACATGAGTTCACCTTGGCCCTTCTCAATGTGGGAAATGGACGTTATCGGGCCATTGAGCCTAAAGCCAGTAATGGTCACCGATTTATCTTCACCATGATCGACTACTTCACCAAGTGGGTAGAGGCAACCTCCTTCCCCAGGGTTACCAAAGAAGTTATCATTGCTTTCATCAGAAACAATGTCATTTGTTGATACGGACAACCAGAGGTGATTGTGTCAGACAATGCTAAGAACCTCAACAACAAAATGATGGAGGAATTATGCAGTAAATTCCACATCAAACATCTTAACTCTGTCATCTATCGTCCAAAGATGAATGGTGCTGTTGAAGCGGCTAACAAAAACATCAAGAAGATCATGTAAAAGATGTCCGCCAACCACAAAGATTGGCCTGACCTATTGCCTCTTACTCTGTTAGCCTACAGAGCCTCAATGCGTACTTTCACTGGGGCTACCCCCTACGCATTAATCTATGGGATGGAAGCAGTGCTCCCCATAGAAGTTGAAATGGAATCCCTCAGAATGTTGATAGACGCTAAGCTGGATGAAGACCAATGGGTACAAGACATGTATCACCAATTGTCTCTAATAGACGAAAGGCGAACCGCGGTTATCTTCCATGGTTAGTTATATCAACAAATGATCGCCAGATCCTACAACAAAAAAGTTCGGCTAAGGCAGTTCAAACAACATAACTTGGTTTTGAAGAAGATCCTTGATAACCGAGATCAATCTAAGGGAAAATTCGCTCCTAACTGGGAAGGCCCATTTGTTGTCAAAGAAGTATTGGATGAGGCGCTCTCGATTGCAAGAAATGGATGGCGATGAATTTCCACAACTCATCCACTTTCGACATTTGTGAAAGCGGTACTATATGCGAAGTTTCCCTCAAGCAAACACCCTGGTGTTGGACCATCAGATCATCAGTCATTCCGGTTCTTTAACCCTTTACAACATACAACTCTTTCACACTTTGCCCCTCAGGGAAACATACTTTTCAAGCCAGCAGCCTGGCTCCTCTGCGTTCCTACGACTTAGGTCATCCTACTACGGATTAAACCTCTTGCGTTTGCAGTTAGGCTACCCATACATGGGATCAAACTTCTCCTACCTATAGTTTATCCTCAACCTAGGATTAAACTTTCTCTTCCCCACACTCTGACCTGCACATGGGATTACGCTTTTCATCTCACCCTGAGGGGCAAACTACGCCGACCTGATCTCCTCTTCAATAGGAGTACGTAGGCAACCATTTCATATGGCCCGGTCGCAATAAAACAAAAACAACAAAACATTTCTACCCTCTTCTCCTCACAAAAACAAAAACAAATTCCTACACCATTTCTGCCATATACAACGTTGAACCTCTTACACCAGGTTCAAACTATGCAGACCTGATCTCATCTTCATAGAGATGCGTGGCGGCCATTCATGGTGCGGTCTCACCCCCTACCAAAACACACAACCCTTATTAATCGATGCTGGGATCATCCTTGAAACCACTACATTTCATTCGACGCTTGGACGAAAGGGATGTAATTACTGAACTCCTCCCAATAGGAGATTGGCGACCATCTAAGCTGCGGTCATACCTTGAAGAGCAACACCAATCCATAAGAGATGGAATTAACTAGGCTTCTCCTAAATAGAAGTACTGGTGACCATCTGTGGTGCGGTCAATCTCAGAGTGGAAAGCCACACTCCTCTCCATATTTTCATTCAGAAACCAGTCCCAAAACACCAAAGATGGTAAGGATACACAAAGATCGATGATCCATTCTAAACTGTCCAGAGACAACTCAATGTCCATCCATCCATGAGGAATTTAGAATACATCAGGATCACAAGCCTTGAAGCATCAGGCAAAATATCAAGCAAGTAGCAAAACATATCTAAAAGGGAAGTGATCAAAAATATATTTCCCTGCCATATATATAATGTTGTTTGATATATACAATGTAAACTGTACATGACAAAATGGCTAAGCTAGTCTGTGCAGAAAAATCCAAGCCCAACTACAAATTAGCGTGTATGCGAGCTAACAAGCCCAACATAGCATCCCTCTCAGAAGAAGGAGGCGAAGCTGTGGTCTCCTATACGAGAATATCCACACGACCCAACAGATCTGTAGCCATCTGCATGGTGACCATATGCTCATCAATGTAAGCGCTCATCTTTGCGATCATGCCAGTGGTAAGGGACCTCACTGCAGTACTATCTGTAACGGCTACATCTCGGGCAGATATAGCATTATTCCGCTCAACTATCACTGCATCTCTGGATGATCTGGCCTCATCCCGCTCAACAACAGCGATATCTCTGCGAGCTAATGCCTTGTCTCTCTTTAATAGAGCTACGTCTCTCCCATCAAGGGCAGTCAACATCAAGGATCGAGCATGATCTCTCTCGAAGGTCATCAGATGAAGACTCGCTCAAGTCTTGTCTTGAAGTCTTTGAATCACAACAAAGATCTTGATCTTGGGAGAATCTAAAAGAGATGATGGCAACCCAGCAACGGGCTCCTCCTCGATGTGGGAATCGATGTCCTCCATGGGCTCTACATCATCTGACTCACTATCCGGTACTGTGGATACTGCTGCAACCGATAAAATCTCTGTCACCATCCATACAGAATACTCTGCTGAACAACCTGGATGACGGATAGAAAAATCAGCTATCTCACGCTGATCCCAACAAACGTACACACGGGATCGGTCCTCTGCTGAAAGATATCGAGAAGCTGAACGTTGACCTATCGCCCCCTCGAAAGGATAAAAATCCTGAAACTGGTCAAACTGCGACATCACGGCCAGCGGATGATAAGTAGTCATGCCCCTCAAACCAGCCAGAGGGAGGTAGTCCATGCTCGGAGCATGAGTAATAAAGCTGTATAGTGAGCTAAGCCCCGAACACGACAATATGCTGAACAGATCTCTGATATTCGCCAAAAACGTGGACCAAGACAGAGCATATGTACACTCCGATGGCTGAAAGGAGTACGACATGGCTATATCATGGGTAAACCAATACCCATGCCGTCTAAGAGTGCCAATCGGTCTCAAGTGTGATATAAACCACACATTTAGCATGATCGAGCTACCCGTGAACACTCCTGTCGGATAAGTGCAGCAGTAAGATGCTGACCGCAGGGTCTCTGCTATGATCATATGTATAATGGTGCGACCCTCCCTGAGAGCTCTCACTGCCATGATGACACCAATGTCTATTTCATCCATGTACCGTGGCATATAGACATACGGCAGTACGCATAACAGCAGTACATCAACCCTGGCTAAACGCCACGCTAGTGATCCTCCGTTGCGGTGAAATCCCCGGAATGTCGTGAATAACTATCCTCAGAGCCAAATCTGTCGAACAGAAAACACTGGGATATCACATGGCCAGATGTCAGCTCATCTTGCACTACTCTGCGCCGCAATCCAGTGAGAGTCATGAACCGTCAACTCATGTCTCCCAAAGCCATATACACGCAAGGTCTATTTAATGGCAGCATCGTCAATCATGCATACTCCTCCAGAGTAGGAGTCAACTCATGGGTCCCAAATCGGAAAACCTGCCTATCCGATACCCAATGCTCTAGCATTGTAACGCCCCCAAAATAGGTCCATTCCACCCAACCTATTCTGAGTCGCCAAATACATGGTACAGAAAATAACTACAACTTTATTACTACAATTGTCGTGTAAAATACAACAACACATATACTGTGAGTTTTAATACCAACTGTGACTCATGTCCCAACTATGGACAACACCTCACCTTGATACATTACATAAAGGTACAGTCAAAAACTATTTTAGAAATTAAAATCTTTGGGAAGTGCTTAAGGAAACCTTCGTACATGGGAGGCCACACGTCTAGGTTATGATAGATATCATATGTCCACATAATTATTCTTGGTTGACCCAATAGACCCCAAAGAAAAACGAGAAGATTACTATCATGTTCTTTCCAATGGTGAGTCTTCTCTTGACATATAACTATCTCCACTGTCTCTAGTTGAAAATTATATTTTAAATAAACTCCAAGATCATATAGGTAGTGCTCGTAGATATACTCAGCAATAGCTGAAGATTTGACGTATGAAAAGGTTCCTGTTCAAATCTTGGATAAGAAGGAACATATTCTACGCTCCAAGGTTATACCTCAAGTCAAAGTTTTGTGGAGAAACCACGATGTTGAGGAAATGACTTGGGAGTTAGAATCTGAAATGAAATCAAGGTATCCTTACCTCTTGAATATACCGGAATCGTATCCTAATTTCGAGGGCAAAATTTCATAAGAAGGGAGATTGTAAAACCCCAACTTTTGAATAAAGATGAATTTTCTATAAATATTATTTTTGAATATTATGGAGTGAAATTGATATAATGTTATAGTTGTGGGTAATATTTATAAATTTTGCAAAGTACGTGAAGTTGTTATATAATATTCGATTGGTGGGGAATATTCGTTTTAATAGAGAATATTAAATAAATGACACAATCATTGGTGGATCCCACAATGTAATTATTGTCGATTGAGAAAAGCGACAAAAATACTTTATGAAAATAACGGCGGAAGTTTTACCGTTAATCTGTTGAAACACCGGTGTTAAAAATGTACGATGTCTGGCGTGGTTGCATAGTAGCACTTGCGGTATTAATTATTGATGCTTACGTGATAAGTCACTCAGTTTTGTTGGTATTATTAATGTAATAATACGAAAAATCTTTTATATAAAACATAATACTTTTATAAAGTTATTCTATAAATAGAATATATTATATTCTATTATGCATAGTGTTACATAATGTATGCATAGTGTTTTGGATAGTAAAATCTTTTATATAAAATAGAATACTTTTATAAAGCTATCTGCTTTTATTAGACAATAATTAGAATATATTATATTTTATTATGCATAGTGTTTGCATAAGGCTGCGATAGTATTTGTATAGTAAAATCTTTTATAAAGTTATTCATTTTATTAGATTATAAATAGAATATATTATATTTTATTTAAAAGATTTTGCTTTAAATATGGATAGTCAGATTAAAGTAAATCAATCTGGACCGTTAATGAGTTAGTTACTATCAATCCATTTTTCTATAAATAGAATCTTATTCCTTCATTATTTCTTACGAATTCACTTTGAAACTCTGAGAGATAAACTATCTGAGAGAAAGAAGAAAGTATTCTGCTACTTCACTACTTATATATCCAAAGATTTTCTTCTTCTTAAGGTAGGAAATATTATTTGTTGTACTCGTAAGGGGTGTTATTCTTTTGTATTCATGAAGAGAACTTATGTTATTCCATTCTTTATTATTCTATTGGAATAACTTTTGTATCATGCTGCTACCCTATACTTGGTCATTCTTACATTATTCCGCCTCTTTACTATTACATTTGAAATATCACATGCATGCGCGTTTCGCCGCACTGATTCCGCCTTTATTATTACATTGGAATATCACATGCATGCGTTTTACGCCTTGGGACTGGTTTCGTCTTTATTATTATTACATTTGGAATATCACATGCATGCGTTTTATGGGACTGATTAAAATCCTTATTAGTATTTTGTTGGAATAACTTTTACATGCGAAGTCTGCATGCATGGTGATTTCATTGTTATTCCACTCTTTATTATTACTCGTTGGAACATCCCTGCCGGTGCAAATTTACGCTAACTTTGGTTCCGTTATTTATTATTCTGTTGGAGTAACCTGTCTATGCGAAGTGCCGCATGCATGGTGATTTCTTTTGTTATTCCATTCTTTATTATACTTAGTTGGTTAAAGTTTTTTCTTCTATACTCCATGAAATTAGTGGAATATCCTTGATAATTAAGCTTCATCCAATATCTTTTCATGGAAATATTCTTACGAGCATTCTTGAATTTTACTCTACAAAGCGATATCATGTTGACAATTTGGACGTTATTGGTTCTTGGACAAATTAATTCTTGAACTTGTTTTATTGAATTCTTATATCATTGTCATCATCCTCATATTTATATTTTTTTTTTGAAAGTCATCCGTGGCTGTGTAGTGCGTAGATGGACTTGGTATGATTATGACCGAGGATTATTGATTGTAATCATGGCCAGTAATGTTACAAATGATGTGGTAAAAGTCCTCATTGGCCCGTAGTGCATTGATGGACAGTTGTTGGCATGATCATGACCATTAATGAATAGACAAATATTCTTGGCCCGTAGTGCATGGATAATTGTGGTCGTGATACTAAAGAATATCCTTGGCCGTAGTGCAGGGGTGATTCGATGATGTGGATTATTTATTAAGCTGAGTCCCAACGATAAAAGTGATGAAAAACCTTTTAAATCATAAAAGATAGTAGATTTTATTCTCTACTTGACTCTTTTAATGGATTGCTTGTTCCGCTACAGTTAAACTTGATGTTTGTTATATTGTATCAGTTTAACACTATTTAAGGCTAATGATAATATATTCTGCATTATCTTAGTTATAATATTTCTTATTGGGATAGTTGAGCTCACCCTTTCTTTCACTGTTCTCTTCAGGAAATGAGAATATAGCTGGAACGAGTCGGGGAACGGAGTGATGGTCCTAGATGGTGCATTAGTAGTCCTCACTATTATGTGAAATAGTGTGATAATAATTGTAATGAGGACTCCTTTTGAGTTTGTATACTCTCTAGTAGACAATATTTGTATTCAAACTCACAGTTTATGTTTTGTCGTATTGTACCGCCACACGATTGTATTATTAAGTTGTATTTGAATTCTGTACCATGTATCTGGCGACTCAAGATGGGTGATGTATACCTAATTTTGGGGGCGTCACAAGATTACTATCATGTTCTTTCCAATGGTGAGTCTTCTCTTGACATATAACTATCTCCACTGTCTCCAGTTGAAAATTATATTTTAAATAAACTCCAAGATCATATAGGTAGTGCTCGTAGATATACTCAGCAAGTGGATGTGCACAATCCTGTCTTATGATAACACAAGGTTGTATGTCATTAGACATCTTGTATGATAGTGGCAAAACCCCCTTCCAACGTTAGGTTCGCCTCACCCTATTTGATTCACCAAATATAACTACTAAATGATGTATAAAATACAACACACTTTTCTATACTGTTTAGGGAGAACTCCACAGCTAGAGACCACCGTTCTATTCCCTTGTTACACCCGCTCGACACAACTACACTCTTATTACCTGAAAGGAATTGTGAAGCAAAAGGGTGAGCACAAATAGCCCAGTAAAGAATATCATGACTAAAAATAATTAAATTATCAATAGCCTTCGTCAATAATAAATCAGAGATTTAGAACATATGGTAGATGATAAAAATTTTCCACCATAGTTGCTGCGGAACAAGCAATCCATTAGAAGAGTCAAATAGACCATAAAGTCTATTATCTTCTCCACATTAAAAGTCAACCAACAATGTTTTATCCCTGTAACATCAATCAACAGTTCCTTTCCACAATTATATGAATAACTCATAATCATAATTGTGATTCTAAATTCCTCTTCACACCCAGGACAAAGATAATTTTCATCACTTGACTTTACCTGAAACATCAAAGATCATGGTTATACCAAATCACAATTCCTGTTTATAATCATACTAATAAATTCATCTTTGCACTACGTGCCAAAGATATTCATTATCATTTCATCTTTGCACTACAGGCCAAAGATATTCAACAACAGATCATCTTTGCACTACAGGCCAAAGATATTAATATCTCAAAAAAATACATAATCATTTCAGAATTTATATAACCAATAATTATAACCATGTTGATTAATTCACCATTGCACTTAAGCTAAAGATATTCAATTATAAATTCAATGGTCATGATCATACCAGTCAACAATTCAACTTTGCACTACTGGCCAAAGAGAACCCATAGTCACAATCATACCAATAATCTACTCATCTTTACACTTAAGTCAAAGAGAAATTTCATCACCGGAGTTATAAAAATGTTATATATGATAATAAAAACAATATGATCAACAACTGCATTTAATTTCAAGAGTAAGATTCATAAATCAACAATAATTTGGTCAGAAAAAGAAACCAATTTTGTCGTGAATAGTACCCATGAATAATAACTCGTGAATAGTAACTCGTGAATAGTAACTTGTGAATAGTAACCCCGACATGAAAAAGGTAGAAATTCTACAATAAAATCCATACCAATATTTCGGTATAATGATATTGAAAGAATTACATTTCTTAAACTTATAAACAATTTATTTTAATTGTTTACACTTTACTAAACAATGCATTTAATCACCCTAAAATGTCAAACTCATAAGATTTCATCACCAATAACCAAAACCCTCATCAAAAATCTACATATACCTCATATAGGATTCTCAAGCCATAAAATCCTATTTTCAAATCTTCTTACTTCACATAACATATTTAATTCATTTACTCATAACTAGTCTATTTTCATAAAAAATACTAAATCAGTCCCAAAAATATTTTTTTTCTGGGATTTAGCAGAATATAGTCTCATATTGAACATATATTTTTCTCGGAATTTTTAAAATTCATTTACTATTTTTCATATGGCCAAAACTGCCGAATATTTAGACATTTATCATAAATTGTACTTTTGTGCAAAAGTTCAGAAATTTACCGAGTATACTTCTGTTATATACATGTACTTCCAATAAAAATTTTACCAATTTTGGAGTTAATAGCAAGGAGTTATAAAGGTTTACTTTTAAAATAATCTTTTCTCATAAAATTTATAACTCTTAATCTATACATCCAAAAATAGCCATTTTTGGATATAATCTAGAAAACTCATCAAATTATCATTTCAAAGTTTTCCAGAATTTTTAAGAGTCAGAAAAATTACGAAACTGAAAAACAAAATAACCCTTACAATCCCTTACCTCACAAGAGCAATATTTCTGACACGAATATCGGATGAAAAGCTGAAGGAAACTTGCACTGAATAGCAAATCTCAAAATATCTAAATACTCACTAAAATACGCTCGACAATATAGAGAGAAAGAAAACTTGTTTCTGGTGTGATTTTCAATTCTAATATAAGCACTTTATTTATAGAAAATCTTTAAAACTTAGCTTAGAGACTAAAATAATAAAATATATTATTATTATTAATTTTCTCCTACGCAAGCCACCATCAAATACCAACCATCTCATTTGAAAATAATTGGGCAGCCCACATGTTTAAAACAATAGTGGGTCCCACCCCTAATTTTAATAAAAAAATAATTTTATTTTTCGAAACTTCAATAATTCATAGAAAATCACTCGTTTATCAAAAAAATACGAATTTTATGTCCATTCCACACGAAATCGAATTCTCTACAACTTTGTAGACGAAATTTTTTTCAAATTCTTGACAGAAAATATCCGAAATCCACAAATAGACGATTTTCAACACTCTAAAAATCCATAACAAATCATACGTTCATTTTTAACAGTTCAAAATTTGTGGATATATACTCAACTTATATATGTATAACATATCCAAAAATCACAACGATCCAATGGTCGGATCAAAATTATAACTCACATTAATAGAGCTTTAAGAACAGTGTGATCTTTTAATACCTCCAATCCGACAAAAATAATGATAAAACACCTCAACATTAATTTTTCATTTATAACCACATAAATAAATCCATCATTTATATCCACATCAAATAAATATTTCGTTATCATATAAATCGATAATTAATTATTCACAAATAATATTACGAGAATCACAATTATAATGACCAGTAGTTCCCTGAGAAAGAGGGGCTTTCCATAAGGATTTCTCTTTCTTGGCGCAATTAGGTGACCAAACATCTCTTTGACGAAACTTTCTAGACATTGCCAATAATCTTTATCTAATAATATTATTCAAATAATATTAATTATTGATTTGATAATGGAATCTTTATGCGGTGACAATTATTGAACAACAATAATATAAATTATCAACGTAGCAATTATTGAATCAATAAAATAAAATATTGAGCAATAATTCATCGTAATAATTATTGAGTAGTGCCTTCTTACGTAAGAATCGATAATTCAAAATCTTTATGCAATCTGGTGTGCTGCTTGTCGTGCAACAACGCGTATTCATCGTATTTTAACCACCGTGTATTCAACAAAGATGTTAACGGTAACAATTACGCCACTATTTATAAAAACTCAAAATTATCGTTTTCTTCATCCGACAGTTATTCTGTTATGAGGCCCACAAATGGCTGCGCCGTCGTACGAATATTCCCCGACAACAAGAATATTCCACGACCAAACGAATATTCCTCGACAATAATAAGTATTTTATAGCCACTTGCTTATTTTAAAAAAATTTCACATATCACCCTTAACTTTAAACTTTTATCAATTTAACTATTTACTAAATAAAAAAATTGAATACTTTTATTTCATAAAATTCGGGGTCTTACATGCATCCCGTCCACAAACCCTGCGGGAACCTAAAACATCAATAATGTCATGGTATGCTGTAACAAACGATCTACGGTCACCCTGTCTGATGGTGACATTCTATTATACCACGATCGCATACCCAATGCCACCAATGATGGTGGGGTATGATCAATACGGCTAACTATCGAAGAAGACATCTGTACGGGCCGTGTCATAAGACCATCCAGGGGTCAATGCTGAATATCTCTGGACATACATACATATGCGTAACATGATACATGCATAGCAGATAATAGATGGCAATATGATATAGGGAATGAAAAACTGTGCATACATTCCTAAGTATATCATCATCTAATACATCATCTCTGTACATCTGCAAATACAGGGAAATGTGGCACAGACGCCCTACTACTAATAGAGGCCTATCAAAAGATATAACGAGAATGGGGTACAACCACCCAATATCTAACAGAGGCCTATCAAAATATATAACGAGAATACACATCAGAAGAAGACAATGGTGTCGATGTCCACATCATCAATCCTGTCCACCTGATGTAACTCCTGAGTCATTGGATCTCTATCAAGAGGGATGTCAGGCCTATATAGAGGATGATCTGCACCAGAATAACTGAATGGGTCATCTGAGGGGCGGCCTTTGAGCCGGAAGGATCAAACGAAAGCCGCCTCTGCCGGATCTACGCCCAAATCTTGGGATAAATATATGTGCTCGGTCCAATCTTTGGGTCAAACTATCAATCATGTCATATGAGTCGGATCTACGATCTGAAGCTATCCAATCATCATCATCACGGATCTCGGAACCATATCCCCATAAAGCGTGTGCGCGGATGGGCTCCGACAGTATGAGGGAACCACCAACGCTGGAACGTCTTCTGAGTGCAAGGACCCTCTGATAATGTAGAGTCGTCGACCCCCAACAATGGGATATCAGTGACGGATGACTGTGATACAGGCCAATGACGCCTGACAGGAGGCAAGATCGGCATACAAATCTCCCCTGTGGTGCTCCTAATAGCACGCTCTCCCAAATAGAGCTCCCAGCCTCCATTTGTGAAGAGAGGAACTTTCCTGGTGGAAATCACGTACTCGACTCTAGTCGGGTATCCATCCTCAAAGCCGATGGTCAAGTGTTCCCATAAATAGGGAATCCATGTAATGGTGTCACCGTCAAGAACAACTCCGACTACATCTGGCGATGAAGTGAAACCCTCACCACGGGGACCTCGGAAAATGGAATGATGCCATCGTCATCCTCGTGGATAGGTATCTAAACCTAACACACTCAAAGGACGTAAGCATGTGAGCCTCTCATAGGCCCAAAACTGCCAACATAATGGCAAAACATCTGCTATCAGTAAACACTCTTAACCTATAAATGGAAAATGACAAGAGAAATACTTACCAGCAGAAATGGGTAGAAGCCTAGCCAAGCCTCGGTCAAACCCTATGAGCGTATACGCATGCCCCAGAGGAAATATGCAAAGGTGTAGGAACCCCAATCATACTCTCCAATACGGTCCACTTAACGCGTGGTGCTGATCAAAGCGAAAGACACCATAAAAGAGTTATCTGCTATGAAGCAGCCTCTAATGATCATCAGGAACAATTACACGAGAATCGATCCCCGATTCGACATCATCGTGCATGGGCTCACTCAAAAGCTCACTTTAATCATAACATCTACGCTCAAAGGACACGAGCGGAAAGTCCACGCCCTTGGCGCCTCTGCGGACTCTCTAACAAGGATCGGCGGCGGTAGGGTAATATTTTCCATGCAAGGCACTAGCTCCCCTCCAAACTCTATACCTGTGATAAATCGCCAATCCATCGGCGTCATCATCACCTCGCAATCCAGTAGATGGAGTGACTGAGTCTGATGAAACCATCGCTCAGACAATGCCTTGAGATAACCCCAGGGACAACGACGGGGAAGGATGGTGAAGAATGCCCCGAATCCCCAATCATGCACTATAACTCTGTAATCAGGATGAAGAGCCTGATACATGGAGTGTATACTAAACCAATTCCCTTAAGGCTGTGTGAAGCCGGGAACCTGCATGAAATACAGATCAACATCAAAATCCTTTACTCCTC
Source organism: Panax quinquefolius (assembly GCA_020205615.1). NCBI lineage: Eukaryota > Viridiplantae > Streptophyta > Magnoliopsida > Apiales > Araliaceae > Panax > Panax quinquefolius. The sequence goes on along the minus strand of CM035170.1, from coordinate 17,403,746 downwards.
GTCAAATAGGAAAGAAGGAAGATCAAGATCTAATGTCATACCTCGTTAGCATGAAAATACATTGAGGGATGTTTGCTCAAATCACCTAGAAGCTCGGGGTTTGCCACCTGAATACAAGGTAGCTCCCTACAGGGAACGTGTACAGCAGCAGCGGGATCCTCAATCAGAATATCCTCATCCACATCCTCAACGTCTGACACGTCTGCCCGGACAGGATAAATCACGGCGTCTACCAGTTGACGAGGCTGTCTGACAGAACGGGGTCGAGGCACTTCAGAAGCCCTCCTCCGTATACCAGAAGTGGTCCTGCGGGAACTACTCGGCTGATCCGGATCTATGATATCTGGACAATAAGTCTCCAAATCACCTCAGAAAGGGTGTGGTATTTCCTTATCTGGAGCTTTCTAGAATGCATTTTATGACTATATGCATGCATGCATTTACGTTAACATATAATAGAGTTAAAATGCATGACTACCCAATGCCTATATTTTGAAAATTTTTGCCAGTCCCCTTTGAAAATAGGACTATCCACATGTACATGGGCATGTCTAGGTGGCCATTTAGTAGCACACCTGTCCCAAAGTCATATACATAATATATGCATTAAAAATCAAAATCATCCATGCATAAGGTTAACCTCAATATCAGGAGTACTTTGCCTTTCTATCTTTTGCTCATTGGACCTCAAATAACACAAAAAATAGCAGAAAAAGGTGCCATTTTGACTGTCTCAAAAGTTAAATTTTTTCACATCATTATGTTCAGCATGGTTTAATACTAACATTTACTATGTTGAATATTTTTTTATCAAGTCATTTGTGCATACATAATCACTACTATGTGTTTTGATGCATTTCATGCTATAACTCAAAATCCAACGGATAAAAACTGGAAAAAAATATATGCATACGTTACCAGGATAGTGTGGAACACTTGTACGATGACAGAATTTATAGAAAATAGCCCGAACTCAGCAAATCTGAAGGAGGCTCACGGATTTCTCTTAGCGAATCAAGTTGAAAATGACTTGTGAGACCAACCTGCTGGAATATATCATCCACGGTTGGTCGTAGGCACATCTGTGCCTGAAGCAGGTGCACATGCGGCACCCCTATGTGGGCCCCACCCTTCCGGCTCAGTCCAGTTCGAGTTGCAAAGGAGTTCTCACAGACTAGAAAGGTCAAATCGGGAATAAAAAACGCCATGCGATTGAGCAAAACAGCATGCAATCCTGGTCTTCTCAAATGAAACTTTGAGTCTGTATATCGCTCATTGGTAGTCACCCGAACACGAGGTATACCCTGCCAATGATCTCATTTGTTATAAATTACATCCAAAAATACCTTGTACAGGTCCAATGCCGCCAACTCCGAGTCATTACCCTAAAAGATCCACGTGAGTCCCCGACGGGGGCTACAACGTAGAGGCCCGATAGGGGATTACAATACACCTACAGCCGTTGACACACATATCAATGAAGGTCAAGCAACCTTGATGCTACCTCAGCCGATGGCGATTAAACCTATCAGAGCTATAGAGCTATTCAAGGATTTCATGCTCGATTACTCATATTCCCCAGCGGATCCCCGGCGGGGGTCACAACGCAATATTCCGTTGATTCACACGTCAGCGAAGGTCAAACAACCTTGACAATCTACCCATAGAATATCAGTCGTTGATTCACACGTCAGCGAAGGTCAAGCAACCTTGACGATCATCCCACAGATTTTTCAAATAGTTGATTCACGTATCGGTGAAGTACACATCAACGAAGGTCGGTCGTCCCCGAGCGGCATTTGGTTGCATTGACGATAAATCAACGGAATCTTGACATGTCCTAGCAATATCAACCAGGAAAGGACAATGTTATCAAAGAGGATAGATGATGGAATATGTTATACACATCCTCAAACAGACCAAGCTTTATCCCCACAGATCTCGCCATCACGATGTCACGCCACGTCGTCTCAACATTTCATACATATCTCTACGCAATGATGTCCCACAAGAATCAAGGATAACCAATCCCGAGTGACTATTGTGCAGGTTAACGGATGGAATTTGAAGCTTGAAGACCGGAGGGCATCGTCCCATCTTCAATAACTTCGTACAAACTCTAATCCTATGCCATTGTACAACTCTCGACAACGGCGATCCGAAATAGGTCCTGTATACCTCAATTGGATTCCCAGATTGTACTTCTAAAAGTTTGAGCGGATATTATAGTGCCCGAAAGTGCACGTCTTACGAGAACGACCGACGGGCAAAACCCGGTCCACCCGTTGCCTCTGGTACACTGCTGACCAAATACAGTACCACCCTCTATAAATAGAGGGCTTGGGGTGGCCATTTTGTAAGAGAAAATGGTGAGGAAGCCCTGCCCAATTTTCTCTGCACTCACCCCATATAGTGTACTTTCTCATTTTAAACACCTGTGAGCTCATATATAGCTTCTTTTGTACCTACAAAAGCCAGTGTTTACCCACTTTAAAGATATAGAAGTCTTCTTTGGCAGTCAACTGTAAGCCTTCTCACACACTTTAAAGCCTTTATCTTCATCTTTGCACACACCCTTATTCACGTTGAGAGTCGTGTTGCGTCGTTTGCGGGACTTCTCTATCCCGTGGTTTTATTTTAGTTTGTATATACATATATTATATTATATATATATATATATTTATATATATTGACTAACATTATCGAGTTATGCCTCGATTGAGCCTGAACTTGATGCAAGCGTTTATTTGCTTTTATATATATATATATATATATATATATATTTATATATATAATCAAGCGTGTCGAACTTTGTTCGATGAGCCTGAACTTAGATCCGGGCGTTCTTCGCTTTAATATATATATATATACTTAAATATATTAACGTGTGTGTGGACTCATTCGATGAGCACAGATTTTACATCCGGAGCGTTTACTTGCTTTAATATATATATATACTTATATATATTAACTGTGTGTTGGAATCTGTTCGATGAGCCTGGATTTTACATCCGGAGCATTTACTTACTTTAATATATATATATATATATACTTATATATATTAATTATGTGTTGGACTCTGTTCGATGAGTCTGAATTTTACATCCGGTGCGTTTATTGCTTTTGTATATATATATATATTTGTCCCACCTGGAGTTCACTTCGTGGTGGTTGATCGCTTTTACAGCTTTCTTTACGTTTCGTCCTGCCTGGAGTTTACTTCGTGGCAGTTGATCGCTTTGTACATCTTTCTTTACATTTTGTCCCGCCTAGAGTTCCCTCCGTGGCGGTTGATAGCTTTACAACTTTATTTACGTTTTGTCCCACCTGGAGTTTCCTCCGCCTATGTCATTACGTAGCTCTCGGAAAGAGCTTTCTGGAATGGTATGGCACACTTCTATCGGACTTTCGGATTGAAAGTTATGAAGGTTCGAGCGAACAACGCGTCGTCCGAGTGTACGTACTTCGAGACGACGGGACCCACATTGCCTGGGGCACCCCAGGAAGTGCAGGTACACCTGCGGCTCCCCCCCTCTATAAATAGAGGGCTTGGGTGGCCATATTTGAAATAGAAAATACGAGGAAGCGCTGTCCAATTTGCTCTGTACACACTATAAACTGAGTGCTTTCTCATTTTAAACACTTGTGAGCTTATATATTGTTATATTTTTACCGGCGGGAGCCGAGTGTTCATCCATTTAAAGTTATTGAAGTCTTCTTTGACAGTCTACTGTAAGCATTCTTACACACTTTAAAGTCTTTCTCTTCATCATTGCACACACCGTTCTTCACGTTGAGAGTCGTGTTGCGTGTGTATGCCCGGATTTCGGTCCGTGGCTTTTATTTTTCTTTGTATATATATATATATATATTTAAATATACGGACTAACATTATTGAGTTATGCCTCGATTGAGCCTGGACTCACGCCCGTAGCGTTTATTTGCATATATATATATATATAGGGATTCCATCCACAACAGCCGGTTGTTGGGGAGCAACCCATTTGTGTACGCTACTACTGCATCTACTACTTAGACAATTTTTTTTATATAGAAGTGCGGTAGTAGCGGCTGGCCAAAATGGGTTGCTCCCCAACAACCGGTTGCTGTGAATGAAATTCCATATATATATATATATATATATATATATATATATGAACTGTTGTCGAAATCTGTTCGATGAGCTTGGATTTTACGTCTGGAGTGTTTATTTGCCTTTATATATATATATATATATTTACATTTCTGTCAGGCCTGAAGTTTACTTCGTGGGCTTTTACTGCTTTATTTACATTTAGTCCCGTCTGGAGTTTACTTCGTGGCGGTTGATCATTTTTATTGCTTTATTTACATTTTGTCCCGCATGGAGTTTACTTCGTGGCAGTTGATCGTCTTTAATGTGACGCCCCCAAAATAGGTATACATCACCCATCTTGAGTCGCCAAATACATGGTACAGAATACAAATAAAAACTTATTTATACAACTGTCGTGTAAAATACGACAAAACATAAGCTGAGAGTTTTAACACGAATATTGTCTTCTAGACAATATCCACACTCAATGGAATTCTCATTACATTTATTGTCACACTATTTTATAGAATAGTGAGGACTACTAAAACAACCATCCGGGTCGATCGATCCGTTCCCAGGCTAAGTCCCAAATATATTCTCATTTCAAGAGAACGAGGAAAGAAAGGGTGAGCTCAACTAGCCCAATGAAGAAATATTATGACTAAGATAATGCGTAATTAATTATCCTTAGCCTTGAACAAAGATAACAACCGATAGAATATAATAGACAACAAGTTTTAGATCAACAACTACAAATGAATAAGCAATCCATTAGAAGAGTCAGTAGAGCATAAAATTTACTATCTTCTATGATTTAAAAGTTTTTCATCAACTTTATCATTTGAGACTCGACAATAAATAAAATCGAATCATCCCTGCATCACGACCAAAGATATTCATGTAATCATCAATGGTCATGATTATACCGAATAATCTCTGGTCATAATCATACCAACAACTGTCCATCAATGAACTACAGGCCAATGAGGACTTTCACCACATCATATGTCACATTACGGTCATGATTATACCGAATAATCCCAAGTCATAATCATACCAAGTCCATTTATGCACGTAAGCCAAAGATGACTTTCATCACAATATAAGCATGAGGATGATGACAATGACATAATAATTCAATAAAACAAGTTTAAGGATAAATTTTAAAGATTTATAATTTAATTTATCCAGAAATCAATAACGTCCAAATTGTCAACATGATACTACTTTGTGGGGTAAAAATTCAAGAATGCTCAGAAGAATATTTCCATGAAAAGATACTGGATGAAGCACAAATATCCAGGATATTCTACCAATTTCATGGAGTATAGAAGCCAAAACTTTAACCAACTGAGTATAATAGAATATATGAAACTGCAAATGGATTTTTGCCCGCCATGCGGTAATCCACATAGATAGATCATTTCCATAATTTAATAAGGAATGAATACGAAGGATCATTCACCATGAATGCGATAATCTACATAGACAGGTTATTCCAACAAAATAATAAAGAATGGAATAACAAAAGAATTCACCAGGTATGCGGTAGCCCGCGTAGACATGTTATTCCAACAGAATAATAAAGAATAGAATAGCGAATAGAATAGCAAAAAAATTCACTAGGCATGCGATGGACCGCACAGACAGGTTATTCCAACAGAATAATAAAGAATGGCATAATAGAAGAATTCACCAGGCATGTGATAGACCGCACAAATAGGTTATTCCAATAGAATAATAAAGAATGGAATAATAGAAGAATTCACCAGGCATGCGATAGACCGCACAGATAGGTTATTCCAACAGGATAATAAAGAATGAAATAACAGAAGAATTCACTAGGCATGTGATAGATCGCACAAACAGGTTATTCCAACAGAATAATAAAGAATGGAATAACAACCCTTATGAGTATTGAAAGAAAATAACTCTCTTCATGAATACGAAACAAATTATACCCCTTACGAATATTAAACGAAAATAATATTCATACGAATACGCAAAATAATTTCTCTTCAGAATATGAAATAAATAATACCCCTTACCTCGAAATAAAAGCGATACTTTGGAATAGTGAGGTAAAGCGGACTTTCTTTATTCTTTCTCTTTATAATTTCTCTCTATAATAATTGCTCTTGTGAGACTTAGTGAATTGGTGAGAAATGAAGGAAGAATGAGCTTCTATTTATAGGAAAATATAGTTTCAATAATTGCATATTTTGGGACTCAAAATATTACAGTATAATACCTTCCTCTTTTCTTCATTTTTAATTTAGTCCTGCAAGTATTATCAAACTTGCACCACCTCCCCTAATAGTAAATCATGTGAATCAATAGTAAATAATGTGACTCAATAGTTCTAAACATGTGAAAAAAAAATTAATAATAGTATAGTACCTTCATTTATACATCCATTTATAATTTAGTCATGCAAGTATTATCAATCTTGCACCAACTCTCCTAATAGTAAATCATGTGAATCAATAGTACACACATGTGAACACATAGTTATAAGCATGTGAATTAATAGCAATTAATTGCTCATTTATTCGGTGAATTACCCGATTGGTCAATATAACCTCCAGATATTAATTATTAACGAAATAAATGTTGATTTCCACTAACACTAATAATTTCCACACAATGGAATTATCAATTTCATCTTTAATCAACACGAACTTATTCATCATTATTATTATTATAACTTACAATATTTAACAACCAGGTCGTTCTCAGGAAAGAGGGGGCTTTCCAATAAGGATTTCTCCCTATTGGCGCGCAATTAGATAACCAATGTGACGCCCCCAAAATAGGTATACAACACCCATTCTGAGTCGTCAAAATACATGGTACGAAATAACTACAACTTTAATAATACAACATAAAAAATCATGAGTTTAAATACAAATATTGCCATCTAGACAATATTCATACCCAAATAAGTCCTCATTATAATTATTGATACATTATTTTACAAAATGGTGAGGACTACTAAAATGACTTTCTAGAACCTTCATTCCATACCCCACACTAGTACTTGCTACATTCTCGCCTCCTCTGAAAAAAATGGAACAAAAAGGAAAAGGGTGAGCTCAACTAGCTCCGATAAAAGAATATTATGACTAAGATAATATAGAACAAATTATCGTTAGTCTTCAACAGGAAAAATCGATAAAATACAATAGGCAACAAGTTTGAGATCAATATTAGCGCAATGAAACAATAATTCATAGAAGAGTTACGTAGAGATGAAATCTACTATTATCTATGAATTTAAAAGTCCATCATCAATATTTTATCCTGTAACATCAATCAATATACATCATAAATCAAATATTCATCTTTGCACTACTGAGGCCAAAGATATTCACCGATTAGTCATGTTCATCTAAACACTGTTCATCTTCTTTGCACTACTGGGCAAAGATATTCATCAAAAATCATTCATCTTTGCACTTCACAGGCCAAAGATATTCAATAATATCATCATTTAGGAGTGAGGATGATGAAAAATATTTTAAAGGAAACAAATCGATGAAACAAAATAACAAATATTAAGGATTAAGTATTTCGGTTTATCCATGTCCAAAAATACCTCATAAGTAATCATAGTGGAGTAAAATTCAAGAATGATCAAAACATGGATACAATCAAAGCTAGTATCCATAATAGATATTTTGACAAAAAAAAAAAAAATTTCATTTTTTACGATTGAATAGTCTTGATATCGTGAAATAGTGCCATATCGTGAATAGTAACCCCGACACAAAAAGTTCCAAATTTGATAAAAAGTTAGGACCAATATTTTGGCATAATGATATTGAAGAAAATAATATCATTTAAGAAAAAAATAACATCCACTTACCTCGAAAGAATAGTACTTACAGTTGGAATCTCTAATATATAGTCTTTGAAGGAACTTGCACCGTATAGTAACACTCAAAGTCTTAAAATACTCACAAGAATACGCTCGATAATATAGAGAGAGAAAGATTTCAGTTTCTGGTGTGATTTTCAATTCTAACCTAAGCACCCTATTTATAGGAAAATGCTTAGAACACCAAAGCAGAAAATATTAATATATAATTAAATTTTCTTACGCCCACTTTGAATTCTCTAGCTTCAGCACTTTGCACATGTTTAATGAGGCCAAAAAATGTAAAAAACGTTTTTATTAATAAAAATAAATAAAACTTCCAAAAATCAATTATTTTAGAACTTCAGAACTTCAATAATTCATAATAAATAGCCCTTTTATCGAAAAATTCAAACCACATGTCTTTTCCATAGGAAATTTCATTATCTACAACTTTGCGAAGAAAGTTTTCCAAATTCCAAATGAAATTGGCCAAAATCCACAAGCGAGGCGATTTTACAAGCTATAATCAAATTTCGATCGAAGAAATGGGGTCCATGCAACATATGTTTAACATGTTTTAATATTTATTGCAACAAAAATACTCTTCCTCCTCATATACTCATATATCCCACATTCATTGTAAAAATATCATCATTATTATATTATAATAATATAATAAAATATTATTTTTTTATCGAGAAAAAGATAAAATATCGATTTTCAACAATTGTCACTTTAAAAATTTTCTCCATCTATATCCACATAAAATTAATATTTTCCTCATCATATAAATCAATAATTAATTATTCATAAATAATATTACGAAATCACAATCTTGACAACGGTAGTTCCCAGAAAGAGGGGCTTTCGATAAGGATTTCTCCTTCTTGGCGCATGATTAGGTGACCAAACCTCTCCTTAGAAGCGAGAACTTTCTAGACATTGCCAATAATGTTATCTAATAATATTATTAGGATAATATGAATTATTGCTCCGATAATGGAAAATCTTGTGTAGTGACAATTATTGAAACAACGATAATATAAAATATCAACGCAGCAATTATTGAATCGATAAAATAAAATCTTGAGCGATAATTACTTTGTAATAATTATTGAGTAGTGCCTTCTTACGTAAGAATCAATAATTGGTGCAATCTGGTGTCTTCTTGTTGCAACAACGCGTATTCTTGTGTTTTAACCATAGGGTATTCCAACAATATTAATCTTGATAACAACTACTGTAGTTATTTATAAACAACTTATACTTGTCGTTTTCTTCATCCAATCGCTTTTCGTTATGGGGCCCACACAAGGCTGCGCCGTAGTATGAATATTCCCAGACAGTAAGAATATTCCACGACCAAACGAATATTCTCCGATAAAAATGAATATTTTATAACCACTTGCTTATTTAAAATATTTGCGCATTTTACCCATAACTAACCAACATTAATCAAATCAACCCTTACTTGTTCAAAATAATGAATAGAGGAAATTAAATTTTATTTATTAATAATTTGGGGTCTTCTGACCTCCCTCCTTATGAAATTTTGTCCTCGAAATTGGCGTCGTGTACACAGTGTTTGAAAAGATGAGGATACCTCACTTTCATTTTTGTTTCCAACTCCAGTCATCATTTCCTCGATAGCATGGTTCCTCCACAAAACTTTAACTTGTGGTATGACCTTCATCGTATGACATGTACTCTTTCTATCCAAGATCTTGACAGTACTTCCTCGTGCGTTAAGTCTTGACTATCTCATCCAGTTCTAACTTCGATAGCGTGGTTTGGGTCTTTCACATATTTATGAAGCACGGATATATATAAAAACATTATGAACACGAGACATACTTGGAGGTAACAGCGAGTCTATAGGCCACATTTCCTACTCGGTCGAGAATGCGAAATGGACCAATAAATCGTGGATTGAGCTTTCCTCTCTTCCCAAATCTTGTAACTCCCTTCCATGGAGCAACTCGCATGACAATCGTGATCCCCGATACCAAATTCCAAGTCCTTTCGATGAAGATCCGCATAACTCTTTTATCGATCCTATGCCGTTTGTATATGTTGTCGAATCATTTGGATCTTTTACGTAGTCAATACGTACCAACTCGGGTCCCAACAATGTTGCTTCACCCACCTCATCCCAACATATTGGAGGCGACACTTTCGTCCATATAATGCTTGAATGGAGCCACACCTATACTTGCTTGATAAGCTGTTGTTGTAAGAGAATTCCACCAATGATAAATACTTATCCCAACTCCTTTGAAAGTCTAGGACCACGAGTCTTAATAGATCTTCAAGAGTTTGAATAGTCCTCTCGATTGTCCGTCCGTTTGAGGATGGTATCTTAGAAGCCGAATCGTAAATCCGTGCCCATAGCTTTTTTGCAAGCTAACCCAAAATCTTGAAGTGAATCTTGGGTCACGATCCAAAACTATGGATCTTGGCATGCCATCAATCTCACAATCTCATCTACTTACATACTGAGCAAAGCGTTCGAGGAATAAGTCTCCGTATTGGAGAAATGAAAGCGACTTGGTTAATCTATCAACAATAACCTAAATAGCATTTATGCCTTGAGAAACCGTGGGAAGACCCGTAACAAAATCCATGGTAATGTGTTCCCACTTCCATTTCGAATCTCAAGTGGTTGCTGATGGACCCTTAGGCACTTGATGCTCACCTTTACAAGTTGACAAGTTAAACACATCGAGATAAACTTTGCAATCTCTCTCTTCGTATTGTTCCACCAAAATGTATGTCAAGATCACGATACATTTTGGTACTTCGAGATGGATTACAAATGGTGTATTGTGTGCCTCCATCGTGATCTTGTACTTCAAATCGAGAATCGTTAGGAACACAAAGTGCAGGTGGGACTCAAAATATTCCTTCTTCATCGATTCTTGCCTCTGGAATAACACCTTCTTGTACTTTCTTCTTCATACGCATCGACTCTCAAGGTTACGTGGCTTGAGCGACTTTAACTTTTTCGATTAAAGTTGGTTCTATACGTATACTTGACATCATTGCATGGGTCCCCGGAGTCTTGAATTCTATCTTCATCTTTTGTAAATCACACCAAATGGGCCTTTGTGTTGACAACATCTCACTCGTTCCTACGTATGATCTTTTACTCAATGCGTCGGCTACCACGTTCACTTTTCCAGGATGGTATTGAATAGTGTGGTCGTAATCTTTCAACAGCTCGAGCCAACGTCGTTGCCGCATGTTGAGTTCTTTTTGGGTGAAGAAATATTTGAGGCTTTTATGGTGCGAATATATCTCCACTTTCTCCCCGTATAGATAGTGCCTCCGGATCTTTAAGCGCGAAAATGATGCTGCAACTCTCTAGATCATGAGTAGGATAATTCCTCTCATATTCTTTAAGTTATCGCGAGGCATAGGCTATGACTTTCCCACGTTGCATGAGAACACATCCTAACCCTTTGCACGAAGCATCGCTTGTAGATAACAAATCCATCCGAACCGGATGGTATTGTCGAATAAGTGCCGAAATGAGTCTCTCTCTTAAGCTCTTGGAAACTCTCCTCGCATTCCTCGCTCCATCTGAATTTTATATCTTTTCCGAGTCACCGAGTTAATGGAGTAGCGATTCGAGAAAATCCTTCCACAAATCTCCGATAATAACCAATTAAGCCCGAAAAGCTACGTACTTGGTCACCGACTTGGTTGTTCCCAACTTTGTATTGCTTGATCTTGGCCGGGTCAATCAGATACTCCATGTTTTGACACCGTGTGCCCAAGGAATGCTACTTCCTCGAGCGAACTTCGCATTTCTTGACTTGGCATAAAACTTGTTTTCACGAAGCCTTTGGAGTACCGACTTCAAATGGTGCTCATGATCTTCACGACTTTTGGAATATATGAGGATGTCATCAATAAAAACAACAACGAATGATCCAAATAATCCTTGAATACTCGGTTCATCATATCCATGAAAGCCGCGCGGAGCATTAGTCGATCCAAAAGACATGACTAAGAATTCATAATGCCCGCGTCTTAGAGTTACGAAGCGGTCTTTGGAATATCCTCGATTCTAATCTTGGTGATGATATCCGAAGCGAAGATCGATTTTTGAAAAGAATTGTGCTCCTTTGCAACTGGTCAAACAGGTCATTAATACGAGGTAACGGATACCTATTCTTGATAGTGACATGGTTTAATTCCGATAGTCGATCTGAAATCGCATACTCCGTCTTTCTTCTTTACAAATAAAGCAGGAGCACCCCAAGGAGATGTACTTGGGGCGAATAAAACCAATGTCCAATAACTCCACGTAGTTGGACCTTTAACTCCACGAAGTTCAATAGGAGCCATTCGATATGGGGTTTTAGAAATGGGCTTTATGCGGGTTCAAGATCAATAAAGAATTTAACTTCACGTTACGGGGTAGGCCGGGAAGTTCTTGAGAAATCGTCGGAAAAGTCGATAACAACATAGAATATTATTCAAATCGGCGTGTCTTTATTCAAATCCATAACATGGGCTAAGAAAGCTTGACATCCGTTTTTAATAAAGCGAATAGCTTTATGACTTGATATAACGATGATTGATTTTAATGGCTTAGTTGCTTGAATTAACTACAACAAGTTGGTTAGGAATATGAAAACTAACAACCTTACGAAAACAATCAATTTTGGCATGATGAGTAGTTAACCAATCAATCCCTAAAATCACGTCAAATGCAAGTATCTTTAAAGAGATAAGGTCAACGGTAAGGTGATGGTGCCAACTTGGATCAAACAAGATTTATAAGCAGTGGATGTGATGAAAGTTTCTCTAGCGGTCTCCACGAGATAAATCAAAGTCTAATTTCTCGAGTCGAGTTTAAGCGTTGAGCACAAGCGGGAGAAATAAATGAATGGGTAGCACCGGTATCTAGTAAGGTATAAACTTCACATGAATTTATGATTAGCTTACCCGTGATCACCTTGTTTGGGTTCCTCACATGTTGACCAGTCACGACAAACGCTCTTCCGAGAACCGTTGACTTTGACTTTTACGGGGACGACCTTTTGAGTCACCATCCCATTGGACTTGGTTTCACTACGGTCTGATCTCGAGCGATATGTCCTTCCTTTCCACAGTTATAACATACCTTAAACTGTTGTGGGCAGTTTGGGCTGATATGTCCTTCTTTTCCGCACTTTTAGCATATGACCGGTGATCGTTCTCCTCCCTTGGAACCAGTTGCTACTGGTGCTGACGTCTTCATATTGTCATTGTTGAATCTCCTCTTTTTAAAATCTTCTCCCGACTCGCTTCTTCTATTCTCATGGCCATGATTATCACCAGAGTGGTTGCCGCTCTTGTCCATATTTTTCTTTCTCCGCTGGTTATCATTGTTCTGATGACTGCTGTCACCGGTATGATCCTAGTTGTGGTCCCTCGGTTGAACGTACTCGTTATCTCGCTCTAATAATTAAGCCCTGTTGACAATATCTGAATAGAGAGAAAATTTATGTGAAATGAGATATTGACGTATGCCGGGTTTCAAACCTCTCAGAAACATCCGCGTCATACGTTCCTCATTCTCCACCGAATGAGGTGCAAACCTGGACAACTTTGCAAACTTCGCCTCGTCTTTGGGACACCGTCATGTTATTACTGCTCGATCTAATAAACTCTACCTCCTTCGTATGATGAATACTTTCGGAAAGTACTTGTCATTGAACGATTCTGAAATGTTTCCCAAGACATGTTTAAGTGCGGTTTGGATGGAGTGCGCTTCACGATTCCCACCGTGTCACCTCATTATGGAACATAAAGGTGGCGAATGGAACCTTACATTCCTCCGTGCATCCCAAGACATCGAATATCTTGGTAATTTGTTTGACCCACGTCTCTCGCTTTAATCGGATCCGCTTTCCCAGAATTACGGTGGTCCCAACTCCTTGAATCTGCTTGGTTGTGACAAATCGTGGAATTGCTATCATTTCCTCCTGTATTTTGAACACGAGTCTCCTCGTGCGATTTTGCATGAATGCAAAAAGCTTCTCAACATCCCATCGTTCATCATCTCGCTTTCGGTGGTGTTGTTCACAGGAGGAACATTGCCAGCCTGTTGCACGTTCTCCTCGTTGGTGAGTACATGCGTCTCCACTATTTCATTTACTCCATTGTTAACATTCTCAGTTGCCATTCTTAAATATTGCCATAAAACAAGGGTTAATTAAACAAATTAACAAATCACATAATACCCTTATATTATGACCGACCAACAAATAAGCTTAGGTAGGACACACTTAGCGAAGGATTTACTCGTCTCTCCCCTCTAGTTCTATTCCTCGATCTCCTTGGAGATCATATCCTAAGCTCGATGATACCAACTGTGACGCCCCCAAAATAGGTATACTGACACCCATTACGAGTCAAATCAAAATACATGATACGAAAACAACTACAACTTTAATAATACTGACATAAAAAACTGAGTTTAAATACAAATATTGCCATCTAGACAATATTCAAACCCAAATAAGTCCTCATTACAATTATTGATACATTATTTTACAAAAATGGTGAGGACTACTAAAACGACTTTCTAGAACCTTCATTCCATACCCCCAGAGCTAGTACTACTTTACATTCTCGCCTCCACGAGAAGAAAAATGGAACAAAAAGGAAAAGGGTGAGCTCAACTAGCCCGATAAAGAATATTATGACTAAGATAATATAGAACAAATTATCGTTAGTCTTCAACGAGGAAAAATCGATAAAATATAATGAGACAACAAGTTTTAGGATCAATATTATGCGGTGAAAAACAATAATTCATAGAAGAGTTACGTAGAGAATGAAATCTACTATTATCTATGAATTTAAAAGTCCATCATCAATATTTTATCCCTGTAACATCAATCAATATAAATCATAAATCAAATATTCATCTTTGTACTACAGGCCAAAGATATTCACCAGTTGGTCATGTTCATCAAAACACATGTTCATCTTTGCACTACGGGCCAAAGATATTCATCAAAAATCATTCATCTTTGCACTACAGGCCAAAGATATTTAGTAATATCATCATTTAGGACTGAGGATGATGAAAAATATTTTAAAGGAAACGAATCCAGTGAAACAAAATAACAAATATTAAGGATTCGTATTTCGGTTTATCCATGTCCAAAAATACCTCATAAGTAATCATAGTGGAGTAAAATTCAAGAATGATCAAAATATGGATACAATCAAAGCTAGTATCCATAATAGATATTTTGGACAAAAAGAAGAAAATTTTATTTTTTTTGTTGAGCTCAACTAGCCCAGTAAGAAATATTATGACTAAGATAATGCGTTAATTTATCGTTAGAATTCAACAATGTTAAACGATAAAATATAACAAACATCAAGTTTAATCAAGCATCTTAACAAGCAATCCATTAGAAGAGTCAAGTAGAGAAAAATCTCTACTATCTTCTATGATTTAAAAGGTTTTTCATCACTTTTATCACCGAGACTCAACTTAATAAATAAACCACATCATCCCCGCACTACCAAGGATATTCATTAGTATCACGACCACAAAATTATCTATGATTACGGCCGAAGGATATTCGTAGTATTCATCAATGGTCATGATCATGCCAACAACTGCTCATCAATGCACTACGACCAATGAGGACTTTTACCACATCATTTGTAACATTACGGTCCATGATTACAATCATAATCCTCAGTCATAATCACACCAAGTCCATCTATGCACTATAGGCCACGGATGACTTTCAACATATTATAAACATGAGGATGATGACAATGATATAAGAATTCAATAAAACAAGTTCAAGGATAAATTTTAAAGATTTATAACTTAATTTATCCGTAAATCAATAACGCCTAAATTGTCGACGATGATATCTTTGTTTTGTGGAGTAAAATTCAAGAATGCTCGTAAGAATATTTCCATGAAAAGATCTTTGGATGAAGCGCTTGAATATCCGTGATATTTTACTAATTTCATGGAGTATAGAAGCCAAAACTTTAACCAACCGAGTATAATAGAATATATGAAACTGCAAATGGATTTTTTGCATTATGCGGTAATCCACGTAATGCATCATTTCCACAATTTAATAAGGAATGAGTACGAAGGATCATTCACCATACATGCGGTAATCCATATGTACATGTTAGTCCAATGTAATAATAAAGAATGGAATAATGTAAGAAGAATTCACCGCGTGTAATCCGCATGTGCATATGTTATTCAACGAGAATGATAAAGAATGGAACCGGTCACGCCAGAACTCATGACAAACAAGATATTCCAACAGAATAATAAAGAATGGAACCATGTCATGCGTAATCCGTATAGACAGGATATTCCAACAGAATAATAAAGAATGGAATAACAACAGAATTCACCAGGCATGCGATATGTAATAACCCGATATTTTCTATATATTTAAATAAAAAATTTTGCATATAATTTTTTTTAAAAAAAAGATGAGGATTTGTACAAGATAAAGCGTATCCAATTATGTAATAAATAAAATATATTTATTACATGAATGTTTACAAATAATTTTATTTTAGAATTATTGATTACTAAAAAGTATATTCTTATAATAATTAGTTTTACAAAGAGAAATGTTTTTATTAATTATTTTCCATGAAATTATAATTATATATTATTTAAATAATATATGAAATGATTTTAGAATTATTATAATAATTAATCTATTTTATTATATGAATTTATACTAGATTAATTAAGTTAATTATTTTAACTTAATTAATATTGTTAAGTATGGTAGATAAATCGAGATATGGAATCCAAAACCCTAATTTGGGATTTTTATTAAGGAATGAGAATAAAAATATAATATTAATTATATTTTGATTTTTCAGTGCTATAAATATGTATGTATGTGTGTAAGGTTAATCTGGAGAGCTTTAATTATAACCTGATAAACCTTAATTTTGAAAGTCAATTACGACTGTAAAATCTGTTAAGTCACTGTGCTATGTGGTATATGATTTGTATTGTCGATTTTAAACGCTAATTATGGAAAAACCCTAGTTAGTAATTTAAAAACCCTAATACTAGAACTCCTAATTATTACGAAACCCTAATTAATATTTGTGGACCCTAATAGATTAGAAACCCTAATTTGAAACTCAATTTTGAGTTCGAGACTACTATATAACTGTGTGATACGATTTATGTATGTATTATATAATTCTATGATTAATTAAGTAAACCCTAATTAATATTTAGAAATATTAAATTTCTAGAAATCATATCCTAATATTTGTATTATAAACCCTAATTTATAAATTGAAAACGCTAATTGCTAAATTGGGAAGTTTAATGCAAATTAGTGTATCTTAAACCTAATTAGCAAAGTGCTAAGTAATTAAAAACCTAATTATAATTAGAAAACCTAATTAATTAGAAACCATAATTTCTAAAAGTTAAAAAACCCTAATTATAAATTTATAACCCTAATTGACAAATTAGTAACCCTAATTTGCTAGATATTAACCCTAATCGCTAACTTAGCAATCTTAATGTTAATTAGTGAACCTTAAATCTAATTTTCATGTTTTATATTATTAGAAATCTAAACTAATTTAGAAACCCTAAATTTGTAATTTAGAAAACTAAATTTTTAATTTAGCCCTATTGTCAAATTGAAAACCCTAAATTTGCTAATTATAGTACTAATGATAATTAGTGAAGCTATAATCTAATGTTCATGTTATATGTAATTAGGAACTAAGTATGATTAGGGAAACCCTAATTTCCATTTTAGAAACTAAAATTTATTTTTATTATTTTTTTTGTACAAACCCTAATTAGACATCCTACAAATTATTTGTGCTAAACCTTAGGGTTAAACCCTAAGGGTTTAACAAATGACCATAATGACATTAAATTTTCAAGACAAAAGACCATTTTGCCCTTAATTGCATAATTGAGCTTACTTGCAAATCTTGCGACAATAAGAGTTGGTCAACAACTCTTACCAACCCCATGTGACTACAATACCAGCAATCAGCCATAAATCTCAGCAATATTCAGTGTATCCATCAAATATATAAGGATCAAGAGAGAGAGAAAAATCATTTTCAAGTCCATTTGGTCAACTTGCTCTCTACCAATCCTCTCTCTTTCAAAACCTAAGAAATATTAAGGTATATCAGTCCAACAAACAAGCCCCACGAATTCCTTAAACAAATCAGCAGCCCAGAATTTAAATCATTCAAAGAAAGGTATAAAACCCTAACCGAAAATCTGATCTTGATTTAGGTGTTAGAAGTTATGTTTGTATGTTGTAATATGTTCCATGGGGTGTTAGTCAATGATCTGGGTTGGTATTTGATAGATCCATAACATTTAAATACACGAAATTGGTATTTTCAAAAATCTGGAGAATTTTTTTTTGTGGTCTGACAACGAATGTCAGACCCTGTAGATCTCATGATGTTAGGTGTTTTTGTTGTTTAAATGTTTGGTCTTGTAGTATGCTGTGAGATCTGTGTTCTGGAACTGGTATCATGACCAGATCATGCATAGATAGCAAGTTATTAGTGGTCAAAGACCGTTGACCGAAACCGATCGGGCAAAATCTGGCGACCTGAAACGCGCCTGTAACGCCTGACAAAGACATCTTGTCCGTTTAGATCTGGCTTGTTGTTATTGTTTTGTTCTTTTTGTTGTATTCAAGTTTATTTATGGTAGTTATAATATAGGTTAATGCTTTTATATCTCTTATATTGCAAACAGTGTGGATCTGGAGGATGGTCAAACCAAGTCGGAAGTTCACGGGTTGAGTTTTTTGGGTAACCTAGAAAACTCAAGTCAGTGGCTTCTGACATGGTTGACTGGACAGTTTATGGCGATTATGTTGTTGTTATAGTGATGTTTTGTAATGGATCTCTTTATATACACGTTGGCTACACACTGCAAGTTTTATATCACTAAAAAATCACCAGAATTTCATGTTGTAGAAGCTCAAAGTAAGGCAGTCGAACTGCTGTTCATTTCTAGGCAACCCAGAAATGAAGAACAACTCTGACAGGAAATTTGGAGGCTTAGATCTCCTTCGTTCGTTGTTGTTTAATCTTGTTGGTTATTGGAGATTGTAGTATGGTACTAGTACTACAAGTTATGACCAGAATCATACCCAGAAACCTAGCGATCTAAGATCTACATTTGGTCAAACTAAGCCACTCGAAAACTGGCATGAATGTTCTGGGTTTAGCCAAGAACATGAAGAACAATTATGACGATTTACGTAAGCTATAAGCGATCTTTAGCGACGAATTTGTGTAATTTTCATTAATTTAAATTCTGAAAAGTAATTATTTTAATTAAATAAATAGAAAAAAATAGTTTTAAATTATTAAAAATACATAATAAATTATTAAAAATTATTTTAAAGTCCAAAATTAGTTTTTAATTATTTTGAATATATTTCATAAA
The DNA here is from genome assembly GCA_020205615.1 of Panax quinquefolius. Classification (NCBI taxonomy): domain Eukaryota; kingdom Viridiplantae; phylum Streptophyta; class Magnoliopsida; order Apiales; family Araliaceae; genus Panax; species Panax quinquefolius. The sequence continues at coordinate 17,384,336 of CM035170.1, read as the reverse complement.
ATTTAATATTTTTGGAATATTAAAGGTATTTAATTTATTTAATTATAATATTAAATAAATAATTTAAAAATAATTTTAATACATGAAAATCATTTAAAATTATATTATGGTATAAGAAAATATTTTAAGTTATTTTTAATATTTTGTGATAAATTTCATTAATAAATTAATATTAATAATAATTAAGATATTTAATAAATGAATTAAATAAATAAGTTAAAAATGATTTTAATATATTAAAATGATTTTAAATAATAATAAGGTATTTAAAATATTTTAAGTTATAAAATATAACTTTCAATATTTAAAAGTAAATTTCATTAATTAATTATTATTAATGATATTAAAGTTATTTAATAATTATATTAGATAAATTAGTTTAAAAATGATTTTAATATTATAAAATCATTTTAAATGAAAATAAAGTGTTTAAAGATAATTTAAGTTATAAAATATAACTTTTAATATTTAAAGGTTAATTTCATTAATAATTTAATATTAATGATTATTAATTTATTATAAATGATATTAGAGTTATTTAATAATAATATTAAAAAATAATTTAAAAATAGTTTTATTGATGTAAAAATCATTTAAAAAGGAAATAAATGGATTAAAAGTATTTTAAGTTATAATTAATGATTTTTATATTTTGATGAATAATACATTAATAATTAAATATTAATGATAATTATTTAAAATGATTTTAAATGTTTTAAAAATCATTTAAGGTAATATAAATACTTTAAAAGTATTTGAAGTTATTATAAATAACTTTAATATTTTGGCAATGGTTTCATTAATAGTTTAATATTAATTAAATATTAATGATAAAAGAATTGTTTAATATTTAAATCATTTTATAATGATTCCAATTTTTGAAAATTCATGATAAATTATAATAAATGTTTAAAAATTATTATAAGTCATTTAAAAATAATATGACTGATACTAAGTTTCAAGATAGAGTCTTAGACTCGATAATTACCCGCTAAAAGTTGTCAATTGACAAGCGTATTTGAGAAAATTGATCTGGACTTAGATAATTTGATTAGATATATGTTTGTTTGTGATTCAATGACTGTTGAATATGTGTGATAATGTGATTAAGTTATGTGCTGACTGCAATAAACAGTGTTATATGTTATAATATGTTATTCTAATCAGTAAAATGATCTTATTACTGATAGGTGGTTATATAAAAGATAAAAATTAAGTTCATGAATTGTAAGCGGTACTTTCAAAAAGTATCTTTACCTTTGCATTTCCTTTATCTGATGGACATGAGTAAGAAGTTTCGAATTATATTATTATTGTCTTATATTATTAATTTTATTGTCGTATATATTATATCCCATCATTGTTTATCAACATGATACTATATGGTAATTTAGATATATATATTCTGTTCGTTAATTTCTATATATGGTTATACAAGTGTCCCCACTTGGATAATCATTGTATTTAATCGCATGTTGATATATATATATATATATATATATATATATATATATATATATATATATATATAAGTCGCCTAAGCTATTTGATCATCTGATACGATTTCAAATATCGTTGAATATGATAAAACCTTTTGTATCCAATCAAATTGTTTTGGTTCGGATTCTAGACTAAGTATGAACATCCCGATCACGGGAAAACTTTTATGCGCCCAAGGCAGACAAAGTGAACGATAATATAGTTTTTGTAATGTAGTATTGATCAATACAGGGCACATTGGGCAGATCACCCTCATGCCTGTAAGTTATAACGGTTTGCAGATGAAGTTCTGCTAAACTTTAGCGAAAACTAAAAATAATGTTCATAGCCTGTCAACTAATACCTATTTATAGTCAATATGTAGCTTCAAAAATTTGCGATAGAGTTGTTATGTTAATATTATCGGTTCAATATACTTCACAACTATAAATTCGTTGTAGAAGTGATGTACAACGAAAATATTTATTTCTTTCAGCTAATTATATTTCTAATTGTTATTACTTGCTGGGCACTTAAATGCTCATCCTTGCTTAATTTAAATGTTTTCAGCTAATCGTGATCAACCTGAAGGCTCAGACAAGAACAAGTGAAAAGAAAAGCAAACAAAATATGTTTAATGGTATCTTTTGTAATAGTTAGAGTGTATTAAGGCAATGATATATATTATCTATCACGTAAAGAATTATAGTAAAGGTTGCGTACTTGTGAATTAGACTCTGATATATGTAAACTAATTTTGTTATTTATATTATTGTTATTATTATTAGTATTATTCTGCTCATAGAAATGGTATCGTGAAACCGAGTTTGGGTTTCAAGTACTGAATTTTTGGGTCGTCACACGATGATCACATGCATGACGGAGTTATTCCAATAGAATAATAAAGAATGGAATAATGTAAGAATTTCACCATATATGCGGTACTTGGCGATGAGCAAAAGTTATTCCAACATAATAATAAAGAATGGAATAACAACCCTTACGAGTCTTGAAAGAAAATAACCTCTTCATGAATATGAAAGAATAATAATACCTTACCTGTAAGAAGACTGAATCTTTGGAATAATGAGGTAGCGCAGACTTCTCTTCTTCTTTCTCTCTATAATTTCTCTATAATAATTGCTTCTATAGCTTTAGTGAATTGGTGAGAAATGAAGGAAGAATGAGCTTCTATTTATAGGAAAATATAGTTTCGATAATTGCACGTTTTGGGGCTCAAAATATTACAGTATAATACCTTCCTCTTTTTCTTCATTTTTAATTTAGTCCTACAAGTATTATCAAACTTAATGTGAATTAATAGTTCATTCATGTGACTTAATAGTATAATCATGTGAAAAAACTAATTACAGTATAGTACCTTCATCTATACCTCTATTTTTAATTTAGTCATGCAAATATTATCAATCTTGCACCACCTCCCTTAATAGTACATGAATGTAAATCAATAGTACACACATGTAAACAAATAGTTATAAGCATATGAAATAATAGCAATTAATTGCTCATTTATCCGATTAATTACTCGATTGGTCAATATAACCTCCAGACATCAATTATTATCGAAATAAATGTCGATTTTCACTAACACTAATAATCCCAATACAATGGAACTATCAATTTCATCTTTAATCAACACAACTTATTCATCATTAATATTATAACTCACAATATTTAACAACCAGGTTGTTCCCAGGAAAGAGGGGGCTTTCCGATAAGGATTTCTCCTTATTGGCGCGCAATTAGGTGACCAAACCTCTCTTGATGTAACTTCTGACATTGTCAATATTGCAAATAATAATATGAATAACCCGTCGTCTCAATTATTGATTTAATAATAATAAATATTATGCGATGATAATCTTGTGATAATAATTGAATCAATAATACGAGAGATATGATGCGTGAAAGAATTATCGTAGCAATAATTGAGTATAACTGAGTGACTTCTCACGTAAGCATCAATAATCAATACCGTGTGCTACTATGCAACTACGCGTATTACTGTACTTTTACTACCGTGTAGTTCAACAGTTTAACGGTAAAATTTCGCCGTTATTTATATAAAAAGATAATTATGTCGTTTTCTAACTACGACAATGCTTCTGTTGTGGGGTCTACCAATGATTGTGCCGTCGTACGAATATTCCTTGTTAAAACGAATATTTCCCAACCAATTGAATATTATATAACCACTTGCTTACTTTGCAAAATTTGAAAATATTACCCATAACTATAATATTATATCAAATCCACACCATAATATTCAAAAATATATTTCGAGAAAATTATTCTTTATTCATAAAAGTTGGGGTCTTACAACCTCCCCTTCTTATGAAATTTCGTCCTCGAAATTAGGGTGCGTACCTGGTATGTCAAAGAGGTAAGGATACCTTGATTTCATTTCAGATTCTAACTCCCAGGTCATTTCCTCAATATCGTGGTTTCTCCACAAAACTTTGACTTGAGGTATAACCTTGGAGCGCAGAATATGTTCATTCTTATCCAAGATTTGAACAGGAACCTCTTCATACGTCAAATCTTCCGCTATTTCGTCCGGTTCTAACTCAATAATGTGGTTCGGGTCTTCCATATATTTACGTAACATGGATATGTGAAAAAAGTTATGAACACGAGACATACTTGGTGGTAGGGCGAGTCTATAGGCCACAGTTCCTACTCGATCGAAGATTAAAAATGGGCCAATGAATCGAGGATTGAGCTTTCCTCTCTTTCCAAATCTTGTAACTCCTTTCCATGGAGCAACACGTAACAACACATGATCTCCTATATTAAATTCCACGTCCTTTCGATGAAGATCAGCATAACTCTTTTGTTGATCTTGTGAGGTTTTATACGTTGTCGGATCGTTTGAATCTTTTCCATAGTCATACGTACCAACTTCGGTCCCAACAACGTTGCTTCACCCACCTCATCCCAGCATACTGGAGAACGACACTTTCTTCCACACAACGCCTCAAATGTAGCCATGCCAATACTTGCTTGATAACTGTTGTTGTAGGAAAACTCCACCAATGGTAAGAACTTGTCGCAACTTCCCTTGAAGTCAAGGACACAGAGTCTTAATAAATCTTCAAGAGTTTGAATAGTCCTCTCTCGATTGTCCGTCTGTCGAGGGATGATATCTTTGAACTAAATCGTAAATCCATGCCCAGAGCTTTTTGCAAACTAACCCAAAATTGTGAAGTGAATCTTGGGTCTCGATCAGAGACTATGGATACTGGCATACCATGCAGTCTTACAATCTTGTTTATGTACATACGAGCAAGACGTTCAAGTGTATAAGTCTCTCGTATTGGTAAGAAATGAGAAGACTTGGTCAATCTATCAACAATGACCCAAATCGCATCAATGCCTTGAGAAACTTTGGGAAGACCGGTAACGAAATCCATGGTAATGTGCTCCCACTTCCATTCTGGAATTTCAAGTGGTTGCAATGGACCTTTTGGTACTTGATGCTCTGCTTTAACTCGTTGACAAGTTAGACATCTTGAGATAAACAGCGCTATCTCTCTCTTCATATTGCTCCACCAAAATGTATGTCGAAGATCATGATACATTTTGGTACCCCTAGGATGGATTGCAAACGGTGTGTTGTGCGCCTCCATCATGATTTTATACTTTAAATCAGGGTCGTTAGGAACACAAAGTTTGGAGTTGACTCGAATTATTCCTTCTTCATCTATTCTTTCTTCCGGCATAGCACCTTCTTGCACTTTCTTCCTCATACGTATCAGCTCTAGGTCTGTAGCTTGAGCAGTTTTAACTTTATCAATTAAAGTCAGTTCTACTCTATATTCGCCATCATCACATGGGTCCCTGGAGTCTTTAACTCTATCTCCATCCTTTGCAAGTCACACAAAATGGGCCTTTGCGTTGACAATATCGTATTCGCACTTGCATATGATCTTCTACTCAATACATCAGCTACCACGTTCGCTTTTCCATGATGGTATTGGATGGTATGATCATAATCTTTCAACAGTTCAAGCCAACATCGTTGTCGCATGCTGAGTTCCTTTTGAGTGAAGAAATATTTGAGGCTTTTATGATCCGTAAAGATCTCCACTTTCTCCCCATACAAGTAATGCCTCCAAATCTTTAGTGTGAAGACAACAGCTGCCAACTCTAGATCACGAGTAGGATAATTCCTCTCATATTCTTTGAGTTGTCGTGAGGCATAGACTATGACTTTCCCATGTTGCATGAGAACACATCCTAACCCTTTGCCCGAAGCATCACTGTAGATGACAAATCCCTCCGAACCAGATGGTATTGTCAGAACAGGTGCTAAAATGAGTCTCCTCTTGAGTTCTTGAAAACTCTTCTCACATTCCTCGCTCAATAGAACTTTGTATATTTCGAAGTTAGGCCGAGTTAATGGAGTAACGATTTGAGAAAACCCTTCTACGAATCTCCGATAATAACCAGCTAAGCCGAGAAAGCTACGTACTTCAGTCACTGATTTAGGTTGCTCCCAGCTTTGAATAGCTTTAATCTTTGTTGGGTCAATAGATATTCCATGACTTGATACCATGTGCCCAAGGAATGCTACTTCCTCAAGCCAGAACTCGCATTTCTTCAACTTGGCATAAAGCTTGTATTCACGAAGCTTTTGGAGTGTCGACCTCAAGTGTTGCTTTCATGATCTTCACGGCTTTTGGAATAAATAAGGATGTCATCAATAAAAACGACCACAAAGTGATCCAAATATTCCTTGAATACTCGGTTCATCATATCCATGAAGGCAGCAGGAGCATTAGTCAATCCAAAGGACATGACTAGGAATTCATAATGCCCGTCTGGGGAGTTCCGCGAAAGCCGTCTTTGGAATGTCATCGGTTCTATTCTTCAATTGGTGATATCCGGAATGAAGATCAATCTTTGAAAAGAATTTGGCTCCTTGCAACTGGTCAAACAGGTCATCAATACGTGGCAATGGGTACCTATTTTTGATGGTGACATGATTCAACTCCCGATAATCAATACAAAGTCGAATACTCCCATCTTTCTTCTTCACGAATAGAACAGGAGCACCCCAAGGAGAAGTACTAGGACGAATAATGCTAATGTCTAACAATTCCTGCAGTTGAGTCTTTAACTCCTGAAGTTCAATAAGAGCCATTCGATATAGGGCTTTGGAAATGGGTTTTGTACCGGGTTCAAGCTCGATACAAAATTTAATTTCACGTTCTGGGGGTAAGCCAGGAAGTTCTTCAAGGAATACGTCAGTAAATTCATTAACAATAGAAATATTATTCAAAACTGACATATTTTTGTTTAGATCCGTGACATGAGCTAAGAAAGCTTGACATCCGTTTTTCAATAAACGAATAGCTTTATGGCTTGAGATGACAGTGATTGATTTTAATGGTTTGGTTGCTTGAATTCGCATAATAGGTTGGTTAGGAATATGAAAGCTAACAACCTTACAAAAATAATCAATTTTTGCATGATAAGTAGTTAACCAATCAATCCCTAGAATCACATCAAATGCAAGTATTTTCAATGAAATAAGATCGACAGGTAATGTGAGAGTACCGATTTGAACCAAACAAGACTTATAAATAGTGGATGTAATGAAAGTTTCTCCCAACGGAGTTTCCACAGATAAGTCAAAGTCTAATTTCTCCGGAGTCAAATTTAATCATTGAGCGTAAGTAGGAGAAATAAAAGAATGGGTAGAACCGGTATCAAATAAAGTATAGACTTCGCTAGAGTTTATGATAAGCTTACCCGTGATGACCTCATTCGGGTTCCTTACTTTCTGGGAGGTCACAACAAACGCTCTCCCTTGCACTACCGGCTTTGACTTTTCTGGGACGGCCTTTGGTGCCTCCATCCTGGCTGAACTTGTCTTTGGTGAACGACAAAATTGGGCTAAGTGACCTTCTCTTCCACAATTATAACATGCTTTGGATGGCATCGCGCAGTTTGGACTGATGTGTCCCTCCCCTCCGCATTTGAAGCATATGATAGGTGGTCGTTCTCCTTCCTTGACGACGGGTGCTGGTGCTGACGTCCTTCCATCATTGTTGAATCTCCTTTTCTTGAAATTTCCATTCTTATTGTTTTGTACGATTACCACCGAAGTGGTTACCACTTCGCTGTTGATTCCTCCACGCTTGTTGTCACCGCTTCTTGATGGTGCTCTCATTGGTATTATCATTTTGCCGGCTGCTCTCTTTTGGTTGCGTTGACTTGTTATCGCACTCTACTAACTGAGCCCTATTTACAACATCTGAATACAAACACAGTTTATGAGAAATAAGATATTGACGTATCTCCGACTTTAAACCTCTTAAAACATTCGTGTCATTCTCTCTTCATTATCCACCAAGTGGGGCGTTGAACCAAGAGACAACTCAAAGAAACTTTGCTTCATCTTTGCGACACGGTCATATTATTACGCTCCAACTTGATGAACTCTACCTCTTTTATGTGACGAATACTTTTGGGAAAGTACTTGTCGTTGAATAGTTCTTGGAACTTCTCCCAAGACATCTTCGGTCAGGCGGTAGGTTGAGTCGCTTTCTGATTCCCACCGATGTCTGCCTCTCTCTCCTCGCAACATAAAAGGCGTGAAGGGAACATTTTTCTCTCGGAGCATCCCAAGACATCAAATATCTTGGTGATCTGCTTTATCCATGCTTCCCGCCTTAAGTGGTTTTGGCTCTCCAATAAACTCGGTGGTCCCAGCTCCTTGAATCTGCTTAGCGGTGACCGTTCGAGAGTTTCCAGTGTTTCCACCTATATTTTGGACAGAGCCGCCTCGCTCTGCTTTGTTGTTGCATAAATTGCATAAAAGCTCTCCGAACATTCCATCATTCATCATTTGGTCAGTGTTATTGTTTGCATGCGGATTGTCGCCTTCCTGATGCACATTATCCTGATTATTGATCTGTGGAGACTCAACGGTCTTCTGTGCTCCATTGCTATTCTCAACATTCTCAGATGTCATTTTCAGATCATCGCCACAAAACAAAGGTTAATTAACATATAACATATTATCCCTATACTTTGTGAAATAGATTAAATACCAAATAAACTTAAGTAGGTCATACTAGCGAAAAGAATTCTCCGTCTCTCCCTCCTAGTTCTATTCTCACATCTTAGCCAGGGATCATATCCCTAAGCTTTGATACCAACTGTGACGCCCCCAAAATAGGTATACATCACCTATTCTCGAGTCGTCAAATACATGGTACTGAATACAAATACAATCTTTAATATACAACAAGAGAGTACATGAGTTTCAATACAAATACTATCTTCTGCACAATATCCACTCTCGAAATAAGTCCTCATTACATTTATTATCACACTATTTAATGTAATAGTGAGGGACTACTAATACTATCATCGATCCATCACTCTGCTTCCCGACTCGTCCCATATATTTCTCATTTCACGAAGAGAACGGTGAAAGAAAAGGTGAGCTCAACTAGCCCAAGATATAAATATTATGACTAAGATAATGCGAGAATAAATTATCATTAGCCTTAAACAAAGTTAAACCGATACTGATATAACAAACATCAAGTTTAACTGCAATGAACAAGTAATCCATTAAAAGAGTCAAGTAGAGAATAAAATCTACTATCTTTTATGATTTAAAGGTTTTTCATCATTGTTATCGGCGAGACTCGAAGCAAATAAATAATCCACATCATCAAATCACCCCCGCACTCTGACGAGGATATTCTTTAGTATCACGACCACAAATTATCCATGCACTACGGGCCAAGGACATTCGTGTATTCATTAATGGTCATGATCATGCCAACAACGGTCCATCAATGCACTACGGGCCAATGAGGATTTTTACCACATCATTTATAACATTACGGTCATGATTTCACTGAATAATCCCTAGTCATAATCATACCAAGTCCATCTATGCACTACAGGCCATATATGACTTTCAAAAAATATAAACATGAGGATGATGACAATGATATAAGAATTCAATAAAACAAGTTCAAGAGTTAATTTATTCAGGAACTAATAACGTCCAAATTGTCGACATGATCTTTGCTTTGCAAGAAAATTCAAGAATGCTCGGAAGAATGTTTCCATGAAAAGATCTTTGGATGAAGCGTAAATATCAAGAATATTCCACTAATTTCATGGAATATAGAAGTCAAAACTTTAACCAACTGAGTATAATAAGGAATGGAATAACAAAAGAAATCACCAGGCATGCGATAGATCAAGACAGCGAGTTATTCCAACCAGAATAATAATTAACGGAACCCGGTCCTGCGTAAAAAACGCATGCATGTGGATATTCCAATGAATAATAAAGAGCGGAATCGGTCCGTAAAGTAAAACGCATGCATGCAGATATATTCAAATGTAATAATAAAAACGGAATCGGTCCCACGTAAAAACACTGTGACGAGGATATTCCAATGTAATAATAATGAATGGAATAACAAAAGAATTTCACCAAGTATAGGGTAGCCCGCGTATACAGGTTATTCTAACAGAATAATAAATAATGGAATAACAGAAGTTCTCTTCATGAATACAAAAGAAATAATACCCCTTACCGTAAAAGAAACTGGATATAAGAGTAGGGAAGTAGCAGAATACTTTTCTATAGTTTCTCTATAATTTCTCTCTCTAGAGTTTTAGTGAATTCGTAAGAAATAATGAAGAAATGAGCTTCTATTTATAGAAGAATGGACTGAATAGTAACTAATCCATGGATGGTCCAGATTGATTTACTTTTAATCGGACGGTCCATAAAATATTCTAATAAAACACAACTTTTAAATATAATATATATTATATATATTATATATATAAATAACATGTGGTTTTGTTTTAAAAAAAATTTCACGGGACTCAATCCCGTGATGCTGGCTGAACCTAGCTATCTCCCACTTGATTTATATAATAAATATATATATATATAATGTATAACTTGTGACAACAAAATCAACCCCCCCCCCCAATTCAATTCGCGACAACCTCTATATATATATATTATCACCCTCATAACACTATTTTGAAAAATGAGTAGGTGGAGGTCCAAAAATATGCCAAAATCTACAACAAATACTATAGCAATAATTAAACAAAACTGAGTGACTTCTCACGTAAGCATCAATAATCAATACTGGTAGACACTATGCGAACCACGCCATACATCGTATTTCTTTTAACACCGGGTGTTTAAACAGTTAACGGTAAAACTTTCGTCGTTATTTTCATAAAAAGATTTTTGTCATTTTCTTAATCCGACAATAATTCCTTTGTGGGGTCCACCAATGATTGTGCCGTCGTACGAATATTTCCTGCTAAAACGAATATTCCCCGACCAATCGAATATAATATGACAACTTGCATACTTTGCAAAATTTATAAATATTACCCACAACTATAACATTATATCAAATATACTCCATAATATTCAAAAATGATATTTATAAAATTCATTTTTTATTAAAAAGTTGGGGTCTTACAGTTGATTTATCTGTACATTTTTTCTTTTTTTCCCTCTCTTCTAATTGCTGATAAATGTCATACTTAACTCCTATTGAGCAAGGCATATATAATTGACTACTAGTTTATTTAGCCAGACACTCTTCTCCAATTGCTGATAATTAAATTCCCCATTTATCTAATTTTGGTTTTTACAAATTGAATTTAAATTGGGTTTATTATGAAATTAAATTAGACATTTTCATTCTCACATATTCAAAATATTTAATTCCTTACATACAGACTTATAAGATAAATTTAGAATTACGATTTAACTCTTTTATCAATTAAATTAAATTTAGTTCTTTTAATATGATTAATTATATTCTTAATCCATTAGCGTACTAAAATTACGCACTAAAATATATCCACAACCCTCATATATTTGGGTAACATAACTACACCAAATAAATTATTCCAAAAATAATTCTCATCAAAATATTTATTCAGTTCCATAAATATTTATAATTCTTATTACTAAAATTTGCAATCATTGCAGAGAAACTGGACACTATGCCAGAGAATGTAAACAACGCAAGATTGGCTCTGCTAACATGGTTGAGGAGAACCTTGTTGTCATGGTCTCTAATCTTAGTCTTGATGTGACTATAATTTTTGAGGTTAACATGGCTTGTGACCTTGATGGTTAGTGGTTGGACTCCGGAGCTACTATCCATATTTGCAACAACAGAGAGATGTTTAAAAAATTTGAAGAAGTTATTAGACAGGAAGTTCATATGAGAAATAGTTTAAAGGCAAATGGTAATGGCTAAGGAATTGTGGAAATTGACTTCACCTCCGGAAAGAAGTTGACCTTGCTCAATGTGTTGTTTGTGTTTGAAATTAGAATATATATTTTTTGTTGATCTTTTAGATAGGAAAGGTTTTAAAGTTTATGTTGAGTCTGACGAAGTCATTCTTTCAAAGAAAGATGTTTTTATTGGAAAAGATTATGCTTGTAATGGAATGTACAAATTATCTATTAATAAAATCAGTTATGTTTCTGCTTATATTACTTATGCAAATTCTTTGTGGCATAGTCGTTTATGACATATAAATTCAAGAATTTGAAAAATATGCATGCAATGAAATTAATTGATATTTACAATACTGAACTTGAGAAATTTGAAATTTGTGTTAAATCAAAAATTGTGAGGAAATCATTTCCAAATGCGCATAGAAAATCACAATTGTTAGATTTATTACATGTTGATATTTATGAGTTAAATGAAATATTGACAAGGGGTGGAAACCGATATTTTATTACTTTTATAGATGATACTAGCAGATATTGGTATGTGTATTAATTGTTAAGAACAAAAGATGAGGCATTTAACTCATTTAAAAATATACAAATCAGAAGTAGAAAATCAATTTGAGAAGAAGATTAAATTTTGCGTTCTGATAGAGGCATGTAATATTGTTTGAATGCTTTTGATGCATTTTGTGAAGAAAATGGCATTAAACATCAAACAAGTGCAACATATACACCATAACAAAATTTTGCAGAAAGAAAAAAAAATCGTGTATTTCATGATACGATTAATTGTATGTTAAATCATGCTTGTTTGCCAAATAATTTATGGGGTGAGGCATTCCTAACTGCTTGTCATATTTTAAATAGGATTCCTAATACTATAATTAAAAGTAGTCCTTATGAAATATGGAAAGTGTGACGCCCCCAAAATAGGTATACATCACCCATTCTGAGTTGTCAATACATGGTACAGAAACAACTACAACTTTATTACTACAACAGTAAAACTGTGAGTTTAAATACAAATATTATCTTCTAGACAATATCTATACTCAAATAAATCCTCATCACATTTATTGATACATTATTTTACAAAAATGGTGAGGACTACTAAACAATCCTTTCTAAAACCTTCATTCCATACCCACTGCGTACTCGCTTATATTCTCGCCTCCCGAGAAGAATGGAACAAAAGGAAAAGGGTGAGCTCAACTAGCTCAAGAAAAGAATATTATGACTAAGATAATATACAACAAATTATCGTTAGTCTTCAACAGGAAAAATTTAATAGAATACAATAGACAACAAATTTTAAATCAATATTCGCAATGGAAGTAATAATTCATTAGAAGAGTTAAGTAGAGAATGCAAACTACTATCTTCTATATATGAATTTAAAAGTTCATCGCTCTATCTTTTATCCCCTCGTAACATCAATCCATAAACATCTGGAATCAAATATTCATCTTTGCACTACAGTGCCAAAGATATTCATCGATTAGTCATGTTCATTTAAACAACACTGCTCATCTTTGCACTACAGTGCCAAAGATATTAATCACCTCGATCATGTTCATCTCAACACTGCTCATCTTTGCACTACAGTGCCAAAGATATTCTTCAGAAATCATTCATCTTTGCACTACTGTGCCAAAGATATTCAATAATATCATCATTTAAGACCGAGGATGATGAAAATATTTTTAAAGAAACGAATCCAAAGAAACAAAATGACAAGGATTAAGGATTAAGGATTCGTACTTTGTTTTATCCATGTTCAAAAATACCTCAAAATAATTATAGTGGTGTAAAATTCAAGAATGATCAAAACATGGATACAATCGAGCTAGTATCCGTAATAGATGTTTTGGACAAAAGAAGAAATTTTATTTTTCTATGAATAGTGTTAGATATCGTGAATAGTCCAGTATCGTGAATAAGTAACTCAGACACCAAAAGATAGAAATTCCACAAAAACATTTTCACGCTTATGAATAGTACTTGTGAATAGTAACTCGTGAATAGTAACTCATGAATAGTAACTCGTGAATAGTAACTCATGAATAGTAACCCCACATGAAAAAGTTCCAAATTTGATAAAAGTTCCAACTAATATTTCAAAGATAATGATATTGAAGAAATAATATCATTACGAAAAAAAATAATATCCCTACCTCAAAGAATTAGTACTTGGAAGGAAAGGTCTCAGTGATGTTTGAATGAAACTTGTCTTTGACAAATGAACTCTCAAAGTATCTAAATACTCACAAAATACGCTCAATAATATAGAGAGAGAGAGAAAATCTTTGTTTCGGTGTGATTTTCAATTCTAACTTAGCCCTCTATTTATAGGAAAATGTTAGCCGTAGAAGGCATTTTGACCGCTACTCCGATGGCTTTACCTCGCTACTATTGCCACCCACCACATTTGAAATAAAATTCAGCACATTTCTTCACCAACCACAAGTGGGGCCCACTCAATTCTAGAATTTTCCACCAAAATCAATTATAACCCTAATTTCCTAATCAACCACCTCTTAAAATTCATAACAAATCATTCGTTCATTTTAACGGTTCAAAATTTGTGGACATATACTCAACTTATGTATGTATAACATATCCAAAAATTACAACGATCCAACGGTCGGATTAAAAATTATAACTCACGAATACATCGTAAAAAATAATCTTGATTTGATTTTTAATACCTCCATTCCGGCAAAATTACCGATAAAACACCTCAACATTAAATCATTCAATTATAACCACATAAAATAAATAAATCCATCGTTTATAATATTTTCTTATCATATCAATAATTAATTATTCACAAATAATATTACGTAATCACAATTATGACAACCAAAAGCCGCTCCTGTGAAATAGGGGCTTTCCGATAAGGATTTCTCTCATCTTGCGCCGCAATTAGGTGACCAAACCTCTCCTCGATGTAACTTTCTAGACATTGCCAATAATGCTATCTAATAATATTATTTAAATAATATGAATTATTGATCCGATAATGGAGATAATGTGCGGTGACAATTATCGAACAACAATAATATAAAATATCAACGCAGCAATTATTGAATCAATAAAATAAAATATCGAACAAGAATTATCGTAACAATTATTGAGTAGTGCCTTCTTACGTAAGGATCAATAATTGATGCAATACTGCAATACCGCAGTGCTATCGTGCAACCCACGCCAGACATCAGTATTTTAACCAATCGGTATTCCAACAGATCTTAATCTGGTAATAACTACGCCGTTATTTTTAACCAACTTATATTTGTCGTTTTCTTCATCCAATCGCTTTTTTTCGTTATGGGGCCCACACATGGTCATTGCTGGTCGCATTTAATATTCCCACAAGCATTTGAATATTCCACGACCAAACGAATATTCCCCGACAACAATGAATATTTTATAACCACTTGCTTATTTTGAAATATTTATGTATTTTACCCTTAACTATCCACATTAATCAAATCAACCCTTACTATTTCAAAATAATAAATAAAGGAAATTCCTTTTTATTTAAAAAATTTCTGGTCTTACAACCTCCCTCCTTATGAAATTTCGTCCTCGAAATTGACGTCGTACTGGTGTTTTCAAAAGGTGAGGATACCTCGCTTTCATTTCCGCTTTCCAATTCCCGTGTCATTTCTCTATAGCATGATTCCTCCACAAAACTTTAACTTGTGGTATGACCTTTCTTGGCGTAGGGACATGCTCCTTCCTATCCAAGATCTTGACAGTACCTCCTCATACGTTAAGTCTTCTGGCTATCTCGTCCCGGCTCTAACTCAATAACGTGGTTCGGGTCTTTCACATATTTACGAAGTACGGATATGTGAAACACATTATGAACACAAGACATACTCTGAGGTAACGCAAGTCTATAGGCTACATTTCCTACTCGGCCAAGAATTTGAAATGGACCAATAAATCGTGGATTGAGTTTTCCTCTCTTCCCAAATCTTGTAACTCCCTTCCATGGAGCAACTCGCAACAATACATGATCCCCTACATTAAATTCCACATCCTTTCGATGAAGATCTGCATAACTCTTTTGTCGATCTTGTGCCGCTTTGTATACGTTATCGAATCATTTGGATCTTTTCGGTGAGTCATACGTCTTAACTTCGGTCCCAACAATGTTGCTTCACCCACCTCATCCCAACATATTGAGAGAACGACATTTTCGTCCATATAATGCTTCAAATGGAGCCACACCTATACTTGCTCGATAACTGTTGTTGTAGGAGAATTCCACCAATGGTAAATACTTATCCTAACCGCCTCTGAAGTCTAGGACACGAGTTTTAATAAATCTTCAAGAGTTTGAGTAGTCCTCTCGATTGTCCGTCCGCTTGGGGATGGTATGCCTAACTAAATCGCAAATCCGCTCCCATAGCTTTTTGCAAGCTAATCCAAAATCTTGAAGTGAATCTTGGGTCACGATCCAAACTATGGATACAGTGCATGCCATGCAACCTCACAATCTCATTTACGCATATACTAGCAAGACGCTCAAGTCTCCCCAGATCGGCGAAGAAATGAGCAGATTTGGTTAATCTATCAACAATAACCCAAATAGCATTGATGCCTTGAGAAACCATAGGAAGACCCGTAACGAAATCCATGGTAATGTGTTCCCACTTCCATTCCGGAATCTCAAGTGGTTGCAACGGACCCTTAGGTACTAGATGCTCCGCCTTTACACGTTGACAAGTTAAACACATTGAGATAAACTTTGCAATCTCTCTCTTCATATTGTTCCACCAAAATGTATGTCGAAGATCACGATACATTTTAGTACTTCCAGATGGATTGCAAATGGTGTATTGTGTGCCTCCATCATAATCTTGTACTTCAAATCGAGTCGTTAGAAACACAAAGTCTAGAGTGGACTCAAGTATTCCTTCTTCATCAATTCTCGCTTAGGAATAGCTCCTTCTTGTACTTTCTTCTTCATACGCATCGGCTCAAGGTCGGTGGCTTGAGAGCAACCTTAACTTTTTCTATTAAAGTTGGCTCTATCGTATATTTGACATCATCGCACTTTTCGTTCGCGATATGATCTTCTACTTAATGCGTCGCCTACTACGTTAAACTTTACTGTGATGGTATTGAATAGTGTGGTCGTAGTCTTCAATAGCTCGAGCCAACGTCATTTGCCAGCATGTTGAGTTCTTTTTGAGTGAAGAAATATTTAAGGCTTTTATGGTCCGAATATATCTCCACTTTCTCCCCATATAGATAGTGCCTCCATATCTTTAAGCATGCAACGATCGGGCCGCTAACTCTAGATCATGAGTAGGATAATTCCTCTCATACTCTTTAAGTTGTCGCGAGGCATAAAGGCTATGACTTTCCCACGTTGCATGAGAACACATCCTAACCCTTTGCACCGAAGCATCGGCAGAGATAACAAATCCATCCGAACCAGATGGTATTGTTAGAACAGTGCCAAATAAGTCTCCTCTTAAGCTCTTGAAACTCTTCTCGCATTCTTCATTCCAAACGAATTTTGTATCCTTCCGAGTTAGTTGAGTTAATGGAGTAGCGATTCGAGAAAACCCTTCCACGAATCTCCGATAATAACCAAATAAGCCCAAAAAGCTACGTACTTGATCCACCGACTTTGTTGCTTCTAACTTTGATTGCTTCAATCTTCACGGATCAACAGATACTCCATGTTTTGACACCACATGCCCAAGAAATGCTACTTCTTCAAGCCGAACTCGCATTTCTTCAATTTGGCATATAGTTGGTTTTCACGAAGCCTTTGAGTACCAAACTTCAAATGGTGCTCATGATCTTCACGACTTTTGGAATATATAAGGATGTCATCAATAAAGACAACAACGAATCGATCCAAATATTCCTTGAATACTCGGTTCATCATATCCATGAAAGCATAGGAGCATTAGTTAGTCCGAAAGACATGACTAAGAATTCATAATGCCCATACCGAAGTTCTCAAGGCGCTTTGAATATCCTCAATTCTAATCTTCAAATGATGATATCCGTAATCGAAGATCGATTTTTGAAAAGAATTGTGCCCCTTACAACTGGTCAAACAAGTCATCAATACGAGGTAGAGGATACCTATTCTTGATGTTGACATGGTTCAATTCCCCGATAGTCAATACAAAGTCGCATACTCCGCCTCTTTCTTTTTACAAATAAAACAGGAGCACCCCAGGAGATGTACTAGATTTAATGAAACCGATGTCCAACAATTCCTCGTAGTTGGACCTTTAACTCCTGAAGTTCAATAGAGCCATTCGATATGGGGTTTTAGAAATGGGCTTTGTACGGTGTTCAAGATCAATAAAGAATTCAACTTCACGCTCGGGGTAGACCGAAGTTCTTCTAGAAATACGTCGTGAAAGTCAATAACAACAGAATATTATTCAAATTTGACGTGTCTTTATTCAAATCCATAACATGGGCTAAGAAAGCTTGACATCCGCTTTTCAATAAACGAATAGCTTTTATGATTAGATATGATAGTGATTGATTTTAATGGTTTAGTTGCTTGAATTAAATACAACGGGTTGGTTAGGAATATGAAAACTAACAACCTTACGAAAAACAATCAATTTTGGCATGATGAGTAGTTAACCAATCAATCCCTAAAATCACATCAAAAGCAAGTATCTTTAAAGAGATAAGGTCAATGTAAGGTAATGGTGCCAACTTGAATCAAACAAGATTTATAAACAAAGGATGTGATGAAAGTTTCTCCTAACGGAGTTTCCACAGATAGGTCAAAGTCTAATTTCTCCTGAGTCAAGTTTAAACGTTGAGCACATGCGGAGAGATAAATGAATGGGTAGCACCGGATCAAGTAAGGTATAAACTTCGCAAGAATTTATAAATAGCTTACCCGTGATCACCTCGTTTGGGTTCCTCGATTATGACCACCACAACAACAAACGCTCTTCCGGAATCGTTGACTTTGACTTTTCTCGGGATACTCTTTTGAGTCACCGTCCTCATTGAACTAGGTTTAAACTCTCAGTCTAATCTCGAAAGCGATATGTCCTTCCTTTCCACAACTATAGCATACCTTGAACTGTTGTGGGCGCTTTGACCGATATGTCCCTCTTTCCGCATTTGTAGCATATGACCGGTGGTCGTTTCTCCTCCCTTAGAACCAGATTCTTTGCAAGACCGACCGCCATCTTCACATAATTCGTTGTTAAATCTCCTCTTTTAAAATCTCCTCCTCGACTCGCTTCTTCTATTTTCATGGCCATGATTACCACCAGAGTGGTTACCATTTCTGTCCGTCTGCTTTTTTCTCGCAGTTATCATTATTCTGCTGATCGCTATCTCCGATACGATCCTCGGTTGTGGTCCTCACCGACCGCACTCTCGTTATCTCGCTCTAATAATTGAGCCCCATTTTACAACATCTGAATAGAGAGAAAATTTACGAGAAATGAGATAATCGACGTATCTGGGGTTTCAAACCTCTAAGAAACATCCGCCATAATCGCTCCTCATCCTCCACCAAATGAGGTGCAAACTCGATAACTCGCAAACTTTGCCTCGTCATCGAGAGACACCGCCATGTTGTTTTGTTCCAATCGATGAACTCCACTTCCTTCATACGACGAACACTTTCGTGAAAGTATTTGTCATTAAATAGTCTCTCAAACGCTTCCCAAGACATGCGAAAAGTGCGGTGGATGGATACGCTTCACGCATCTCCCACCAATGATCCGCCCGCCACGGAACATAAAGGTGGCGAATGGAACCTTCTGTTCCTCCGCATCCCAAGACATCGAATATCTTGGTAATTTGTTTGACCCATGTTTCCGCCGCATGATCGGATCTCGACTTTCCCTTAAATTCGTGGTCCCAACTCTTTGAATCGCTTGGTTTGTGACAACCCGTGAATCGCTATCATTTCCTCCTCAGTATTTTGAACACGAGTCTCCTCGTGCGATTTTGCATGAATCGCAAAAAACTTCTAAACATCCCTCGCTCATCATCTCGCTTTCAATGGTGTTATTCACGGAGGAACATTGCCACTGCACAGACGCTTCTCCTCGTTGGTGAGTACAAAGCGCCTCCACGTTCTCATTTCCATTGTTAATATTCTCACGACATTCTCAAATCACCGCCATAAAACAAGGGTTAATTAAGGAAATCAATATATCACATAATATCCCTATATATCGACCAACTAACAAATAAGCTTAGGTAGGACACACTAGCGAAGGATTTACTCGTCTCTCCCCTCCTAGTTCTATTCCCCGATCTCCGCCAGAGATCATATCCCTAAGCTCTGATACCAACTGTGACGCCCCCAAAATAGGTATACATCACCCATTCTGAGTTGTCAATACATGGTACAGAAACAACTACAACTTTATTACTACAACAGTAAAACTGTGAGTTTAAATACAAATATTATCTTCTAGACAATATCTATACTCAAATAAATCCTCATCACATTTATTGATACATTATTTTACAAAAATGGTGAGGACTACTAAACAATCCTTTCTAAAACCTTCATTCCATACCCCGACTTGCATCTTTCGCTATATTCTCGCCTCCTGAGAAGAATGGAACAAAAAGGAAAAGGGTGAGCTCAACTAGCTCAGTAAAGAATATTATGACTAAGATAATATACAACAAATTATCGTTAGTCTTCAACAGGGAAAAATTTAATAGAATACAATAGACAACAAATTTTAAATCAATATTCGCAGCGGAAGTAATAATTCATTAGAAGAGTTAAGTAGAGAATGCAAACTACTATCTTCTATATATGAATTTAAAAGTTCATCGTCTATCTTTTATCCCTGTAACATCAATCCATAAACATCTGGAATCAAATATTCATCTTTGCACTCATGTGCCAAAAGATATTCATCACTTAATCATGTTTCATTTAAACACTGCTCATCTTTGCACTACAGCCAAAGATATTAATCATCGGTCGGCCATGTTCATCTCAACACCTGTTCATCTTTGCACTACAGGCCAAAGATATTCTTCAGAAATCATTCATCTTTGCACTACAGGCCAAAGATATTCAATAATATCATCATTTAAGACTGAGGATGATGAAAAATATTTTTAAAGAAACGAATCCAGTGAAACAAAATGACAAGGATTAAGGATTAAGGATTCGTACTTTGTTTTATCCATGTTCAAAAATACCTCAAAATAATCATAGTGGTGTAAAATTCAAGAATGATCAAAACATGGATACAATCGTAGCTAGTATCCGTAATAGATGTTTTGGACAAAAGAAGAAATTTTATTTTTCTATTGAATAGTGCCAGATATCGTGAATAGTCTTAGTATCGAATAAGTAACTCCACACCAAAAGATAGAAATTCCACAAAAACATTTTCACGCTTCATGAATAGTACTTGTGAATAGTAACTCGTGAATAGTAACTCATGAATAGTAACTCGTGAATAGTAACTCATGAATAGTAACCCCAGGCATGAAAAAGTTCCAAATTTGATAAAAGTTCCAACTAATATTTCAAAGATAATGATATTGAAGAAATAATATCATTACGAAAAAAAATAATATCCCTTACCTCAAAGAATTAGTACTTCTAAGGAAAGGTCTCAAGTGATGTTTGAATGAAACTTGTCTTTGACAAAGAACTCTCAAAGTATCTAAATACTCACAAAATACGCCAATAATATAGAGAGAGAAAGAGAAAATCTTTGTTTCGGTGTGATTTTCAATTCTAACTTAGCCTCTATTTATAGGAAAATGTTAGCCCGTAAGAAGCGCACTTGACCGCTACACGATGGCTTTACCGCTACTATTGCCACCCACCACATTTGAAATAAAATTCAGCACATTTCTTCACCAACCACAAGTGGGGCCCACTCAATTCTAGAATTTTCCACCAAAATCAATTATAACCCTAATTTCCTAATCACCACCTCTTAAAATTTATAACAAATCATTCGCTCATTTTTAACGGTTCAAAATTTGTGGACATATACTCAACTTATGTATGTATAACATATCCAAAAATTACAACGATCCAACTATTTGGATTAAAAATTATAACTCACGCAATACATCGTAAAAATAATGATTTGATTTTTAATACCTCCATTCCGACAAAATTTACTTGATAAAACACCTCAACATTAAATCATTCAATTATAACCACATAAAATAAATAAATCCATCGTTTATAAATATTTTCTTATCATATCAATAATTAATTATTCACAAATAATATTACGTAATCACAATTATGACAACCAGTGCCGTTCCTGTGAAATAGGGGCTTTCCGATAAGGATTTCTCCTTCTCGGGCGCCGCAATTAGGTGACCAAACCTCTCCTCGATGTAACTTTCTAGACATTGCCAATAATGCTATCTAATAATATTATTTAAATAATATGAATTATTGATCCGATAATGGAGATAATGTGCGGTGACAATTATTGAACAACAATAATATAAAATATCAACGCAAAATTATTGAATCAATAAAATAAAATCTTGAGCGATAAGAATTACTTGTAACAATTATTGAGTAGTGCCTTCTTACGTAAGGATCAATAATTGATGCAATACCGCAATACCTGTCTGCTACATTGCTGCAACCACGCGTATTCTCGTATTTTAACCACCGGGGTATTCCAACGATCTTAATCTTGAATAACTACGCCATAGTTATTTTTAACCAACTTATATTTGTCATTTTCTTCATCCAATCGCTTTCACATGGGGCCCACACATGGTCGCTACTTGCAGCATTTAATATTCCCGATAAAGATTTAATATTCCACGACCAAACGAATATTCCCCACAACAATGAATATTTTATAACCACTTGCTTATTTTGAAATATTTACGTATTTTACCCTTAACTATCCACATTAATCAAATCAACCCTTACTATTTCAAAATAATAAATAAAGGAAATTCCTTTTATTTAAAAAATTTCTGGTCTTACTGTAAAGCGCGTGAGTCCTAACATAAATTATTTTAAAGTGTGGGGTGTATAGCTTATTTTTTCGAGTTCTTGATCCTAAAAGGACTAAGTTAGGGGCTAGATCTATTAGAAGTATATTTGTTGGATATACTATAAATAATAAAGCATACATACTTCTTGATTTAGAGTCTAATTTTATTTATAA
This sequence comes from Panax quinquefolius, assembly GCA_020205615.1. Classification (NCBI taxonomy): domain Eukaryota; kingdom Viridiplantae; phylum Streptophyta; class Magnoliopsida; order Apiales; family Araliaceae; genus Panax; species Panax quinquefolius. Next base: position 17,361,404 of record CM035170.1, on the reverse strand, counting down.
GTCAAAGGATATGGAATTTTTTGAAAATAAATTCTCAAAAGATGTTGAGAATGTGGTTATGCCTAAACTTGATGAGCCTAGTGGTCCTATAAGGTCTAATGTTGAGGTTGGAGAACCTAGTGTTCCAATTCAACCAAGTGGACCTAGCAGGAGTACTAAAGCTAAAAAAGATAAATACTTAGATGATAATTTTATTTCTTCTCAGTCTTTATTATTTTTGGTGGAAGGGGACCAAAATAATGAAGTGGTAAATGAAATACCCTATCTATATAGTCTTGAGACTAATCCTAAATCATTTAAAGAAGCTATAACTTCTAGGGATGTTGTCTTTTGTAAGGAAGCTGTAAATGATGAAATGGATTCAATCTTGGCATAATACTTGAGTATTGACAAATTTACTTAGAGGTTCTAAACTCATAGGGTGCAAATGGGTTTTTAGAACAAAATATAACACTAATAGTACTATTTCTGCGTTTTAAGCAAGATTAGTAGCAAAAAGTTTCAGACAGGTAGAGGGTATTGACTACTTTGATACTTATGCACCGGTAGCACAAGTTACTTCCATTCGAATTAATTTTTCCTTAGCTTCATTGTTTGATCTTTACATTCATCAAATGGATGTTAAGACAATATTTTCGAATGGCAATTTAAACTAAGAAGTATAAATGGAACAACCCAGAGGGTTTGTTGTTCCCGAAAATGAGGCTAAAGTATGCAAATTAGTTAAGTCCCTTTATGGTCGAAAATAGACACCAAAACAATGGCACGAGAGATTTGATGATGTTATTTTAAATTGTGTTTAAATATAATAGTGAAGATAGGTGCATATACTCCAAAACCACTTCTGGCTATATGGTGATAGTTTGTTTGTACGTAGATGATATGTTGATTATCAGTACAAATAAAGTTGGAGTAAATGATGAAAGTCCAATAATAATCTAGAAGGGGGGTTGAATAGAATATCACTGTTTAAAAAATTATCTTAGGCCTTTTTGAATTTTTAGTAAATTAATTTGCAGTGTTAGAAATTAATAACCACGATAGTAAAAATTCAATCACACAATACACATATATTTATCTGGTTCACAACATACAGCGCGGGTATGTTGTTGCATCCAGTCTCAAGCTCCTCTTCAAGACTTGAGATCCTATTACTCCCAATAATAAATAATCCTTCAATAGGTGAAAAAGCCTTTACAAAGTTTTATAGATAAACTTACAACTATCCACAACTAACTATCTCGGATAGTGAACTCCCAGCTCCTTCCTTAAGCTTAGTTGTACCTTTCTTTTGAGTTCAGAACTATTCTATGATCTGGTCTTGAAACAACAATCTCTTTCTTACCTCACAAGTGCACTAGAGACCCAACTCCCAACTGACATATCTAAGACTCTGATCTTGGTCCAAGAATTACTCGTCTTTCTCACAGAGGTACATAAAATAAACTAACTATACCTTTTCCTTTTTAGAATAAATTGTTTGACTTTGCTTCTTAAGTAAGCGGATAAAGTTTAGTACAAATTTATACAAGTTCAAGACTTTTATGTGATATGCTTCTGTGTAAGCAGATATGTAAATTGATACACTTTTATAAAAAAAATTCTTTTCTTTAATAAATAATGTGTTTCTATGGTTTAAACAGATTAGAAAGGATTTTTCTTTGTAAATAAAGAGTGCGTTTCTATGATTTAAACAGATATAAAGATGAGTTCGAATAACAGTTTAAATCACTTATGTGACGCCCCCAAAATAGGTATACATCACCCATTCTAAGTCGCTAAATATATGGTACAAAATTTGTGACACCCCCAAATCCCGGTACTTCATTACCTCAAGATTTGGTGTTCACGTAATCAAAACATTCATATCTAACTACCCAATTATAATATAATTGAATAATAAAAATCTGCCCATACAGGATTACTTTAATAAAAACATTATCTCCCAGGTTCTCTAACCTTTAATACAATCATGCAAGTGCGAAAATTAAATTATTACATCACGTCATTATTAAAAGTCTATCATTGTCGACGTCGGGATTTTTAGATGTCCCTTTCCGTTACTTGTTCTTTGGTGTTCTCATTTTAGGTGAGATTTGTTTAAAAAAAACAAGTGAAAAAGGTCCGACATGTATAATGTCGACGATGGACTGTTAAGAGTCGCCAATTGGTTTTTTAAATGGTTGTACCAACACAACCGAGAAAAGGTTTGCACATTAATCCAAAGCTGATGTGACATCGCTAAACGGTTTGCGGAAACCGAGATTCATTAGGGTCCGGGGACTTGGTTATCACGGAGGGAAGGTGTTAGGCACCCCAGACATCCGTGTTACCACGGTGGACCGCCTTTTTTTCAAGAAACTATTATCCTAATGTGTGTGTGTGTGTGTCAATGATGTCAATTATTTGAAAGTAGTGCGAGGCCTCGTTCGCACCTATATATACAGTGGTTTGAATTTATATAAAAATTCGGTTTTTAGCAAGATATGGCGAAGATGTTTTATAAAAGAGGTTTTTCAAACCTCGATGCTCAATAGTAATTGAGACCTTTTACACTCCCATTTTATTAAGTGTTCTATTGATTGATTTTTATTTCTACGATGTGAGGCGTCCGTATGAAAATAATATACAAAATAATGCCGACTTTCCTCGTGGGTATGGAAACCATCCGAGGAAATTCGAGACAATCGCAGAATAATTTACAAAGTCGCTACAATTTGAAAATGTCCATCACGGAACCGAATCTAGATCCAATAGTTTGAATCAGTGATCACACGATTCCTAGGCGCATATGATACCGTGATTTGTATGAAAGTAGTAGCGGTATATATATAAAAGTCAGAATATATATATACGCATATGATCACCAACCACGAAGCACCTCCATGGGGGATCAGAAAATGTAAATAAAGTTGTAAAAGCTATCAACCGCCAATTTGCTCTTTTTTGATTCCAGGAAGATGGGTCCATGACCGAAATGGCATTTTTGGGTTTCCGTCAAGTAGTCCGTTAAGCCATTTTGCGTAGTTTACGCTTAAAAGTTAAGATATGGTTCTTGTGGGACTTCTATTGAAGTAATTTTGAGTTGAAATGAGTGTATTTAATGTGATTTGAAGTTAAGTTGGCAAAATGATCATTTTGCCCCTCCCAGGGTTATTTCTGATTTTTGTGCAGTTGTAGCAGTCTTTTTTTCAGGGTTATCTCTGAAGTTGGCTTGTTGTTGACTCTGACTGTCCTGAGGGTTATCTCTGAGGTTGGCTTGACCTCCTGGGGTTATCTCCAGGTTTTGAATTGATCCCCCGGGGCTATCTCCGAGGTTGGAAACTGTTTTCCCGGGGTTATCTCCGGGGTTGGAAACTGGATCTCCCGGGGCTATCTCCGGGGTTAGAATTGATGATGTGGTCCTCCAGGGTTATCTCTGGAGTGTTAAAAAGATGCTTTTATCCTCTTTCATAGTTAGTAACAGGAAGACAAAATTTCGAGTGTCTACAGATACCCCTCTTTATCATGTTCATGCAATGCAATGGAATGGACATGATAAAGATTACTAGACACTTGAAATATGACAAGGTATTTCTAATGATGCAAATCACAATGTATTGAATGTTATGATGAATGTTTAAAATGTTTTTGCAAATCGTACATCACATTTCGCACTTCACATTTGGCCAATCGCACTTCGCAACTTGCACATCGCATTTCGCACTTCGCACTTCGCTTTTCTCATTTCGCAAATCGCAATGAAATAAATGTTATGATGAATGTTAAAATGTTTTTGCAAACCGCTTTACCTTTACCGATCATTGATGATGCCTATGCTAGTGTTGACTCCAACAGTTTGGCTTTTTGTTAGTGTCGCCGATGCTTGTTTGATGAAGATAAGTTGAGATGTTTTCTACATCTCTACTGGGGATGACGTTATAAAATCATTGGACCTTCCCGATGTATACGCTGGTAGTTTGCAACGGTGCCTACCCTGCTAATCTCCAAACTGTTTTGATTCCCACTCGAACGGTGGTATACGAAGCTTTCATCGCTGAACTATTTTGATGTTACGTTGAATTGATACTAATGGTTTAGAATATCGGATCTTTCGATACCTTCTCTGAAGTAATATTCCAAGGTTTGCTTCGTTAGACTCTGGCTGATGTTACTCTCACCCTTTTTGAGGTGATTTGGAGTTTCCTTTTGTTGTAGGGTTCTTGCTTCCCATTTCCTTGACCCTTTGATTCGCAACCTGGCTAAACTGATGACCTGAATGCCGCTGACATCCCTGGAGGGTGCAACTCGTTCTTTCGCTGCCCATATTTGAACTTCGGTGTAGAGACCTCAACTTGTGAGGACTTAACGCATGTTGATGGTGTAGATTTCATTCGCTAGACCTTTCGTCGTTGGCCTTCTGCTTTTAAGTTAAGGACTTTCTTAAGAATTTTCCCCTTCTTTTGTAGGGGCAAGCCTATGTCGCCATGATTTCTTTAAGGAGTTCTCCCCTTTCTTTTGATGACAGACTTTATCTCTCGTTAAACTCCTTCCCTTTTCGGGAATTAAAAAATGCTCTAGTCCTTTCGCATGTTGTTGCCGGGGATTTATATGAGGAACACTCTTTGTTGACAAGGTCGCGAGTGAGTAATATCCTCACATATGGATTGTTCACTTTGAGAACAGTATGATTAGAAAAGACCAAATGATCATACTGAATCGCCAGTGAGATGATGTGAGGTAAGCTGTAATGATGATGTACTATGCTGATGGTGCTGATTGGTGAATTTTCCTCTTTAGGATGGTTGATAAATGCCCCAGTGTTGAGTTGTCGCTGTTTCCGAGATTGACCCAGTCTTGTTGTAAAGGTTTTAATATCGGGTTGTCGCTACTTTTGAAATTGCCCTAGCCTTGCTTGTTGTCTGGGCTAGTTGCTTTAACAGATGGGCTGATAAGATGCCGAGATCGTGAAAGGCTTTTACCTCTATACCATATGATAAACAGGTAGTGGATGTGGGCTTTGATGTTGACAACTTTTTCTGGTAGAGATGTCGCTCTAGTTGAAAGAGATGATGCTCTAACTCATAGGGATACCGCTGTTATGAGTAGGATGATCTTAGATCATCCAGAGATGCAGTGATTATTGAGCGGGATAGCGTTATATCTGCCCAAAATATCGCATGTAGTTGGCAGTGGATCTGTTGGCTCGTGTAGAGACCCTTGGGCAGGAGATCACAGCGTTACCTCCTTCTTCTGAGAGGGAATCCATGTTGGACTTGATAGCCCGCATATACACTAACTTGTAGATGGGCTTGTATTTCCCTACACAGACTAGCTTAGCCATTTTGTCATGTACAGTACACATTGTATATATCAAACATCATTATATATGGCAATGAAATATATGTTGATTCACTTCCCTTTTAGTTGTGCCTTGTTACTTGCTTGATATTTGCTTGTTTCTCCAGAGCTTTGTGATCTGGATATATTCTGAACTCCTCCTTGATGGATGGACAGTGAGATGTCTCAGGATTTTCAGAATGGACCGTCGATCTGTGTGTATTCCCTACTATCTTTGGTGTCTTGGGACTGGTTTCTATATGTGATTATGGATAGGAGTGTGTTTATTTTTGTTTTTTCTGTGGTGAGACCGGACTATATAACATGACTGACGTACTCCCGTATATTAGGGAGATCAGGTCGGCGTAGTTCGCCCCATGTACAGGGTGGATTGCAGGTGAAAAGTTTAATCCCATGTACAAGATAAATTGAAGGTGTGAAAGGTTTAATCCCTGGTGGGATAAACTGAAAGTGTGAAAGGTTTTGAAAAACTGCAGGGAGTGAAAGATCTGGTGATCCAAAACCAGGCTGCTGGTTGAAAAGTGTGATTGTCCCTGATGGGGAAAATGGGTGTTAAAAAGGTTGTATGTAGTGAAGGGTTTGAGAAAACCTGAATTGACTAGGGATCTGGTGATCCAAACCAGGATGTTTACTTGATGGTCACTTCAGACATAGTACCATTTCACGGTGTCCGAGTTAATGAGCTGTGGAAATTCATCGCCATCCATTTCCTATAATCTGAGAGCACCTCCTGCTAATACCTCCTTGACAATAAACGGGCCTTCCCAGCTCAGGGTGAATTTTCCATTGGATTGATCTTGGTTGTCAATGACCTTTTTTCAAAACCAAGTCATGTTGTTTAAATTTCCGTAGCCAGACTTTTCTGTTGTAGGACCTAGCGATCCTTTGTTGATATAACTGACCGTGGAAGATAGCAGTGGCACGCCTTTCGTCTATTAGAGACAATTAGTGATACCTATCTTGTACCCATTGGTCTTCATCCTGCTGAGCATCTATTAACACTCTAAGGGATTCTATTTCCACTTTTATGGGGAGCACTGCTTCCATCCCATAGGTTAATGCGTAGGGGGTTGCCCTAGTGGAAGTGCGCATTGATGTTCTGTAGGCTAACAGAGTCAGAGGAAATAAGTAAGGCCATCCTTTGTGGTTGGCGGCCATCTTTTGCATTATCTTCTTGATGTTTTTGTTAGCCGCTTCAACATCACCATTCATCTTTGGACGGTAGATGACGAAGTTAAGATGTTTGATGTGGAATTTACTGCACAACTCCTCCATCATTTTGTTGTTGAAGTTCTTAGCATTGTCTGATACAATTACCTCTGGTTGTCCATATCGACAAATGACATTATTTCTGATGAAAGCAATGATGACTTCTTTGGTAATCCTGGGGAAGGAGGCTGCTTCTACCCACTTGGTGAAGTAGTCGATCATAGTGAAGATAAACCGATGCCCATTACTGACTTTGGGCTCGATGGGCCCGATCACGTCCATTCCCCACATTGAGAAGGGCCAAGGTGAACTCATATTGTGGAGCTCCCTCGGAGGGGCATGGATAAAATTCCCATGAATTTGGCACTGATAAAATCTCTTAACGTGATCATCACAGTCAGCTTTGAGAGAGAGCATGTAATGCCCTGTTCTTAGGATTTTCTTTACAAGTAGAGGGCCACTCATGTGTGGGCCACAGACTCCACCATGGATCTCATCCATGAGCCTCTGAGCTTGGTCCTTGTCCAGACATCTGTGGAGACCTAATCATGCATCTTTTTTATAAAGAGTGCATCTCCGCTCAGGTAGAATTTCATAGCCAGTCGATGAATCCGCCTTCTCTCAGTCGGGCTCGCCTCAACGGGTGTGGATCCATCTTGTAAGTATTCCTTGATATGTTGATATCAAGGGTGTTGGATGGGAGGTAGCTCATCCGATACTTCTCCAATGTAATTCCCATAGACTGGAGCTTTTTGTTGGGCAAATGTGAGGGTTGGCATGTCTTCCTTGTCATGTATGTTGATCAAGGAGGCCAAGGTTGCTAGTGCATTCGCAAAATCATTTATATTCCGATGAATATGGAGGAAGGATATTTCTTCAAACTCTGAAGCCATCTGTAGAACCTACCGATGGTAAGGCAACAAGTGTAGACATTTGGTGTGATAGATTCCTGTGGTTTGTCTGATTACCAACTCGGAATCTCCAAATATAGTTAACCATCTAATGCCCATTGACTGGGAAAGTTTTAGCCTCGTGATACAGCCTTCATACTCAACTGTGTTGTTGGTGTTGGCAAACTATAATTTGACGGCGACGAGATGCTGCTCCACCGTAATGGATACTAGAACTGCTCCAGCCCCAGAACCTTCCATATTTACAACTCCATCAAAATACATCTTCCATGTTTGGTGTGCATCGTACTGATGGTATTGCTGAATTGTCATTACCCCTTCATCGGGGAAGTATGTTTCCAAGGGTTTGAAATCCCCTGAAGGTGCGGTGGCCAGTTGATCCGCAATTCCTTGACCTTTAATGGACTTCTGCGTCACGTAAACTATGTCAAATTGTTGTAGGATCAACTGCCATATGGATAGTTGGCAGTTCAGCACGGGCTTACTGAACACATACTTGAGAGGATCCACGCGGGATATGAGATGGGTTGTGTGACCATGGAGGTAGTGTTGTAACCTCATGGAAGCCCATGCTAAAGCACAACAAGTCTTCTCAATCAGAGTGTACTTGTGTTCACTGCTGCTGAATCTTTTGCTGAGGTAGTAGATAGCTCGCTCTTAGCCTCTATCGTCTTTTTGTCCCAGCATGCAGCCCATGACATTGTCACTTATGGACAGGTACATGAACATGGGAACATCATCCATGGGCGGTACCAAAATAGGAGCTTTTACTAGCTGTCTTTGATTGTAAGGAAGGCCTTCTGGCATTCATCATTCCATTTCATAGAGGAGTTCTTCCTTAACAACTTGAAAATAGGCTCAGAGGTTGCTGTGAGTTGAGAAATGAACCTGCTAATGAAGTTGATTCTTCCCAAAAATCCCCGTATCTCCTTCTCTATCTGAGGAATGGGCATTTCCGTGATGGCTTTGATTTTGGTGGGATCTAGCTCAATCCCCTTGTGGCTGACTAGGAATTCTAGCAACTTGCCAGATTTAACGCCAAAGGCACACTTGGCTAGATTCAACTTCAAGTTGTAATAACGCAACCTATTGAAGAGCTTTCTGAGATGGTCTAGGTGGTCTTCCTCCTTCCGAGACTTGACAATGATGTCATCCACATAGATCTCTATCTCCTTATGCATTAAATCGTGGAAAAGAGCCATCATAGCCCGCTGGTAGGTAGTTCCAGCATTGATGAGGCCGAATGACAACCGTCTATAGCAAAAGGTTCTCTAAGGAGTAATGAATGCAGTTTTCTAACGATCTTCTTCAGCAACCATGATTTGATGGTACCCTGCGAAGCAATCAGCAAAGGAGTACATGTTGTATTGAGCAGTATTGTCAATGAGAATGTGGATAAATGGCATGGGAAAGCTATCTTTAAGGCAAGCTTTATTCAGATCCAGGTAATCCACGTAAACTCGCACCTTCCCTCCTAGTTTAGGCACGGGGACTATGTTTGATAGCCATTCAAGGTATGTGGACACCATGATGATGTTTGCTTGAAATTGTTTCACAATTTCCTCTTTAACCTTTAAACTCCACTCAGGTTTTAATCGCCTGAGCTTCTGCCTGACTGGCTTGAATCCCTCTTTAATGGTGATACGATGAATGACAATGTTAGTGGACAAACCTACCATATCTTGATGAGACCATGCAAACACATCCTGGAATTGGGTTAATATTGTAACCATGTCATTACTTTGGTTTGGAGTGAGGTCTGTACCAATCTGGATTAGCTTAGGGATTTCTAAGGTTCCGAGATTGAAAGAGGTGGTTTGATCAAGGTTGGATTTGGGTTTGTCTTCGACCCATTCTTTGATCTTCTGAGGTATCTCAATGTCCTCTTATATTTTCATCAAGCCTGAGTCCAACTTTTCATCAAAGTTACAATCGTCGTGGAGAATAGGCATCTCATCAACAAGTTTAGGCACATCTAACTTTAGAGTCCTGAAACAAAATGCTTTCAATTGATATATGAAAATGTTCAATCATACAAAGTGTTAGCATGTAATGGCAAAAGTAACTGCTAATACTGTATAGAAAAAATAAGCAGTTATTGTTATCTACAGGGCAGAGGGAGTTTCTTCCCTTTTTACCCTCGTCGACAAATGCAAGGAGTGCTATTCCAATTGCCAAGGGTGAAGTCCTGATGGACGGCTGTGATGAAGGGGTTGTTATTGTCCTCCTTCTCCCGAATGATGACCATGATATCTGGACAATTATCGTCTGGGGTGACCCTGTTTGTACTATCCGTGTGGACTATGAGGCGTATGTTTGATAAGCACCTTGCAATGTCCTGCTTGCGCCTCCGATCCTCTTCCTCCACCTCCGAATTTGGTATCAAGACTTCTTTTCCTTTGACTGGTATCGGCTTAAGAAATAACATAGTCATCACACGTATGCAAAGAACTTTTATCAAGTCTCAGATAGATTCATCCCACAGAGGTCGTGGCAATCATTTGTATGGCTGAAAATGAATGAACCGATGTATGATCTTCTTTAAGAGGGGTGATTTTGTTTGTTTTGTCCAACTGAGATTCAGGTACAGGAATTCCTTTTTCCGGTCCCTGGGTTCCTCCATGTGCAAAGGATTCTGTATGTATGGGTATTTGTGGACCCTGAGTAGACTTGTGAAGTTCTCTAAGCAGAACATCCAACTCTGTAATCTGGTTACTTAATCTTTTGAACTCCTCGCTAGAGACAGGAGTAGGATTAGACTGGCCAGGTGTAGCCATGCCTGGCTGTAGGCTTACTACCTTTTTGGATTTTGAATGGCTTATTGGACCAATTATTTCCTTACAAAAAGACTTATGTAGTTTAGTTTTAATGAAATGTAAAAATGTTACATGCCACGTAATGTGTCCGTCTAGGAGTATTATCCTACAAAACGGATGTCAGTTGACAAGATAACATGATAGGTTTTAATTAAAAAAAGGGAATGCATGTACACATATTCCTTCATATTTTCCATTACATTGAGATTAACATAGAAATGAAATTACAAGTAATTGATTTTACAAGTAATTGAAATGGGAAGGTATGAAAAGACTTCCCTCTGCATTTGGTTTATCAGAGGCTAGCCTATCTTAGGTTACTCTCACGGTTTTTCGGCATGAAGGTTCCCAAATCATCGCAATTTACTTGACGGGATGTTAATCTGGTCTTTTAACTGAGCCTCGTTGGAAATAGTCTTCCTACGAGTCCAGTAATCAAACACCGACAGGATAGCCTCCTGGTGGAGGAACCACACAACATACATTCACATACAACGTGTCTCATCGTATGGAAATGATGACATGTGCGAAGCACTAATATCACAAGCAGATATGGTGCGAATCACTAAGTGCAATAAGTAAATGCATTCGTACACATTCATTCAAATGTAAATGCAAAATCCACACATAAGCAGATAACGATTTTGAAAAGTTTGTAATAGCGGCTTAAGTCCTCTTACTGGAAGTCCCTAGCAGAGTCGCCACCTGTCGACGTCGGAATTTTTATTTGTCCCTTTTCTGTTATTGTCTTTTGGTGTTCTCATGTTAGGTGAGATTTTTTTGAAAAAACAAGTTGTGAAAAGGTCCGACATGTATATGTCAACAATTGGATTGTAAGAGTCGTCAGTTGGTTTTTTAAATGGTTGTACCAACACAACCGAGAAAAGATTTGCACATTGACCCAGTGATGTGACACTGCTTAACGGGTCTGTGAAACCAAGATTTGTTAGGGTCCGGGGACTTGGTTATACGGAGGGAAGGTGTTAGGCACCCCCCGACATTCGTGTTGCCACGGTGACCATCACTTTTCAATTAAACTGTTATATGAATGTGTAAGACCCCAACTTTTATGAATAAAGAATAATTTTCTCGAAATATATTTTTGAATATTATGGTGTGGATTTGATATAATGTTATAGTTGTGGGTAATATTTTTAAATTTTGCAAAGTAAGCAAGTGGTTATATAATATTCGATTGGTCGGAGAATATTCGTTTTAACAGGGAATATTCGTACGATGGCACAATCATTAGTGGACCCCACAACGGAAGTATTGTCGTAGTTAAAAAACAACAGAATTATCTTTTTATATAAATAACGGCGAAAGTTTTACCGTTAAACTGTTGAACTACCCTAGTAAAAAATACAATGTCTGGCGTTGTTGCATAGTAGCACACGGTATTGATTATTGATGCTTAAGTGAGAAGTCACTTAGTTATACTCAATTATTGCTACAGTAATTGATGCATCATATCTCTCATATTATTGATTCAATTATTGTCAAAGTATCATCTTCATAATATTTATTATTATTAAATCAATAATTGAGACGACAAAGTTATTCATATTATTATTTGCAATATTGACAATGTCTAGAAGTTCTGTCAAGGAGAGTTTTATAAGACCCCAACTTTTATAAATAAAGAATAATTTTCTCGAAATATATTTTTGATTATTATGGTGTGGATTTGATATAATGTTATAGCTGTGGGTAATATTTTCAAAATTTTCAAAGTAAGCAAGTGGTTATGTAAGACCCCAACTTTTATGAATAAAGATGAATTTTCTATAAATATCATTTTTGAATATTAAGGTGTGAATTTGTTATAATGTTATAGTTGTGGGTAATATTTATAAATTTTGCAAAGTTAAGCAAGTTGCTATAAATTATCGTTTGGTCGGGGAATATTCTTTTTATGCAGGAATATTAAATGTATGGCGACACAATCATTAGTGGACCCCACAATGTAATTATTATCGGAGTTAGAAAAGCGACAAAATTATCTTTTTATAAAAATAACGGCGAAAGTTTTACCGTTAACTGTTGAAATACTAGGTGGTAAAATTACGATGTCTACGGCGTGGTTGCATAGTAGCAGCACCGGTATTATGCGATATCTTGGATTATTGATGCTTACGTAAAAGTCACTACTCGATAATTGTTACATTAATTCTTGCTTCAATACTTTATTTTATTGATTCAATAATTGCTACGTTGATATTTTATATTATTGATTCAATAATTGTCATTGCACAGTATTTCAAATTATCAAATCAATAATTCATATTATTTGAATAATATTATTATTTACATTATTGACAATGTCTACAAAGTTCTGTCGAGGAAAGGGGTTTTGTCACCTAATTGCGAGCCAATAGGGAGAAATCCTTATCGGAAAGCCCCCTCTTTCCTGGGAACGACCTGGTTGTGAATATTGTAATTTTGTAATCTTATTTGTGAATAATTAATTATTGATATATATGATAAGAAAATATTTATTCAAAGTGGATTTCAACTGAGGAATTTTTAGCATGTGACATTTGTTGAAAGTTGGTATTTTATCTTTTCCGATAAAATAATTCATTCAAATATATTATTATAATATTACATTACAGTAGTATGATGTGATTATATAATAGTACGTTTTTTATAATTTGAATGGTAGCATTATTATAGTAAATTCATGGTATAAAAGTAAAAGGAGGTGGAAGAGGACAAATTGAATTTGAATTCCTAAGATGCAAGCAATGATGTCATCGGATGATGAGGTAAGTGATGATGTCATCGGACGATGAGGTAAGCAATGATGTAATATGATCGATGATGTCATAAATTATGGTGAAAAAACTATTTTACACTTACTTTGCCAAGCCTATAAATAGAAGCTCATTTCTTCATTATTTTTCACCAATTCATTCAAGCTATAGAGAGAGAAAGTATAGAGAGAATAAGAGAGCAAGAAGAAGAGTATTATGTTACTACACTATTGCAGTATCCAATCTCCTACTAAGGTAAGAGGTATTATTCTTTTGTATTCATGAAGAGAGTTATTTTCTTTCAATACTCGTAAGGGTTGTTATTTCATTCTTTATTATCCTGTTGGAATAACCTGTCTGTGCGGTCTATCGCATGTCTGGTGAATTCTGTTGTTATTCCATTCTTTATTATTACATTTGGAATATCACATGCATGCGGATTATGCAATTACTTCCCATTCTTTATTATTTTGTTTGGAATATCACATGCATGCGGGTTCACGAATGACACAGTTCCATTCTTTATAATTACATTGGAATAACTTATGCATGCGGATTACGCACGCGTGGTGAATTCTTCATTATTCCATTCTTTATTATTCTGTTGGAATAACTTTATCATGTGGATTACTGCATGCATGGTGAATGATCCTTCGTATTCATTCCTTATTAAATTGTGGAAATGATTTGTCTCGTGGATTACCGCATGGCGAGGCAAAAAATCCATTTGCGATTTCATATATTCTATTATACTCGGTTGGTTAAAGTTTTGGCTTCTATACTCCATGAAATTAGTAGAATATCCTTGATATTTGTGCTTCATCCAAAGTCTTTTCATGGAAATATTCTTCTTACGAGCATTCTTGAATTTTACTCCACAAAACAGTATCATGTTGACAATTTGGACGTCATTGATTTTTGGATAAATTAAATTATAAATCTTTACAAATTTATCCTTGAACTTGTTTTATTGAATTCTTATATCATTGTCATCATCCTCATGTTTATATTATGTTGAAAGTCATATGTGGCCTGTAGTGCATAGATGGACTTGGTATGATTATGACCAGGGATTATTCGGTATAATCATGACCGTAATGTTACAAATGATGTGGTAAAAGTCCTCATTGCTCCGTAGTGCATTGATGGACAGTTGTTGGTATGATCATGACCATTGATGAATACACGAATATCCTTGGCCCGTAGTGCATGGATAATTTGTGGTCGTGATACTAATGAATATCCTTGGTCGTAGTGCAGGGATGATGTGGATTATTTATTAAGCTGAGTCTCAGCGATAAAAGTGATGAAAAACCTTTTAAATCATAGAAGATAGTAGATTTTATTCTCTACTTGACTCTTCTAATGGATTGCTTGTTCCGCTGCAGTTAAACTTGATGTTTGTTATATTTTATCAGTTTAACACTGTTGAAGGCTAATGATAAATTATTCTGCATTATCTTAGTCATAATATTTCTTCTTGGGCTAGTAGTTGAGCTCACCCTTTTGCTTTCATTGTTCTCTTGAAATGAGAACGTGGCGGGACTAGTCTAGTCGGAGCGGAGTGACGGTCCGATGATAGCATTAGTAGTCCTCACTATTCTATGAAATAGTGTGATAATAAATGTATTGAGGACTCCATTTGAGTTTAATCTTGTCTAGAAGACAATATTAGTTTTTAAAACTCTTAGTTATATGTCTTGTCGTATTTTACACGACAGGTTGTATTATTAAGTTGTATTTGAATTTTGTACCATGTATTTGGCGACTCAAGATGGGTGATGTATACCTATTTTGGGGCGTCACAGGTTGGTATCAAAGCTTAGAGATATGATCCATGGGTGAGATGTGAGACAAGAACTAGGAGGGGAGGCGGGGAATTCCTTCGCTAGTATGATCTACTACTAAGTTTATTTGGTATTTAATTGGTCGGTCGAGTATAGGGATAATATGTTGCATGTCAATTAACCCTTGTTTTGTGGCGATATTTGAAAATGACATTTGAGAATGTTGAGAATAGCAATGGAGCCACGAGACCGTTGAGTCTCCACGGATCAATACCGGGATAATGTGCATCAGGAAAGACGATAATCCTCGTGTAAACAACAACACGATCAAATGATGAGCGATGGAATGTTCGGAGGCTTTATGTAATTCATGCAACATCAGGCGAGAGCAATTCCTTTCCAAAATGTAGGTGAAAACACTGGAAACTCTCAGTCGGTCACCGCTAAACAGTTCAAGGAGCTGGGACCACCAGAGTTTATTGGAGAGCCAAAACCACTTAAAGGCGAAAATGGATAAAGCGAGATCACTAAGATATTTGATGTCTTGGGATGCTCAGGAGTAAAAGGTTCCTTTGCCACCTTTATATTGCGAGGAGAGGCGATTCTTGGTGGGAATCGGTAAAGCGTACTCAACTTTGCCGCCTTGAAGATGTCTTGGGAGAAGTTCGAAGAACTATTCAACGACAAGTACTTTCCCGAAAGTATTCGTCACATAAAAGAGGTAGAGTTCATCAAGTTGGAGCGAACAATATGGCCAGTGTCGCGATGATGAAGCTAAGTTTATCGAGTTGTCGGTTTTCGTCTCACTTGGTTGATAATGAGGAAAGAATGGCGGGATGTTTCTAAGAGGTTTAAAACCCGAGATACGTCGATATCTAATTTCTCATAAACTATGTTTGTATTCGGATGTTGTAAATAGGGCTCGATTATTGGAGCGCGATAACGATTCAACCCAACCAAGAAAAGCGTAAGGCAAAATGATAATACCGGTGGTAGCGATCATCGAAGCGGTGACAACAAACGTGGAGGAATCAACATGCTATAAATGGTAACCACTTGGTGGTAATCATGGCCAAGACAATAAAAGTGGACATTTCAAGAAGAGGAGATTCAACAATGATGGAAAGACGTCATCACGAGCACCCGTTGTTAAGGAAGGAGAACGACCACCTATCATATGCTTCAAATGCGGAGGGAGGAGACATCGGTCAAGCTAGCGCGATGCCATCCAAAGCGTGTTATAATTGTGGAAGAAGGTCACCTAGCCCAATTTTGTCGTGTACACAAGAAGACAAGTCCATTGGAATGGTGACACAAAATGCCATCCCGAACAATCAAAACCAATAGTTCAAGGAGGCGTTTGTTGTGACCTCCCGAAAGCAAGAAACTTCGAGCGAGGTCATCACGATTAAGCTTATCATAAACTCTAGCGAAGTCAATACCTTATTTGATACAGGTTCTACCCATTCTTTTATTTCTGCTACTTGCGCTCAACGATTAAATTTGACTCCGGAGAAATTAGACTTTGACTTATTTGTGGAAACTCCGTTGGGAGAAACCTTCATTACATCTACTGTTTATAAGTCTTGTTTAGTTCAAATCGGTACCCTCACATTACCTATAGATCTTATTTCATTGAAAATACTTGTATTTGACGTGATTCTAGGGATTGATTGGTTAACTACTCATCATGCAAAAATTGATTGTTTTCGTAAGGTTGATAGCTTTCATATTCCTAACCAACCTATTATGCGAATTCAAACAACCAAACCATTAAAATCAATCACTGTCATCTCAAGCCATAAAGTTATTCGTTTATTGAAAAACGGATGTCAAGCTTTCTTAGCTCATGTCACGATTTAAACAAAAATAATTCGATTTGAATGATATTTCTATTGTTAATAAATTTCACGGCGTATTCCACGAAGAACTTCTGGCTACCCCGGGCGTGAAATTGAATTTTGTATCGACCTTGAACCCTACAAAAACCCATTTCCAAAGCCCCATGTCGAATGGCTCTATTGAACTTGAGGAGTTAAAGACCCAATTGTAGGAATTGTTAGACATTGGTTTCATTCGTCTGAATCGTCTCCTTGGGGTGCTCTGTTACTATTCATGAAGAAGAAAGATGGGAGTATCGACTTTTTATTGACTACTGGGGAATTGAACCATGTCACCATCAAGAATAGGTATCCGTTACCTCGCATTGATGACATGTTTAACCAGTTGCAAGGAGCACAATTCTTTTAAAGATCGATCTTCGTTCGGATATCATCAATTTGAAGGTTAAAAGCGAGGATATTCAAAGACTACCTTCGAACTTCGATGCGGGCATTATGAATTCTTAGTCATGTCTTTTGGATTGACTAATGCTTCTACTGCCTTCATGGATATGATGAATCGAGTATTTAAGGAATATTTGGATCACTTTGTGGTCGTCTTTATTGATGACATCCTCATATATTCCAAAAGCCATGAAAGATCATGAAAGCAACACTTGAAATTTGATACTCCAAAAGCTTCGTGAAAACAAGCTTTATGCCAAGTTGAAGAAATCACGAGTTACGGCGAGAAATTAGCATTCCTTGGGCACGTAGTATCAAGTCATGGAATATCTGTTGACCCGAAAAGATTGAAGCTATTCAAAGTGGGGAGCAACCTAAATCGATGGCCAAATCGTAGCTTTCTCGGCTTAGTTGGTTATTATCGAAGATTAAGTAGAAGGGTTTTCTCGAATCGCTACTCCATTAACTTCAATGACTCGAAAAGATACAAAATTTGATTGGAGCGTGGAATGTGATAAGAGTTTTCAAGAACTCAAGAGGAGACTCATTTCAGCACCTGTTCTGACAATACCATCTGGTACGGAGGGATATGTCATCTACAGTGATGCTTCAGGCAAGGGTTTAGGATGTGTTCTCATGCAACATAGGAAAGTCATAGCATATGCCTCGTGACAACTCAAAGAATATGAGAGGAATTATCCTACTCATGATCTAGTGTTGGCAGCTGTCGTTTTCGCACTTAAAATCTGGAGGCATTACATGTATGGGGAGAAAGTGGAGATCTTAACGGATCATAAAAGCCTCAAATATTTCTTCACTCAAAAGGAACTCAACATGCGGCAACGACGTTTGCTTGAACTGCTGAAAGATTATGATCATACTATTGATACCATCCTCGGTAAAAGCGAATGTAGTAGTTGTAGCATTGAGTAGAAGATCATATCTTGGTGCAGTCTTGATATTGTCAACGCAAAGGCCCATTTTATATGACTTGCAAAGGATGGAGATAGAGTTAAAGACTCGAGGGACCCATGTGATGATAGCGAATATCTGAGTAGAACCGACTTTAATCGATAAAGTTAAAGTTGCTCAAGCTACTGACACACAGGATGATGATCGTATGAAGAAGAAAGTGCAAGAAGGTGCTATCTTGGAAGCAAGAATCGATGAAAAGGAATACTTGAGTCAACTCCAGACTTTGTGTTCCTAACGACCCTGATTTAAAGTATAAAATCATGATGGAGGCGCACAACACATCGTTTGCAATCCATCCTGGGAGTACCAAAATGTATCATGATTTTTGACATACATTTTGGTGGAGCAATATGAAGAGAAAGATCGCGGAGTTTATCTCAAGGTGTCTAACTTGTCAACGAGTCAAGGCGGAGCATCAAGTATCAAAAGGTCCATTGCAACCACTTGAAATTCCAGAATGGAAGTGGGAGCACATTACCATGAATTTTGTTATCGGTCTTCCCAAGGTTTCTCAAGGTATAGATGTGATTTGGGTCATTGTTGATAGATTGACCAAGTCGGCTCATTTCTTACCTATACGAGAAACTTATACACTTGAGCGTCTTGCTCGTATGTACATAAATGAGATTGTAAGACTGCATGGTATGCCAGTATCCATAGTTTCTGATCGAGACCCAAGATTCATTTCACAATTTTGGGTTAGTTTGTAGAAAGTTATGGGCATGGATTTACGATTTAGCTCGGTATATCATCCTCAGATGGACGGGCAGTCAGAGAGGACTATTCAAACTCTTAAAGATCTATTAAGACTCTATGTCCTTGACTTCAAGGGAAGTTGGGACAAGTTCTTACCATTGGTGGAGTTTTCCTATAACAACAGTTATCAAGCAAGTATTGGCATGGCTCCATTCGAGGCGTTGTATGGAAGAAAGTGTCGTTCTCGGTATCTTTGGGATGAGGTTGGGTGAAGCAATGTTGTTGGGACCGGGAGTTGATACGTGTATGACTACGGAAAAGATTCAAACGATCCGATAACGTATAAAAACCTCACAAGATCGACAAAAAGAGTTATCTTGATCTTCATCGAAAGGGCGTAGAATTGATATATTGGAGATCATGTGTTGTTACGTGTTGCTCCATGGAAAGGAGTTACGAGATTTGGAAAGAGAGGAAAGCTCAATCCTCGATTCATTGGCCCATTTTAATCCTCGATCGAGTAGGAACGTGGCTATAGACTCACTTTACCGCTTGAAGTATGTCTAGTGTTCATAACATTTTTCACATATCTATGTTACATAAATATGTGAAAGACCCGCTTTCCACATTATTGAGTTAGAACAGGACAAAATAGCGGAAGATTTAACATATGAAGAGGTTCCTGTTAAAATCTTGGATAAGAAGGAGCATATTTTACGCTCCAAGGTTATACCTCAAGTCAAAGTTTTGTGGAGAAACCACGATGTTGAGGAAATGACCTGGGAGTTAGAATCTGAAATGAAATCAAGGTATCCTTACCTCTTCGACATACCAGGTACGTACCCTAATTTCGAGGGCAAAATTTCATAAGAAGGGGAGGTTGTAAGACCCCAACTTTTATGAATAAAGATGAATTTTCTATAAATATCATTTTTGAATATTAAGGTGTGAATTTGTTATAATGTTATAGTTGTGGGTAATATTTATAAATTTTGCAAAAGTAAGAAAGTTGATATAAAATATTAGTTTGGTGGGGAATATTCTTTTTATGCAGGAATATTAAATGCGACGACACAATCATTGGTGGACCCCACAACAGAATTATTATCGGAGTTAGAAAATGACAAAATTATCTTTTTATAAAAATAACGGCGAAAGTTTTACCGTTAACTATTGAAATATTCGGTGGTAAAAGTAAATGATGTCTGGCGTTGGTTGCATAGTAGCACACGGTATTATACACGATTATCTTGGATTATTGATGCTTACGTGAAAGTCACTACTCAATAATTATTACGATAATTCTTGTTCAATACTTTATTTTATTGATTCAATAATTGCTATGTTGATATTTTATATTATTGATTCAATAATTGTCATTACAGACGATATTTCAAATTATCAAATCAATAATTCATATTATTTGAATAATATTATTATTTACATTATTGACAATGTCTAGAAAGTTACATCGAGAAAGGGGTTTGGTCACCTAATTGCGGCGCTTGATAGGAGAAATCCTTATCGAAAGCCCCTCTTTCACAGGGAACGACACAGTTGTCGATATTGTAATTTTGTAATATTATTTGTGAATAATTAATTATTGATATATATGATAAGAAAATATTTATTCAAAATGGATTTCAACTGAGGAATTTTTAGCATGTGACATTTGTTGAAAGTTGGTATTTTATCTTTTCCGATAAAATAATTCATTCAAATATATTATAATAATATTACATTATAGTAGTATGATGTGATTATATAATAGTACATTTTTTATAATTTGAATGGTAGCATTATTATAGTAAA
Organism: Panax quinquefolius; assembly: GCA_020205615.1. Classification (NCBI taxonomy): domain Eukaryota; kingdom Viridiplantae; phylum Streptophyta; class Magnoliopsida; order Apiales; family Araliaceae; genus Panax; species Panax quinquefolius. Next base: position 17,340,817 of record CM035170.1, on the reverse strand, counting down.
TTCATGGTATAAAAGTAAAAGGAGGTGGAAGAGAACAAATTGAATTTGAATTCCTATGATGCAAGCGATGATGTCATCGGACGATGAGGGTAGCAATGATGTAATATGATCGATGATGTAATATGATCGATGATGTCATTGATGATGTCAAAATTATGGCGAAAAGACTATTTTACCTTACTACTCTTGAAACTATAAATAGAAGCTCATTTCTTCATTATTTTTCACCAATTCATTCAAGCTATAGAGAGAAAATATAAAGAGAATAAGAGAGCAAGAAGAAGAGTATTCTGTTACTACACTATTGCAGTATTCAATCTCCTACTAAGGTAAGGGGTATTATTCTTTCGTATGCATGAAGAGAGTTATTTTCTTTCAATACTCGTAAGGGTTGTTATTCCATTCTTTATTATTACATTGGAATAACACATGCATCTTTGTCTATCGCATGCACAGGTGAATTCTGTTGTTATTCCATTCTTTATTATTACATTAGAATATCACATGCATGCGATTATTACATGCATTACATTTGGTTCCATTCTTTATTATTTTGTTGGAATATCTTATCATGTGCTGGTTACGCGTGACTGGTTCCATTCTTTATCATTACATTGGAATAATGCATGCATGCGGATTACGCATTTGGTGAATTTCTTCTACATTATTCTATTATTTTTTATTATGTTGGAATAACTTTTATCTATGTGGATTACTGCATGCATGGTGAATGATCCTTCGTATTCATTCCTTATTAAATTGTGGAAATGATGCATCTCTATGGATTACTGCATGGCGGGCAAAAATCCATTTAAGCTTTCATATATACTATTATACTCGGTTGGTTAAAGTTTTGGCTTATACTCCATGAAATTAGTGGAATATCCTTGATATTTGTGCTTCATCTAGTATCTTTTCATGGAAATATTCTTACGAGCATTCTTGAATTTTACTCCACAAAAGCGATATCATGTTGACAATTTGGGCGTTATTGATTTACGGATAAATTAAATTATAAATCTTTAAAAATTTATCCTTGAACTTGTTTTATTGAATTCTTATATCATTGTCATCATCCTAATGTTTATATTATGTTTAAAGTCATTTGTGGCACATAGTGCATAGATGGACTTGGTATGATTATGACCGAGGATTATTAGGTATAATCATGGCAGTAATGTTACAAATGATGTGGTAAAAGTCCTCATTGGCCCGTAGTGCATTGATGGACGATTGTTGGTATGATCATGACCATTGATGAATACCTGAATATCCTTGGCCCGTAGTGCATGGATAATTTGTGGTCGTTGATACTAAATGAATATCATTATGGTAGTAGTCTTGAGGATGATGTGGATTATTTATTAAGTTGAGTCTCGTGATAAAAGTGATGAAAAACCTTTTAAATCATAGAAGATAGTAGATTTTATTCTTTACTTGACTCTTCTAATGGATTGCTTGTTCATTGCTGATTAAACTTGATGTTTGTTATATTTTATCGGTTTAACAACATTGAAGGCTAAAGATAAATTATTACGCATTATCTTAGTCATAATATTTCTTCTTGGGCTAGTTGAGTGCAGATGTCTTAACAATGTTTCATTAAGATCCTTATTTAAGTGTTCATCAATTACTCTTCATGCTCAACATGTAAACATTTTCCATTATCTAGGTCATGAAGTCGGCGTGGCTGGGCGGTTATTACTCTTGGTCTGCCGCGTTGCAGCCACCCATTATTGCCTGAAAACGGACTTTGCGGCACAAGCAAATTCCTTTGTTACTTGTCGCACTGCGTCGCGAGTTTGCAGGGGCAGAGGCTCACTTTGGCTATTGCCTACCATTAATTAATTGGTCGCCGTGCCGCCAACGAACTCGAGCCACGTAAATGTTTGACAGTTTTTTCAAATGGTGAGATTCCCGGACTCGTAACTTCTTTGTTATAAGTCCGAATTGGTTCGTTCAAGAGCTTACGGTTCACAAATTATATACCCTACGTGTTCATGCAAGAATTTTATCTATTCGACTTCGTTCGCTAAAATTACACCTATTAGTCCATTTTTAACGAAACGATAAATGTTTGCGAACGTTCAACGCTCGTTTCTTCATTCTAAGTCGGAATCCGGCCATTTTCGAATCTGCAACTCTATAATGCCAAATACAACTTGTCTCCATCGAAAACAACGTTTTCGAGTTCAAATACAAAATACGACTTCCATTCCGAGAATTTCACGAATTCAATGATTATCGTCCAATCGTGTGAATTCCGGCAAAACTTCATTACTAGTGATTTGTTCATCATTCCAAATACATTCATTTCATTATCTAAACACCTCAACTTATATGATACAACAACTTATATTAAAAATTAGGTTATGGCTTATTCTTCATAAGCTCATAACTTAACAATTTCTTCACTACATGATTTCAATTCATTATGACTTATTATTGATTTAAGTCCTTTACTCAATGTTCTCACATCTTATCAAACATACTAATTCATATGACAATCATATGACAAGTTCATCATAAGTTAATAACTTATTTATGTTCAAGTTACTTATTCATAACTTTATTCGGCTTAAGTCCATTGCTTATCCACTTCTCTTATGTTCTTAGCATCTAAGTTCATTTAGATTACACTTCTCTTATCACCCTATTATGATAGAGATAGAAGAGACAAGATTAATTACCTTTGAAGACTACTTCTCTTTCTTTGGAAATCTAACAATTGAAAGTTAAGCTTCAAAGTGCTTATTAGCTCTAACAAATAAGTTGTTTGAGAGAGAGTTTGTTGAATGAAAACTAATCAACCAATTAATGAATTGTGAGCTTCCTATTTATAGGATTTCTAAAGTGAGGGTAAAAGGGTCATTAAGGTATCCCACCTCCTTAAGCCACCTTCTTACTATTCATTGCTTGATGCTTACATCTCTTATCCCTTACTTGGTCATTACACAAAGTTCTTGCTCATCACACAAAGGTCTTAGTCTACACTTCACCCATGGGTTGCCCCATGGATCCTACTTTACCCATTGGATCACCCTTTGGGCTTAGTAGTTAATTTAATTAACTTAGTCTTTGGGCTTCATATTAATCCACACTTGGGCCAAACATTACTACACCTTGGGCTTGCCCCCTCATGTTATTGGACTTGTACTTCATTTAATAGTTCACAAGTTTTAATTCATTTGGATTTCAAATCTTTTAACGTTCTCAATTTAAGTCCGCATGCAAATTATTGTGTTTTCCATACTTAGATTATTATTAAATATTCCATCTCGCCTCGATATTATAACATCACGTTTTTCTCGGAAGTTCAAAAATAATTCCTGAGCGATAAATGATGAATAGTGTTTTTCAGAAACTTTCTCGCAAAACTTTTATTTTCGTCTTAGAAATTCAAACACTTTAATTCTCTCACATGGTTCAAATACTACGATGTTCCGACGTTTCTAGGTTATAGAACGACATACATCATATTAACACGTAATAATAACAAATAATATTATTTTATTCATTTATTTAATTCTTTCAAGTAGTTTACAAAGGATCTGAATTTCTCGGTCGTTACAATCTTCCCCCCTTATAAAGATTCTGTCCCCGAAATCTCGCCTTACACTATGCAAACAAATGAGGGTAATCCTCCTTTATCTTCTCTTCCAATTCCCACGTTGCTTCCTCGGCATCGTGGTTCTTCCATAATGTAAGACCCCAACTTTTTGAATATAGATGAATTTTCTATAAATATTATTTTTGAATATTATGGAGTGAAATTGATATAATGTTATAGTTGTGGGTAATATTTATAAATTTTGCAAAAATACGCAGAGTTGTTATATAATATTCGATTGGTCGGGAATATTCATTTTAACAGGAATATTCGCATAACTAAGACAATCATCAGTGGACCCCATAACGGAATTATTGTTTGATTGAGAAAACGACAAAATACTTTATGAAAATAACGGCGGAAGTTTTACCGTTAACTGTTGAAACACCCTGTTAAAAAATGCGATACGCGTGGTTGCATAGAAGCACAATCGTATTAATTATTGATGCTTACGTGATAAGTCATTCAGCTTTTGTTGGTATTATTAATGTAATAATACAAAAATCTTTTTATATAAAATGTAATACTTTTATAAAGTTATTCTATAAATAGAATATATTATATTCTATTATAAATATGTCATAGTGTTAGTAAAATCTTTTTATATAAACCTAATACTTTTATAAAGTTATCTGCTTTTATTAGACAATAATTAGTATATTATATTTATTATGTAAAATCTTTTTATATAAAGTTATTCGCTTTATTAGAATACTTTATTATAAAAAAGTTATCATTTTATTAACTGACCGCTCAATAATTAGAATATATTATATTTTCATTATTTCACGAATTCACTGAATTCTGCAGAGAGTGTTTCTACTACTACCACTCATATATCTAGTGCTTGCAAGGTAGTGTTTGCATAGTAAATTCCATATTTTATAACCTCGTATTATTACGTTTTATTCCAGATTATAAATAGAATATATTATATTTTATTTAAATTTAGATTTTGCCTTTACGCCCAAAATTAGGTATACATCACCCATCTTGGGTCGCCACTTACATGGTATGTAATTTAAATACAACTTACTAACATAACTGCTGGATACAATACGACATAAATCGTGAGTTTAAATACAAATATCATCTACTAGATATTATACAAACTCAAAAAGGAGTCCTCATTACAATTATTATCACACTATTTCACGTAATAGTGAGGACTACTAATGCTATCTTCGTGACCATCACTGCTTCCCGACTCGTCCCCAATTTATATTCTCATTTCCTCAAGAGAATAAAGGAAAGAAAGGGTGAGCTCAACTAGCCCAAGAAGAAATATTACGACTAAGATAATGCGTAATAAATTATCAATAGTCTTCAACAATGTTAAACCGATAAAATACAATAGACAACCAGCTTTAATCATAGCTGAATATGCAATCCATTAAAAGAGTCAAGTAGAAAATAAAGTCTACTATCTTTTAGGTTTTTAAAAGGTTTTTCATCATCGCTATAGCCGAGACTCACTTTTAATAAATATTCCACATCATCGAATCACCCCGCACTACTACTTTACAAGGATATTCTTTAAGATCACGCACCACAATTATTCATGCACTACGCCAAGAATATTTGTGTATTCATTAATGGTCATGATCATGCCAACAATCGGCCCATCAATGCACTACTACTAATCGAGGATTTTTACCACATCATTTGTAATATTACTACCATGATTACAATCAATAGTCTCGTCATAATCATACCAAGTCCATCTATGCACTACAAAGTGCCATGTATGACTTTAAAAAAAAAATATAAACATGAGGATGATGACAATGATATAAGAATTCAATAAAACAAGTTCAAGAATTATTTTATCCAGAATTATTAACGCCCAAATTATCAATATGATATCGCTTTTGTAGAGTAAAATTCAAGAATGATCGTAAGAATATTTTCATGAAAAGATATCGATGAAACGTAAATATCAAGGATATTCCACTAATTTCATGGAGTATAGAAGTCAAAGTTTTAACCAACCGGGTATAATAAAGAATGGAATAACAAAAGAAATCACCACGCATGCGATATCATCGCATGCATGTGTTATTCCAATGTAATAATAAATAATCTTTAACCAAAATCGTGAAATTCACAATCGGCTGTGATGTTCCAATGTAATAATAAAGATGGAACCAGCATCCGTAAAAAAACACATGTATAGATATTCCAAAAGAATAATAAAGATTTTAACCAGTCCGTGTAAAACACATGCATGTGATGTTCCAACAGTATAATAATAAAGATTTTAACCAGTCCTGTAAAAACACATGCATGTGATGTTCCAATGTAATCATAGAAGAATGTCACCAAGTATAGGTAAACTCACCAAGATACAAAGTTATTCCAATGTAATAATAAGCAATGGAATAACAACAGCTTCTTCATGAATAAGAAAGAATAACACCCCTTACATTTGGTAGAAGATTGAATATCGCAATGTGTAGTAGTAGTAACAAAATACTCTTCTTCTTTCTCTTATTCTCTATATTTTCTCTCTCTATAGCTTGAATGAATTGTGAAAATAATGAAGCCCTAGGCCTCTATTTATAGAAGATTTCTAGCTTAGCACCTTTGCAGTGTGGTGAAAAGGCAAGTGGCTCGATCAAAAGGTTCGACGCTCGTAATGTGAAACGACAAGTGGTTCGACGCCGTAGAATGTGAAACGACAAGTGGTTCGACGTCCGGTAAAGGTAATTACTATTAACGAAGGTAAATACTATCGACGAAAGGTAAATACTATTCACAAGGGTAATTACTATCGACAAAGGTAATTACTATCGATTTAAGGTAAATACTATTCACAAGGGTAATTTCTATCGACAAAGGTAATTACTATCGACGAAGGTAAATACTATTCACAAGGGTAATTACTATCGACGTAAGGTAATTACTATCGACAAAGAGACTCTTAGATGATGACATATGAGCCCCCCATAAAATAATCAAACTTACCACAAATCATTTTTTTTTCATCAACACATATTTAATCTTTCAACAATTATTAATCATTTATAACTTGTCGCCTCAATTATTGATTTGATACTATAACATATTATACGTATGATACCGTGACAATAATCAATCAATAATATAAGAGATATGATGCAAAGAATTATCAGAAGTAATAATCGAGCATAAATGAAAGTGACTTCACACGTAAGATCAATAATCAATACCGTAGCTACTATGCAACTACGCCAGACATCGTATTTTTACCACCGGTAGTTCAACAGCTTTAACGGTAATACCTCCGCCGTTATTTTTATAAAATATTTTTGTCGCTTTCAATCCGACAATAATTTCGCTTGTGGGGTCCACCAATGATTGAGCCATTGTATTTAATATTCCCTAACAAAAAGAATATTCCCCACCAAACGTAATATTTTATAACAACTTGCATACTTTGCAAAATTTATAAATATTACCCACAACTATAACATTATATCAAATTTATTCCATAATATTCAAAAATAATATTTATAGAAAAATTCATCTTTATTTATAAAAGATGGGGTCTTACAACCTCCCTTCTTATGAAATTTTGCCTCTAAATTAGGGTACGACTGGTATGTCAAGAGGTAAGGATACCTTGATTTCATTTCGATTCTAACTCCCAAGTCATTTCCTCAACATCGTGGTTCCTCCACAAAACTTTCGACTTGAGATATAACCTCGAGCGTAGAATATGTTCCTTCTTATCCAAAATTTGAACAGAACCTCTTCATACGCCAAATCTTCCGCTATTTCGTCCTGGCTCTAACTCAATAATATGGTTCGGGTCTTTCACATATTTACGTAATATAGATATGTGAAAAACGCATGAACACGAGACATATTCAAGCAAAGCGAGTCTATAGGCCACGCCCTACTCGATTGAGGATTAAAATGGACCGATGAATCGAGGATTAAGTTTTCCTCTCTTCCAAATCTTGTAACTCCTTTCCATGGAGTAACTCTTAACAACACATGATCTCCTATATCGAATTCCACGCCCTTTCGATGAAGATCAAGATAACTCTTTTGTCGATTTTGTGAGGTTTTTATACGCTGTTTGGATCGTTTGAATCTTTTCCGTAGTCATATACGCATCAACTCCGTCCCCAACAACGCTGCTTCACCCACCTCATCCCAAAGATACCGAGAACGACACTTTCTTCCATACAACGCTCGAATGGAGCCATGCCAATACTTGCTTGATAACCTGTTGTTGAGGAAAACTCCACCAATGGTAAGAACTTGTCCCAACTCCCTTGAAATCAAGGACACAGAGTCTTAATAGATCTTCAAGAGTTTGAATAGTCCTCTCCGATCGTCCGTCTGGTCCCGAGGATGATATGCCGAGCTAAATCGTAAGTCTGCGCTCATAGCTTTTTGCAAACTAACCCAAAATCGTGAAGTGAATCTTGGTCTCGATCGTAAACTATGGATACCGCAGATACCATGCAGCCTTACAATCTCGCTTTATGTACATACGAGCAAGACGCTCAAGTGTATAAGTTTCTCGACGCCAGAAGAAATGAGCGTACTTGGTCAATCTATCAACAATGACCCAAATCGCATCAACGCCTTGAGAAACCTTAGGAAGACCCCAGAACGAAATCCATGGTAATGTGCTCCCACTTCCATTCTGGAATTTCAAGTGGTTGCAATGGACCTTTTGGTACTTGATGCTCCGCTTAACTCGCTGACAAGTTAGACACCTTTGAGATAAACAAATACTATCTCTCTCTTTCATATTGCTTCCACCAAAATGTACGATTTAATATCATGATACATTTTGGTACTCCTGTGATGGATTGCAAATGGTGTGTCAGCGCCCATCATGATATTATACTTTAAATCGTGGTCGTTAGAACACAAAGTCCGGAGTCGACTCAAGTATTCCTTCTTCATCGATTCTTGCTTCCCAGATAAGACCTTCTTACACTTTCTTCCTCATACGCATCGCCTCCGTGTCCGTAGCTCGAGCAAATTTTAACTTTATCGATTAAAGTTTGCTCTACTCAGATACTCGCTATCATCACATACGCCCCCTCGAGTCTTTAACTCTATCTCCATCCTTTGCAAGTCACACAAAATGGGCCTTTATACGACAATATCGCACTCAGATTTCTGCATATGATTTTCTACTCAATGCGCACACCTACCACGCTCGCTTTTCCAGATGGTATCGATGGTACGATCATAATCTTTCAATAGCTTCAAGCCAACGCCGTTGTCGCATGTTGAGTTCCTTTTGAGTGAAGAAATATTTGAGGCTTTTATGATCCGTAAAGATCTCCACTTTCTCCCCATACAAGTAATGCCTCCAAATTTTAAGTGTAAAGATAATAAATGCTAACTCTAGATCATGAGTAGGATAATTCCTCTCATATTCTTTGAGTTGTCGCGAGGCATAGGCTATAACTTTTCCATGTTGCATAAGAACACATCCCAACCTTTTGCTCAAGCATCATCAGATGACAAATCCTCCGAGCCGATGGTATTGTCGTAACAAAATAAATAAGTCTCCTCTCGAGTTCTTGAAAACTCTTCTCACATTCTTCGCTTCCAACCGAACTTTGTATCTTTCCGAGTCACCGAAATAATGGAATAGCGATTCGAGAAAATCCTTCCACGAATCTCCGATAATAACCAAATTTAAACCGAGAAAGCTACGATTTTTCGGCCATCGATTTAGGTTGTTCCCAAATTTTGAATAGCTTCAATCTTTGCTTGGTCAACAGATATTCCATGACTTGATACCACGTGCCCAAGGAATGCTACTTCTTCAAGCCGTAACTCGTGATTTCTTCAACTCGGCATAAAGCTTATATTCACGGTTTTTTGGAGTGTCACCTTCAAGTGTTGCTCATGATCTTCACGGCTTTTGGAATAAATAAGGATGTCATCAATAAAGACGACCACAAAGTGATCTAAATATTCCTCAATACTTTTGCTCATCATATCCATGAAGGCAAAGAGGAGCATTAGTCAATCCAAAGGACATGACTAGAATTCATAATGCCCGCATCGAGTTCCGAAAGCCGCTTTTTGAATGTCACGGCTCTAATCTTCAATCGGTGATATCCTAACGAAGATCAATCTTTGAAAAGAATTTGCCTCTTGCAACCGGGTCAAACACAGTCATCAATACGCGGCAATGGATACCTATTTTTGATGGTGACATGATTCAACTCCCGATAATCAATACAAAGTCGCATACTCCCATCTTTCTTCTTCACGAATAGTAATAGTGAGCACCCCAAGGAGAAGTACTAGACTTAATAAAGCCAATGTCTAACAATTCCTCGCAGTTGGGTCTTTAACTCCTCAAGTTCAATAGAGCTATTCGATATGGGGCTTTTGGAAATAGGTTTTGTACCGTTCAAGGTCGATACAAAATTCAATTTCACGCCTGGGGTAGGCCAGAAGTTCTTCTGGAATACGCCAGAAATTTATTAACAATAGAATATCGCTTAAAACCGACGATTTTTTATTTAAATCAGGATATGAGCTAAGAAAGCTTGACATCCGCTTTTCAATAAACGAATAGCTTTATGGCTTGAGATGACCGTGATTGATTTTAATGGTTTGGTCGTTTGAATTCGCATAATAGGTTGATTAGGAATATGAAAGCTAACAACCTTACGAAAACAATCAATTTTTGCATGATAAGTAGTTAACCAATCAATCCCTAGAATCACGCCAAATGCAAGTATTTTTAATGAAATAAGATCGACAGTAATGTGAGGGTACCGATTTGAACCAAACAAGACTTATAAACAAAGGGATGTAATGAAGGTTTCTCCCAACGAGTTTCCACAGATAAGTCAAAGTCTAATTTCTCCTGAGTCAAATTTAATCGATGAGCGCAAGTAGAGAAATAAAAGAATGGGTAGAACCCAGATCAAATAAAGTATAGACTTCATTAGAGTTTATGATAAGCTTACCCGTGATGACCTCATTCGGATTCTTGCTTTTGGGAGGTCACAACAAACGCCTCCTCACACTACTGGCTTTTGAATTTTCGGACGGCCTTTGGTGCTCTCCATCCTAGCTGAATTTGTCTTCTCAGAAACGACAAAATCGAGCTAAGTGACCTTCTCTTCCACAATTATAACATGCTTTGACTCGCATTTACGCAGCTTTGATCGATGTGTCCTCTCCTCCGCATTTGAAGCATATGATAGTGGTCTTTCTCCTTCCTTAACAACGGGTGCCAGTCGACGCCTTTCCACCATCATTGAATCTCCGCTTTCTTGAAATGTCCATTCTTATTGTTTTGGCCCCGACACCACCGGTGGTTACCATATCCGCCCGCTGATTCCTCCACGCTTGTTGTCACCGCTCGATGACTACTCTCCGGGTATTATAATTTTGCTTACCGCTTCTTTTTTAGTCAGGTTGACTCATTATCGCTGCCCACTAATCGAGCCCTATTTACAACATCCTAATACAAACACAGCTTTATGAGAAATAAGATGTCGACGATTCTCCGCTTCAAACCTCTTAAAAACATTCGCGCCATTCTCTCTTCATTATCCACCAAGTGGGACGAAAACCGTGATAACTCCGCAAATTTTGCCTCGTATCATGGCTACCTGGCCATATTGTTTTGTTCCAACTTGATAAATTCCACCTCCTTCATGTGGCGAATACTTTCTACGCCCAATAAAATAAAAAATTAGGTATACATCACCCATCTCGGGTCGCCACTTACATGGTATGTAAAATTTAAATACAACTTATTAACATAACTGCTGTGGTACAATACGATTATATAAAACCGTGAGTTTAAATACAAATATCGCCTACTAGATATTATACAAACTCAAAAAAAAAGTCCTCATTACAATTATTATCACACTATTTTTCACGTATTAAATGAGGACTACTAATGCTATCTTCAGACCATCACTGCTTCCCCGACTCGTCCCAAATATATTCTCATTTCCTCAAGAGAATAAAGAAAAGAAAGGGTGAGCTCAACTAGCCCAAGAAGAAATATTATGACTAAGATAATGCGTAATAAATTATCAATAGTCTTCAAATAATGTTAAACCGATAAAATACAATAGACAACCAGCTTTCGCAATGAATATGCAATCCATTAAAAGAGTCAAGTAGAAAATAAAGTCTACTATCTTTTAGGTTTTAAAAGGTTTTTCATCATCATATAGCCGAGACTCACTTTTAATAAATATTCCACATCATCGAATCACCCCGCACTACTACCAAGGATATTCTTTAAGATCACGACCACAATTATTCATGCACTACGCCAAGAATATTTGTGTATTCATTAATGGTCATGATCATGCCAACAACTCGTCCCATCAATGCACTACTACCAATCGAGGATTTTTACCACATCATTTGTAATATTACTACTATGATTACAATCAATAGTCTCTCGGTCATAATCATACCAAGTCCATCTATGCACTACAAAAGCCATATGACTTTTAAAAAATATAAAATGAGGATGATGACAATGATATAAGAATTCAATAAAACAAGTTCAAGAATTATTTTATCCAGAATTATTAACGCCCAAATTATCAACATGATATCGCTTTTGTAGAGTAAAATTCAAGAATGATCGTAAGAATATTTTCATGAAAAGATATCGATGAAACGCAAATATCAAGGATATTCCACTAATTTCATGGAGTATAAAGTCAAAGTTTTAACCAACCGGGTATAATAAAGAATGGAATAACAAAAGAAATCACCATGCATGCGATAGACCGCATGCATAAAAGTTATTCCAATGTAATAATAAATAATCTAACCAGTCGTGTGAAATTCACACCGGCATGTGATGTTCCAATGTAATAATAAAGATGGAACCAGTCCAATGTAAAACACAAACATGTATAGATATTCCAATGTAATAATAAAGATTAACCAGTCCTGTAAAACACATGCATGTGATGTTCCAATGTAAATAATAAAGATTTTAACCAGTCCCCTAAAAAACATAAAGTTCCAATGTAATAATAATAAAGATTTTAACAGTCCTGTAAAACACACGCATGTGATGTTCCAAATGTAATAATAGAAGAATGTCACCAAGTATAGGTAAACCACGATACAAAAGTTATTCCAATGTAATAATAAGCAATGGAATAACAATGCTTCTTCATGAATAAGAAAGAATAACACCCTTTACATTTGGTAGAGATTGAATATCGCAGCAGAGTAGTAGTAATAAAATACTCTTCTTCTTTCTCTTATTCTCTCTATACTTTCTCTCTATATCTCTCCATATTCTCTCTATATGAATTTCGTGAAAATAAATGAAGCCCTAGGCCTCTATTTATAGAAGATTTCTAGCTTAGCACCCCGCCATGTGAAAAGGCAAGTGGCTCGACGAATCGGTGATGTGAAAAGAAAAGTGGTTCGACGCCTCAGAATGTGAAACGACAAGTGGTTCGACGCACCGTAATGTGAAACGACAAGTGGTGGTTCGACGTCCGTAAAGGTAATTACTATTAACGGTAAATACTATTATCACGAAGGTAAATACTATTCACAAGGGTAATTACTATCGACGGTAAGGTAATTACTATCGACGAAGGTAAATACTATCTACACAAGGGTAATTACTATCGACGAAGGTAATTACTATCGACGAAGGTAATATACTATTCAAAGGGTAATTACTATCGACGAAGGTAATTACTATCGACGAAGAGACTCTGAGATACTATATATGATTCCCCATAAAATAATAAAATAAAAACTTACCACAAATCATTTTTTTTTTCAATCAACACATATTTAATCTTTCAACAATTATTAATCATTTATAACTTGTCGCCTCAATTATTGATTTAATACTATAACATATTATACGTGATGATACTCGGACAATAATCAATCAATAATATAAGAGATATGATGCAAAGAATTATCGTAGTAATAATAATCATAATAAATGAAAGTGACTTCTCACGTAAGATCAATAATCAATACCGCAGCTACTACGCAACTACGCCAGACATCGCATTTTTTTACCACCGGTAGTTCAACAGCTTTTAACTGGTAACACCTCCGCCGTTATTTTTATAAAATATTTTTGTCGCTTTCTCAATCCGACAATAATTTCGCTAGGGGGTCCACCAATGATTGAGCCATCAGTATAATATTCCCTAACAAAAAGAATATTCCCCACCAAACGTAATATTTTATAACAACTTGCATACTTTGCAAAATTTATAAATATTACCCACAACTATAACATTATATCAAATTTATTCCATAATATTCAAAAATAATATTTATAGAAAAATTCATCTTTATTTATAAAAGTCGGGGTCTTACAACCTCCCTTCTTATGAAATTTCGCCAAATTAGGGTACGACTGTATGTCAAGAGGTAAGGATACCTTGATTTCATTTCGATTCTAACTCCCAAGTCATTTCTCAACATCGTGGTTCCTCCACAAAACTTTCGACTTGAGGTATAACCTCGAGCGTAGAATATGTTCCTTCTTATCCAAAATTTGAACAGAACCTCTTCATACGCCAAATCTTCCGCTATTTCGTCCTGCTTCTAACTCAATAATATGGTTCGGTCTTTCACATATTTACGTAATATAGATATGTGAAAAACGCTATGAACACGAGACATATTTCAGCAGAAAGTTAGTCTATAGCCACGCCCCTACTCGATCGAGGATTAAAATGGACCGATGAATCGAGGATTAAGTTTTCCTCTTTTTCAAATCTTGTAACTCCTTTCCATGGAGCAACTTTTAACAACACACGATCTCCTATATCGAATTCCACGCCCTTTCGATGAAGATCAAGATAACTCTTTTGTCGATTTTGTGAGGTTTTTATACGCTGTTTGATCGCTTGAATCTTTTCCGTAGTCATACGCATCAACTCCTATTCCCAACAACGCTGCTTCACCCACCTCATCCCAAAGATACCGAGAACGACACTTTCTTCCATACAACGCTCAATGGAGCCATGCCAATACTTGCTTGATAACTGCTGTCAGAGAAAACTCCACCAATGGTAAGAACTTGTCCCAACTCCCTTGAAATCAAGGACACAGTAGTCTTAATAGATCTTCAAGAGTTTGAATAGTCCTCCGATCGTCCGTCTGTCCCGAGGATGATATGCCGAGCTAAATCGTAAGTCCGTGCGCTCATAGCTTTTTGCAAACCAACCCAAAATCGTGAAGTGAATCTTCGGTCTCGATCGTAAACTATGGATACCGCAAGATACCATGCAGCCTTTAAAACTCGCTTATGTATATACGAAAGCAAGACGCTCAAGTGTATAAGTTTCTCAGATTTGTAAAGAAATGAGCAGACTTGGTCAATCTATCAACAATGACCCAAATCGCATCAACGCCTTGAGAAACCTTAGAAGACCCAGAACGAAATCCATGGTAATGTGCTCCCACTTCCATTCTCGAATTTCAAGTGGTTGCAATGGACCTTTTGGTACTTGATGCTCCGCTTAAACTCGCTGACAAGTTAGACACCTCGAGATAAACAAATATATCTCTCTCTTCATATTGCTTCCACCAAAATGTACGATTTAATATCATGATACATTTTGGTACTCCTGTGATGGATTGCAAATGGTGTGTCAGGCGCCTCCATCATGATATTATACTTTAAATCGTGGTCGTTAGAACACAAAGTCCGGAGTCGACTCAAGTATTCCTTCTTCATCGATTCTTGCTTCCTAGATAGCACCTTCTTGCACTTTCTTCCTCATACGATCATCACCCCGTGTCCGTAGCTTGAGCAGCCTTTTAACTTTATCGATTAAAGTCTGCTCTACTCAGATACTCGCTATCATCACACGCGTCCCCTCGAGTCTTTAACTCTATCTCCATCCTTTGCAAGTCACACAAAATGGGCCTCATACGACAATATCGCACTCAGATTGCATATGATTTTCTACTCAATGCGCCCTACCACGCTCGCTTTTCCAGATGGTATCGATGGTACGATCATAATCTTTCAATGGGCTCAAGCCAACGCCGTTGTCGATGTCGAGTTCCTTTTTTGAGTGAAGAAATATTTGAGGCTTTTACGATCCGTAGAAGATCTCCACTTTCTCCCCATACAAGTAATGCCTCCAAATTTTAAGTGTAAAGATAACAAATGCTAACTCTAGATCATGAGTAGGATAATTCCTCTCATATTCTTTGAGTTGTCATGCGAGGCATAGGCTATAACTTTTCCATGTCGCATAAGAACACATCCCAACCCTTTTGCTCAAGCATCATCAGAGATGACAAATCCTCCGAGCCGATGGTATCATCGTAACAAAATAAATAAGTCTCCTCTCGAAGTTCTTGAAAACTCTTCTCACATTCTTCGCCCAACCGAACTTTGTATCTTCCGAGTCACCGAAATCATGGAGTAGCGATTCGAGAAAATCCTTCCACGAATCTCCGATAATAACCAAATTTAAACCGAGAAAGCTACGATTTTGGCCATCGATTTAGGTTGTTCCCACTTTTCAATAGCTTCAATCTTTGGCCGGTCAATGATATTCCACGACTTGATACCACGCGCCCAAGGAATGCTACTTCTTCAAGCCGTAACTCGTGATTTCTTCAACTCGCATAAAGCTTATATTCACGGCTTTTGGAGTGTCACCCTCAAGTGTTGCTCATATGATCTTCACTACTTTTTGAATAAATAAGGATGTCATCAATAAAGACGACCACAAAGTGATCTAAATATTCCTCAATACTCTGGCTCATCATATCCATGAAGGCAAAGAGAGCATTAGTCAATCCAAAGGACACGACTAGGAATTCATAATGCCCGCATCGAGTTCCGAAAGCCGCCTTTGAATGTCACGGCTCTAATCTTCAATCGGTGATATCCTAACGAAGATCAATCTTTGAAAAGAATTTGCCTCGCAACCGGGTCAAACAGTCATCAATACGCGGCAATGGATACCTATTTTTGATGGTGACATGATTCAACTCCCGATAATCAATACAAAGTCGATACTCCCATCTTTCTTCTTCACGAATAGAATGAGCACCCCAAGGAGAAGTACTAGGACTAATAAAGCCAATGTCTAACAATTCCTCGCAGCTGGGTCTTTAACTCCTCAAGTTCAATAGAGCTATTCGACATGGGCTTTTGAAATAGGTTTTGTACCGTTCAAGGTCGATACAAAATTCAATTTCACGCCTGGGGTAGGCCAGAAGTTCTTCGGGAATACGCCAGAAATTTATTAACAATAGAAATATCGCTTAAAACCGACGATTTATTTTTTGTTTAAATCAGCGATATGAGCTAAGAAAGCTTGACATCCGCTTTTCAATAAAAACGAATAGCTTTATGGCTTGAGATGACCGTGATTGATTTTAATGGTTTGGTCGTTTGAATTCGCATAATAGGTTGATTAGGAATATGAAAGCTAACAACCTTACGAAAAACAATCAATTTTTGTATGATAAGTAGTTAACCAATCAATCCTTGTAATCACGCCAAATGCAAGTATTTTTAATGAAATAAGATCGACAGTAATGTGAGGGTACCGATTTGAACCAAACAAGACTTATAAACAAAGGATGTAATGAAGGTTTCTCCCAACTGAGTTTCCACAGATAAGTCAAAGTCTAATTTCTCCTGAGTCAAATTTAATCGATGAGCGCAAGTAGAGAAATAAAAGAATGGGTAGAACCCCAGATCAAATAAAGTATGACTTCATTAGAGTTTATGATAAGCTTACCCGTGATGACCTCATTCGGATTCCTTGCTTCTTTGGGAGGTCACAACAAACGCCTCCTCAGACTACCGGCTTTGAATTTTCCGGGACGGCCTTTGGTGCTCCATCCTAGTCAATTTGTCTTCTAGAAACGACAAAATCGAGCTAAGTGACCTTCTCTTCCACAATTATAACACGCTTTGACTAAGATGACGCAGCTTTGATCGATGTGTCCCTCTCCTCCGCATTTGAAGCATATACGATAGTGGTCTTTCTCCTTCCTTAACAACGGGTGTCAGTGCCGACGCCTTTTCCATCATCATTGAATCTCCTTTTCTTGAAATGTCCATTCTATTGTTTTGGCCCCGATTACCACCGGCGTGGTTACCATATCCGCCCGCTGATTCCTCCACGCTTGTTGTCACCGCTCACGACTACTCTCGCCGGTATTATAATTTTGCTTACCGCTTTTTTTTAGTCATATTGACTCATTATCGCTGCTTCCACTAATCGAGCCCTATTTACAACATCCTAATACAAACACAGCTTTATGAGAAATAAGATGTCGACGATTCTCCGCTTCAAACCTCTTAAAAACATTCGCGCATTCTCTTCTTCATTATCCACCAAGTGGGACGAACCGTGATAACTCCGCAAATTTTGCCTCGATCATGACACTGGCCATATTGTTTTGTTCCAACTTGATAAACTCCACCTCCTTCATGTGGCGCATACTTTCAGAAAGTATTTGTCGCTGAATGTACCCCTCGAACTTCTCCCAAGATATCTTCAAGACAAAGAAGTCGAGTACGCTTTTACCGATTCCCACCAAGAATCGCCTCCGCCAAAAATAAAGGCGTAGAGGGGAACCTTTTGCTCTCTGAGCATCCCAAGACATCAAATATCTTGGTAATCTGCTTTATCCATGCTTCCGCCAAGTGGTTTTGGCTCTCCCTTAAACTCCGGTGGTCCCAGCCTTTGAATTGTTTAGCGGTGACCGCCCGAGAGTTTTCCGTGTTTCCACCCCACGCTTTTGGACAGAGTCGCCTCGCTCATTGCCAGATAAATCGCATAAAGCCTCCAACATTCGATCATTCATCATTTGGTCAAGGTTGTTGTTGTTGTGCATGAGGATTGTCGCCTTCCTCGATGCACATTATCCTCGATTATCGATATGTGGTGAATCAACGATCGCCTCAAGGCCCATCATATTCTCAACATTCTCGATGTCATTTTCAGACATCGCCACAAAACAAAAGGTTAATCGACATGTAACAAATTATCCCTATCTTCCCACCAACCAATAAAATAATAGCACATAAAACTTAGTAGGTCATACTAAATAAGGTATTCCCCGCCCTCCTCCTAGTACTATTCTCACATCTTAGCCAGGATCATATCCCTAAGCTCGATATTAACCGCGACGCCCCAAAATTAGGTATACATCACCCATCTTGGGTCGCCACTTACATGGTACGTAATTTAAATACAACTTATTAACATAACTGCTGTACACAATACGACATAAACCGTGAGTTTAAATACAAATATCGCTCTACTAGATATTATACAAACTCAAAAAAAGTCCTCATTATAATTATTATCACACTATTTCACGTATAGTGAGGACTACTAATGCTATCTTCGTGACCATCACTGCTTCCCGACTCGTCCCAAATTTATATTCTCATTTCCTCAAGAGAATAAAGGAAAGAAAGGGTGAGCTCAACTAGCCCAAGAAGAAATATTATGACTAAGATAATGCGTAATAAATTATCAATAGTCTTCAACAATGTTAAACCGATAAAATACAATAGACAACCAAGCTTTAATCACAATGAATATGCAATCCATTAAAAGAGTCAAGTAGAAAATAAAGTCTACTATCTTTTAGGTTTTAAAAGGTTTTCATCATCGCTTATAGCCGACTCACTTTTAATAAATATTCCACATCATCGAATCACCCCGCACTACTACCAAGGATATTCTTTAAGATCACGACCACAATTATTCATGCACTACACGCCAAGAATATTTGTGTATTCATTAATGGTCATGATCATGCCAACAATCGGCCATCAATGCACTACTACCAATCGAGGATTTTTACCACATCATTTGTAACATTACTACCATGATTACACCGAATAGTCTCTCGTCATAATCATACCAAGTCCATCTACGCACTACAGTGCCACGTATGACTTTTCAAAAAATATAAAAATACGAGGATGATGACAATGATATAAGAATTCAATAAAACAAGTTCAAGAATTATTTTATCCAGAATTATTAACGCCCAAATTATCAATATGATACTCGCTTTTGTAGAGTAAAATTCAAGAATGATCGTAAGAATATTTTCATGAAAAGATATCGATGAAACGCAAATATCAAGGATATTCCACTAATTTCATGGAGTATAGAAGTCAAAGTTTTAACCAACCGGGTATAATAAAGAATGGAATAACAAAAGAAATCACCATGCATGCGATAGATCGCATGCATAAAAAGTTATTCCAATGTAATAATAAATAATCTAAACTGTGTCGTGAAATTCACACCGATGTGATGTTCCAAATGTAATAATAAAGATGGAACTGCATCCTGTAAAACACACGTATAGATATTCCAATGTAATAATAAAGATTTTAACCAGTCCTGTAAAAAACACATGCATGTGATGTTCCAATGTAATAATAAAGATTTGACCCAGTCCTGTAAAACACACATGTGATGTTCCAACAGTATAATAATAAAGATTTTAACCAGTCCTGTAAAACACACGCATGTGATGTTCCAATGTAATAATAGAAGAATGTCACCAAGTATAGGTAAAACACACAGATACAAAAGTTATTCCAATGTAATAATAAGCAATGGAATAACAATGCTTTCTTCTTCATGAATAAGAAAGAATAACACCCCTTACATTTGGTAGAGATTGAATATCGCAAAGAAGTAGTAAGAACAAAATACTCTTCTTCTTTCTCTTATTCTCTCTATACTTTCTCTCTATAGCTCAATGAATTCGTGAAAAATAATGAAGCCCTAGGCCTCTATTTATAGAAGATTTCTAGCTTAAGACCGCCGTGAAAAAGGCAAGTGGCTCGACGACTCGAATGATGTGAAAAGAAAAGTGGTTCGACGCCAGAATGTGAAACGACAAGTGGTTCGACGCCAGAATGTGAAACGACAAGTGGTTCGACGTCTGGTAAAGGTAATTACTATTAACGGTTGGTAAATACTATCGACGGTTGGTAAATACTATTCACAAGGGTAATTACTATCGACTATCGAAGGTAATTACTATCGACGAAGGTAAACTATACTATTCACAAGGTAATTACTATCGACAAAGGTAATTACTATCGACGAAGGTAATTACTATTCACAAGGGACTACTATCGATGATACTATATGGGCGTTATAAAATAATTACTATCATGAAGAGACTCTTAGATGATGACATATATATAGCCCCCCATAAAATAATCAAACTTACCACAAATCATTTTTTTTTTTCATCAACACATATTTAATCTTTCAACAATTATTAATCATTTATAACTTGTCGCCTCAATTATTGATTTAATACTATAACATATTATACGTATGATACCGCGACAATAATCAATCAATAATATAAGAGATATGATGCAAAGAATTATCGTAGTAATAATCGAGCATAATGAAAGTGACTTTCTCACGTAAGCATCAATAATCAATACCGCAGCTACTACGCAACCACGCCAGACATCGCATTTTTTACCACCGGTAGTTCAACAGCTTTAATTAAATACCTCCGCCAAGTTTTTTATAAAATATTTTTGTCGCTTTCAATCCGACAATAATTCGCTAGGGGTCCACCAATGATTGAGCCATTGTAGATTTAATATTCCCTAACAAAAAGAATATTCCCCACCAAACGTAATATTTTATAACAACTTGCATACTTTGCAAAATTTATAAATATTACCCACAACTATAACATTATATCAAATTTATTCCATAATATTCAAAAAATAATATTTATAGAAAAATTCATCTTTATTTATAAAAGATGGGGATTTCCTATTCAACGACAAGTACTTTCCCGAGAGTATTCGGCCACATGAAAAGAAGTGGAGTTTATCAAATTGAATAAAAAACAATATGACCGAAATCGCAATACGAGGCTAAATTTATGAGTTATCCCGGTTTTGCATCCCATTTGGTCGATAATGAGGAGAGAATGACGCGAATATTTTTAAGAGGTTTAAAACCAAGATACGCTAATAACTTATTTCTCATAAACTATGTTTGTACTCGATGTTGTAAATAGGGCTCGATTATTGAGCGCCAGAACGAAGTTAACGCAACCAAGAGAAAGCAAATGGCAAAGATAAAAAAATACCAAAGGTATCGATTATCGAAACGGTGACAATAAACGTGGAGGAATCAACATACCGTAAATGGTAACCACTTCTGTGGTAATCATGGTCAAGACAGTAAAAGTGGACATTTCAAGAAAAGGAGATTCAACAATGATGGAAGGACGTCAGCACCAGTACCCGTTGTTAAGGAAGGAGAACGATCACCTATCATATGCTTCAAATACGGAGGGGAGGGACACATCATCACCAAACCGCAGAATGCCATCCAAAGCATGTTATAATTGTGGAAGAGAAGGTCACTTAGCCCGATTTTGTGGTTCACCAAGACAAGTTCACCAGGATGGAGGCACCAAAGGTCATTCCCAAAAAAGTCAAAGCCGGTAGTGCAAGGATAGCGTTTGTTGTGACTTCCTGTAAAAGCAAGGAACCCGACCAGGTCATCACGGTAAGCTTATCATAAACTCTAAATAAGTCTATACCTTATTTGATACCGGTTTCTACCCATTCTTTTATTTCTCCTACTTGCGCCAACGATTAAATTTGACTCGAGAAATTAGACTTTGACTTATCTGTAGAAACTCCGTTGGGAGAAACCTTCATTACATCCACTCGTTTATAAGTCTTGTTTGGTTCAAATCGGTACCTTCACATTACCCGTCGATCTTATTTCATTAAAATACTTGCATTTGACGTAATTCTAGGGATTGATTGGTTAACTACTCATCATGCAAAAATTGATTATTTTTCGTAAGGTTGTTAGCTTTCATATTCCTAACCAATCTGTTATGCGAATTCAAGCCACCAAACCATTAAAATCAATCACTGTCATCTCAAGCCATAAAGCTATTCGTTTATTAAAAAACGGATGTCAAGCTTTCTTAACTCATGTCACGGATCTAAACAAAAATACGTCAGTTTTGAACGATATTTCTATTGTTAATGAATTTCCGACGATTCCCAAGAACTTCTGCCTACCCAGAGCGTGAAATTGAATTTTGTATCGACCTTGAACCTGGTACAAAACCTATTTCCAAAGCCCCATGTCGAATGGCTCATATTGAACTTCAGGAGTTAAAGACTCAACTGCCGGAATTATTAGACATTGTCTTTATTCGTCCTAGTTCTTCTCCTTGGGGTGTTCCTGTTCTATTCGTGAAGAAGAAAGATGGGAGTATGCGACTTTGTATTGATTATCGGGAGTTGAATCATGTCACCATCAAAAATAGGTACCCATCGCCACGTATTGATGACCTGTTTGACCAGTTGCAAGGAGCCAAATTCTTTTCAAAGATTGATCTTCGTTCCGGATATCACCAATTAAAAATTAGAACCGATGACATTCCAAAGACGGCTTTCAGAACTCGGTACATGCATTATGAATTCCTAGTCATGTCATTTGGATTGACAAATGCTCCTGCGGCCTTTATGGATATGATGAACCGAGTATTCAAAGAATATTTGGATCACTTTGTGGTCGTCTTTATTGATGACATCTTCATATATTCCAAAACCCGTGAAGATCATGAGCAACACTTGAGGCTGATACTCCAAAAGCTTGGTGAATACAAGCTTTATGCCAAGTTGAAGAAATGCGAGTTCTGGCTTGAGGAAGTAGCATTCCTTGGGTACATGGTATCAAGTCATGGAATATCTGTTGACCCAGCAAAGATTGAAGCTATTCAAAGTCGAGCAACCTAAATCGATGACAAGTCGTAGCTTTCTGCTTAGCCGGTTATTATCTGAGATTTGTAGAAGGGTTTTCTAATCGCTACTCCACTAACTCAATTGACTCGAAAAGATACAAAGTTTGGTTGAACGAGGAATGTGAGAAGAGTTTTCAAGAACTCAAGAGAGACTCATTTCAAAGACTGCTCGACAATACCATCCGTTCGGAGGGATTTGTCATCTACAAGGATGCTTCGCAAAGGGTTAGGATGTGTTCTCATGCAACATGGGAAAGTCATAGCCTATGCCTCACGACAACTCAAAGAATATGAGAGGAATTATCCTACTCATGATCTAGAGTTGGCAGCTGTTGTCTTCGCACTAAAGATCTTTAGGGATCATAAAAGTCTCAAATATTTCTTCACTCAAAAGGAACTCAACATGCGACAATGATGTTGGCTTGAACTGTTGAAAGATTATGATCATACCATCCAATACCATCCTGGAAAAGCGAACGTGGTAGCTGACGCATTGAGTAGAAGATCATATGCAAGTGCGAATGCGATATTGTCAACGCAAAGGCCCATTTTGTGTGACTTGAAAAGGATGGAAATAGAGTTAAAGACTCCAGTGAGCCATGTGATGATGGCGAACATACGAGTAGAACCGAATTTAATTAATAAAGTTAAAGCTGCTCAAGCTACAGACCTGGAGCTGATGCGTATGAGGAAAAAAGTGCAAGAAGGTGCTATGCCGGAAGCAAGAATCGATGAAGAAGGAATACTTTGAGTCAACTCCAGACTTTGTGTTCCTAACGACCCTAATTTAAAGTATAAAATCATGATGGAAGCGCACAACACACCGTTTGCAATCCATCCTGGGAGTACCAAAATGTATCATAATATTCGTCATACCTTTTGGTGGAGCAATATGAAGAGAGAGATAGCGATATTTATCTCAAGGTGTCTAACGAGTCAAGGCGGAGCATCAAGTACCAAAAGGTCCACTGCAACCACTTGAAATTCCAGAATGGAAGTTGGAGCACATTACCATGGATTTCGTTACCTGTCTTCCCAAAGTTTCTCAAGGCATAGATGCGATTTGGGTCATTGTTGATAGGTTGACCAAGTCTGCTCATTTCTTACCGATACGAGAAACATATACACTTGAATGTCTTGCTCGTATGTACATAAACGAGGTTGTAAGATTGCATGGTATGCCAGTATCCATAGTTTCTGATCGAGACCCAAGATTCACTTCAAGATTTTGGGTTAGTTTGCAAAAAGCTATGGGCACGGATTTATGATTTAGTTCAGCATATCATCCTCAGACGGAAGGACAATTAGAGAGGACTATTCAAACTCTGGATGACTTATTAAGACTTTGTGACCTTGACTTCAAGGGAAGTTGGGACAATTTCTTACCGTTGGTGGAGTTTTCCTACAACAAAAGTTATCAAGCAAGCATTGGCATGACTCCATTCGAGGCGTTGTATGGAAGAAAGTGTCGTTCTCTAGTATGCTGGGATGAGGTGGGTGAAGCAACATTGTTGGGACCGGAATTGGTACGTATGACTACAAAAAAAATTCAAACGATCCGACAACGTATAAAAACCTCACAAGATTGACAAAAGAGTTATGCTGATCTTCATCGAAAGGACGTGGAATTTGATATAGGAGATCATTTGTTATTACGAGTTGCTCCGTGGAAAGGAGTTATGAGATTTGGAAAGAGAGGAAAGCTCAATCCTCGATTCATCGGCACATTTTTAATCCTCGATCGAGTAGGAATTGTGGCCTATAGACTCGCTTTACCGCCAAGTATGTCTCGTGTTCATAACCTCTTTCACATATCCATGTTACGTAAATATGTGGAAGACCCGAACCACATTATTGGGTTAGAACTGGACGAAATAGTGGAAGATTTGACGTATGAAGAGGTTCCTGTTCAAATCTTAGATAAGAAGGAACATATTCTACGCTTCAAGGTTATACCTCAAGTCAAAGTTTTGTGGAGAAACCACGATGTTGAGGAAATGACTTGGGAGTTAGAATCTGAAATGAAATCAAGGTATCCTTACTTCTTCGATATACCAGGTACATACCCTAATTTCGAGGGCAAAATTTCATAAGAAGGGGAGGTTGTAAGACCCCAACTTTTTGAATAAAGATAAATTTTCTATAAATATTATTCTTGAATATTATGGAGTGAAATTGATATAATGTTATAGTTGTGGGTAATATTTATAAATTTTGCAAAGTACACAAGTTGTTATATAATATTCGATTGGTCGGGGAATATTCGTTTTAACAGGAATATTCGTATAACCAAGACAATCATTGGTGGACCCTACAATGTAATTATTGTCGGATTGAGAAAACGACAAAAAATACTTTATGAAAATAACGACTAAGTTTTACCGTTAATCGTTGAAACACCCTTGTTAAAAAAGTACAATGAATACGCGTGGTTGCACAAGAGTAATACGATATTAATTATTGATGCTTACGTGATAAGTCATTCAGCTTTTGTTGGTATTATTAATGTAATAATATGTAAAATCTTTTTATATAAAATGTAATACTTTTATAAAGTTATCTATTTTATTAGACAATAATTAGAATATATTATATTTTATTATGCATAGTGTGTTTGCATAGTAAAATATTTTATAAAGTTATTCGCTTTTATTAGATTATAAATAGAATATATTATATTTTATTTAAAAAATTTGCTTTTAAATATGGACCGCCGATTAAAGTAAATTAATCTGGACCGCTTCATGAGTTAATTACTATGCACGATCCATTTTCTATAAATAAGAAGCACATTCCTTCATTATTTCTTACGAATTCAATTTAAACTCTGAAAGATAAACTATAGAGAGAAAAGAAGAAAAGTATTCTACTACTTCACTACTCATATATCCAAGACTTTCTTCTTAAGGTAGGGAGTATTATTTCTTTTGTATTCATGAATAACTCAGATAGAATATAACTTCATTATTCCATTCTTTATTATTTTGTTGGATGATGAGTGCATATTATTCATTTATTTTGATTCCATTATATTTAGTTTTATTGCATGTTTTCCATGATGTGCATATTATTCAGCTTCCATTAAGGTGTTTAATGATTTCATGAAGAATTTCGGAGAATTGGAGTGAAAATGAGAAAAAGAGAAAAATTGCAGGGTTTTTAGCATTAAGTTGGATGCATGGTCTAGGCTTGGGACTTGAATTTTATTGTAGAGCTCTTCTTTAGCTTTCCGAACATTTTGAACCGTCCCAATCGGAGTTCATATGAAAAAGTTATGATCTTTTTACTAAATGTGGACGTTGAACCTCAAAGTTTGAAGTTGCAATTTACACAAGCAGTCACTTGGAGCCTGATTTCGACCTTGATGCAGCCAGAATCTGTCAATTCTCAAAGCATGAAAGTTGTAGATCTCGTCGATATCTTCGCTTTTGATAGGTAGCAGGTCCCGTAATCCTCCAGATCAAAAGTTATGATAGTTTTACCAAAGGACGCCACAAAGAGAAATATAAATTCGCCCCAAATGAATTTGAGCGAAAAAAATTGGGAAATCTTGGATTTTTGGAAAGTTTCTAAATGCATATTTTGGCAGATTTCTACATGAAATTGGATTGATATTTCTATTAGCTTTAGGATTTCCTTTAGACTAAGATTTATTTCCAAATTAGATTCTATTTCTTTATGGAAACTAGTTATGATTTGTAATTCCTTTTAGGATTTGGATTTCTACTTCCTATAGATTTAGGACTTTGTCTAAAGCACTATAAATAGAGGATGCTAGTCGTGGTTTTATTCATTCAATCATCTACTACATTCTCTCATCTACAACATCGAGGATTGAAGACATGAGCTAAGTTCTTTTTATTCGGGCTTTCTAAGGGATGTTGAACCTTATTTATAATTAATGGTTAATCGAGTATTCATTATTTATTCCTTCTCACATGAAATTCATTCTTGATAATCTGATTTAATTTCAATGCTATTTGGCTTAACTAATTTGATTTCTACAGATCGAGTTGGTTAACAAATATCATATGCTAGATCAAGGAATAATATTACGTAATTGATATTGTTTCTAATCATAAGTAGTAATTAGTAATACAAGATTGTGGACAAGCTTTTGAGTATTGCTATGATTATCGTAAGACAAGTTAAACAATCCGAGCTTATGTGTTTGTTGCTTTGAAATAGTCTAATTTCCTAGTTCTTAATGTCGCTATTATATTAAATCTAGAGAGCTTATTCTAGGTTATATAATTGTTAGAATCTTGTGAAGAGCTTGTTTCATCGAAAGTGACAATCTAAGGGGAGTTTCTGTAGCAGAGCTTGTTGTTACTTAGGGCTATTAGTTTCATCAAGGGTAAATAATGTTACACTTTATTAATCTATTATTATAAAAGGTGATACCGAATCAAGAACTCAAGCTTTTTATTCATTGTTTATTCTTATTAGTTTATTCTTGTTAATTTAATTAATTAATTCAAAATCCCTTTTCATTAGAAATCATAGGATAAATATAAAAAATCAAATCACTGTGGGATCGATCCTTGCTTACTACTATGTTAATTGTTTAAATTTGTAAAGTGAAAGTGAGGTTAATTTAGGAGTGTAAACGACAGCTCCCAAATTTTGGCGCCGTTGCCGGGGAGTGTTATTTGTTTTGTTTATTCTTTGTTTTCGTTTATTTTTATTATTTATTATTTTGTTTTTGTTTTTATTTTATAACTTAATCCTCTCACTCTATTGATTTAAATTTTGTTCAAGAGATAGAGAAAAGTGCAGATATAGAAGAAACTCTTGTTCCATCACTTGAAGAGAAAAAGATGGTGGTGCCAAACAAAAATAGGACTTTAAAAGAACTGGATACTCTCGATCTTGATCAATCATCATTTTGTATTGAGTATCCTATTTTAGATGTTGCTTTTGAACTTAACTCTAGACTAATTCATCTTTTGCCTACTTTTCGTGGTCTTACAGGTGAAAATCCATATAAGCATCTAAAGGAGTTCCATGTGGTGTTCCCACGATGAAAGCACAAGGAGTGGCAGAGGAGCGTATCAAGCTTAGACTTTTTCCATTCTCATTAGCAGATTTGGCTAAAGATTGGTTATACTATCTACCTTCCGGATCAATACGATCATGGACCGATATGCAAAGGTTATTCTTGAGAGGTATTTTCCTCGCATCAAGAGTTACCGATATAAGAAAGGAGATATGTGGAATCAAAGCAATCAATGGAGAGAATCTCTACAGTATTGGGAGAGGTTCAAGAAGTTGTGTTCCAAATTGGCCCACCTCATGGAATCGATGAACATTACTTGATCCAAGATTTCTACGAGGGGTTGCTACCAATGGAAAAAAGCATGATTGATGCAGCAAGTGGAGGAGCACTGGTAAACAAGACTCTAGAAGCGGCAAGGACTTTAATTGCAAATATGGCAAATAACTCACAAAGAAGATGGAACTAAGATGGATCACACACTACAAAGGGTAAATGGGTAAAGACGAGAGACTTGGAGCAAAGAGATTTCGATTTAACTCGCTTTGGTTCGATAAATGGTCGCAAAGAATACGCAAGGTATTCAAAGAAGCTCAACCTCAAGATCACACGTAAAATCAAGAAGTACCGCCAATTCGGGACATCTATCGAGGATATGTTTAAGGCATTCATGAACCAAACACAACAGCTCATGTGTCGACACAACAATTCCAAAGAGAGAGACAAGAACTTCGCTCAAGATCCGAGGGACCAAGTCAATCAACTTGCAACCACAAGAGAAGGTCACTTTCAAAAACTATTAAAAATGTAAGTGCCATAACATTGAGATGTGGTGCAGAGGATCAACAGCAAGAAAAGTCAATACAAAGCAAATCCAACAATAATGAAATAGGCAGCAGTGATGTACTCAAGCACAAATTTCCACCTCTTTCAATTTATGAACCGCAACTACCTTTTTCCCCAAGTTCTAACAAGGAATTGTAAAGTTGGAAAGAATGCAACGTGGTATACAGAGTCTAATGAAAAATTCCTTGAAGAAATGGCGAATAGGGAACAAGAACTTAAAGATGATAAGGAGTTCACTAGTGGAAACCATTCGATGTGCTCGAGACTATCGCTAAATTTGAAGAAATCGTATTCAAAGTTTGAAAAGAATGAACAAGAGGCAGAGATGGAAGAATTAATAATTCCTGCAGATTTCTATAAGGAGGACATAGATGATGATACTTTCCTCAGTACCAAAGAATAACACACAATGATAAACACCATGGGACCTTACATGGAATTGATTTACGCAAATGTCCAGCTCCAAAGATATATAAAGTTAAGAGGTATCTTGGTAATGTTAATTCTATTTTTTGCTATTGATGTTGTTGACTTTACTTGTGAATCTCTCGAGCAAATATACAAGAAGGATTTGAGGGTCGAATGGAGCAAAATCAGATCCAAGGATGCTCCTAATGAAGAATTGAAATTGTTACCCCCCACTTGAAGTACACAAGTCCAATTACATAGGATGGGAAGGATGATGTCAAGCCAATGACAATAAACAAGGGCAAATACTACTGGGAGGCAAACCCAAGATCTCGAGATTTGATTTTTCTATCCCTTTACTTTTTAGTTTTTTATCGTGCATGTTAGCTAGTAGTATTTTTTTTTAGATAATTTTCTTACATCGGGGACAATGTAAGGTTTGAGTGTGGGGGGAGATTTAGGTTTTATTTTATTTAGGAATATTGATCCGATTTTGATGGGAAATTTAAAAATTAATGATTTTGAAACTTTTTGAAAATTTTGGTTTCATGGTTCTATTCACTTATGTGTTCAAAGGTTAAAGTCAAATATTGAAAATTGATGCTAAAATTCGTAAAATCTGCTTTGATGCTTAATTTGTTAATGAATGATGACAACTAAGCCATGATCCATAGTAATTGATTTGAATTAAATTTGTGATACATGAGTACTTGAATATGAGAATCATGTTTATTTGCTAAGTTATTTGTGGAGTTGTCTATGTACACCAATTCACGACTTAGAACCTGCTTAACTTGCTTTATATTGTTGCGTAACCATGTGAAATAATGATGAATGAAAAAAAAAAAAAAAAAAAAAATGAAAATTAAAAATCTGCTTCAATGTCCATCAGGCGAAATAACTGGGTATCTAAGCCTCTGAAGCACTCCAGATTCACGCCGAAAAGTGCGATGGATAAAAGCAAATTTGACTAGTCGACTTTTTGTGGCCTTTGTTACTTGAATAAGTAAGCCTTAGGGGTGTCTCTACACCTAGCGCCTCTAAGATCATCCGGTTTGGGAGTCGCTGGTGGAAAGTTCGCTAATGGGTAACTCCGAAAAGCCTAAGAAAAGGAGACATCGCATGTCAAGAAAAAAAAAAAATATACTAAAAAAAAGAAGCATGAAAATACATTCATCCGTAAGTAAAAAGAAGGTTCTATGAAAAACTTAAAAAGCAAGAAAAATTTGTTCTGGTCAGTGAGTCACAGTACCTGCTTTTTGCTCCATGGTAACTAAGTTAAGTAAGTATGATGATTTTTGGAAAGTTACTTATGTGGTTATAGTTTGATTTAATGAAATTCATCGGTGAAATGGTAAGGTTGGTAATTGTGAGTTGATTGATAAGGCGCTGATTAGATTTTTTGCAAATTTAGTGTTGATAATCATGATTTGTACCTCAAATCTTTTTTGACATGATGGTTGAATAGAATTTTTTTTGAAATCAAACTTTTGGTTTACACGAGGACGCAAAGGCTAAGTGTGGGGAAATTTGATGAGTGCATATTATTCATTTATTTTGATTCCATTATATTTAGTTTTATTGCATGTTTCATGTGTATATAAGCTTATTAAGGTGTTTAATGATTTCGTGAAGAATTGGAGTCGAAACGAGGAAAAAGAGAAAATTGCAGGTTTTTTAGTATTAAGTTGATGCATGGTCTAGGCTTGGGACTTGAATTTTATTGTAGAGCTCTTCTTTAGCTTTCCTAACATTTTGAACCGTCCCCAATCGGAGTTCATATGAAAAAGTTATGATCTTTTTTACTAAACTGACGTTGAACCTCAAAGTTTGAAGTTGCAATTTAAATAAGCAGTCACTTGAGCCTGATTTCGACCTTGATTCAGCCAGAATCTGTCTATTCTCAAAGCATGAAAGTTGTAGATCTTGTCGATATCTTCGTTTTGATAGGTATCAGGCCCCATAACTCCTCCAGGATCAAAAGTTATGATAGTTTTACCAAAGGATTTCGCAGTAGGAAATATAAATTCGCCCCAGCGAATTTGAGCGGAAAAATTGGGAAATCTTGGATTTTTGGAAAGTTTCTAAATGCAGATTTTGGCAGACTTCTACATGGAATTGGATTGATATTTCTATTAGCTTTAGGATTTCCTTTAGACTAAGATTTATTTCCAAATTAGATTCTATTTCTTTATGGAAACTAGTTATGATTTGTAATTCCTTTTAGGATTTTGATTTCTACTTCCTATAGGATTTAGGACTTTGTCTAAACTATAAATAGAGGATGCTAGTCGTGGTTTTATTCATTCAATCATCTACTACATTCTCTCATCTACAACATCGAGGATCAAGACATGAGCTAAGTTCTTTTTATTCAGCCTAAGGATGTTGAACCTTATTTATAATTAATGGTTAATTGAGTATTCATTATTTATTCCTTCTCACATGAAATTCATTCTTGATAATCTGATTTAATTTCCTCAATGCTATTTGGCTTAACTAATTTGATTTCAGCAGATCGAGTTGGTTAACAAATATCATATGCTAGATCAAGGAATAATATTACGTGTAATTGATATTGTTTCTAATCACAAGTAGTAATTAGTAATACAAGATTGTGGACAAGCTTTTGAGTATTGCTATGATTATCGTAAGACAAGTTAAATAATCCGAGCTTATGTGTTTGTTGCTTGAATAGTCTAATTCCCTAGTTCTTAATGTCGCTATTATATTAAATCTAGAGAGCTTATTCTAGGTTATATAATTGTTAGAATCTTGTGAAGAGCTTGTTTCATCGAAAGTGACAATCTAAGGAGTTTTCGTGTAGCAGTAGCTTGTTGTTACTTAGGCTATTAGTTTCATCAAGGGTAAATAATGTTACACTTTATTAATCTATTATTATAAAAAGGTGATACCGAATCAAGAACTCAAGCTTTTATTCATTGTTTATTCTTATTAGTTTATTCTTGTTAATTTAATTAATTAATTCAAAATCCCTTTTCATTAGAAATCATAGGATAAATATAAAACAAATCACTCTCGTGGGATCGATCCTTGCTTACTACTACGTGCTAATTGTTTAAATTTGTAAAGTGAAAGTGAGGTTAATTTAGAGTGTAAACGCTTATGCTAAGTACCGCATGAATGGTGATTTCTTTTGTTATTCCATTCTTTATTATACTCAACATTAAAGTTTTGACTTATATACTCCATGAAATTAGTGGAATATTCTTGATATTTGCGCTTCATCCAAAGATCTTTTCATGGAAATATTCTTCCGGCATTCTTGAATTTTACTCGCAAAGAAGTATCATGTTGATAATTTGACGTTATTAGTTCTCTAATAAATTAATTCTTGAACTTGTTTTATTGAATTCTTATATCATTGTCATCATCCTCATGTTTATATATTTTTTTAAAGTCATCTCATGGCTTCAGTAGTGCATAAATGGACTTGGTATGATTATGACCAGTGATTATTCGGTGTAATCATGACCGTAATGTTACAAATGATGTGGTAAAGTCCTCATTGGCCCGTTATTGCATTGATGGACGAGCTTGTTGGCATGATCATGACCACTAATTAATACACAAATATTCTTAGCCCGTAGTGCATGGATAATTGTGGTCGTGATACTAAAGAATATCCTCGGTCAGAGTGCGTGGGTGATTCGATGATGTGGATTATTTATTGTCGAGTCCCAAATGATAAAAGTGATGAAAAACCTTTTAAATCATAAAAGATAGTAGATTTTATTCTCTACTTGACTCTTTTAATGGATTGCTTGTTCTACCGCAGCTTAAACTTGATGTTTGTTATATTGTATCGCTTTAACATCGCTTAAGGCTAATGATAATTTATTCGCATTATCTTAGTCATAATATTTCTTACTGGGCTAGTTGAGCTCACCCTTTTTTTCACTGTTCTCTTCAGGAAATGAGAATATCGCTGAGACGAGTCGGAGAACGGAGTGATGGTCCTAGATGGTGCATTAATAGTCCTCACTCTTCTATGAAATAGTGTGATAATAATTGTAATGAGGACACCTTTTGAGTTTGTATACTCTCTAGTAGACAATATTTGTATTCAAACTCACAGTTTATGTTTCGTCGTATTGTACACGACAGTTGTATTATTAAGTTATATTTGAATTCTGTACCATGTATCTGGTGACTCAAGATGGGTGATGTATACCTAATTTTGGGGGCGTAACACATAATACCTTTACCGATGATATAACCTTATTTCGCAGAACTTGCTCTTTTCTATCGATGATTTGAATCGGCATCTCTTCGTATGTTAAGTCCTTCTCGATTTGAATAGGCTCAAATTCTATCACATGTTTATAATCTGGTTTGTAAGGACGTAGTGCTGAAACGTGAAATACGTTATGTATTCGCTCTAGGTCTGGAGGTAATGCTACCATATACGCTACCTCACCTACCCGTTTTAATACCTCAAAAGGTCCTATGAACATTGGGCTTAGATTCCCCTTCTTCCCAAAGCGTATCTTTCCTTTCCAAGGAGATACCTTTAGAAATACGTACGAGCCTACCTCCAACTCCCTATTCTCTCGATGTAAGTCTGCGTACTTCTTCTGTCTGTCTTGAGCTACTACGAGACGCATCTGTATCAACTTCACTATATCTGCTATTTGCTGCACTAATTATGGTCCCAGCATTCGGCGTTCTCCCACTTCATCCCAACACAACGGCGTTCGGCACTTTCTCCCATATAAAGCTTCATAAGGTGGTATACATATGCTTGCATGATAACTGTTGTTATATGCAAACTCTACTAATGGTAGATGATCATCCCAACTACCCTTGAAATCCATGACGCAAGATCTTAACATATCTTCTAACATCTGAATTTTCCTCTCGCTCTGTCCATCAGTTTGTGGATGATATGCCGTACTCAACTTCAATTACGTCCCTAACTTCTCTTGCAGACTTCTCTAAAAGTTCGACGTGAATCGTGGGTCACGATCTGACACAATCGAAACCGGTACTCCATGTCTGGAAATAATTTCCTTAACATAAAGTTTTGCTAATTAATCTAAGTTATACTTAACCCGAATTGGCAAAAAGTGAGCTGACTTCGTCATCCGGTCCACTATTACCCAAATCGCATCATATCCTTTCTGAGTAGTCGAAAGTCCCACCACAAAGTCCATCGTGATATGCTCCCACTTCCACTCCGGAATTTCTAATGACTGTAGTAAGCCACTTGGTCGTTGATGTTCGGCCTTAACTTTCTGACAAGTTAAGCACCTACTCACATACTCAGCTATTTCTCTCTTCATATTCGGCCGCCAAAAACTCTGTAGGAGGTCTTGATACATCTTAGTGCTACCAGGATGAATCGAGTACCTCGAACTGTGTGCCTCTTGTAAAACTTGCTCCTTTAATTATGTCTCATTCGGAACCCAAATTCTTCCCTCAAATCTTAATAATCCCTCATTATCAAGACTAAACTTAATATCTTTTTCATTGGTCAACCACTTCTTCATCCGGTCACACTCATCAGTTTTGAGTTATACCTCCTTGACTCTCTCTACGATGGTAGATTGGATCTCCGTCGCAAATAGCCTCTGCTTCGCCTCTCTCGGCAACTTCACCTCTAATTCCATCCTAGCCATCTCTATTATTAACTCAATTTGAGCTATTAACATAGACAACTTATCCCGACCCTTTCTATTTAAGGCGTCAACAACTACATTGGCTTTTCCAGGGTGATACAGAATTTCACAATCGTAATCCTTTATCAACTCCAGCCATATCCTCTGTCTCATATTCAACTCCTTCTGTGTGAAGTTATATTTTAGACTCTTGTGGTCCGTGTATATCTCACACTTTTCCCCGTAAAGATAATGTCGCCATATCTTTAAGGCAAACACCACCGCGGCTAGTTCCAGATCATGAGTAGGGTAAACTTTCTCATAATCTTTAAACTACCTAGATACATACGCAATGACCTTGCCATGCTACATGAGCACGCAACCAAGTCCTCTATGCGAAGCATCGCTATAAACTACGAAATTTCTTGTGTCATCAGGTAATGACAAAACAGGCGTTTCACTCAACCTCTTCTTCAGTTCTTGAAAACTGTCTTCGCATTTCTCAGTCCATACGTACTTCACCGTCTTCCTTGTCAAGTTAGTCAACGGAGTAGCTATCTTCAAAAAGTCCTGAATGAATCTCCGATAGTAACCCGCTAACCCTAGGAAACTCCACACCTCAGTCGACGTTTTCGGTTGTTCCCAATTCATCACGGCTTCCACCTTCATTAGATCTACGGAAATACCCTCACGGTCAATGACATGACCTAAAAATTGTACCCTCTCTAACCAAAATTCACACTTAGTGAACTTCGCATATAACTTCTCATTCCTTAGTGTCTCCAACACTATCCTTAGGTGTTCAACATGATCTTCTGGCGTCTTAGAATAGACTAGAATATCATCGATAAACACCACGACAAACTTGTCCAAATATTGTTTGAACACTCTGTTCATCATATCCATAAATGCAGCTGGTGCATTAGTCAACCCAAATGACATCACCAGAAACTCGTAATGTCCATAACGAGTCCTGAATGTTGTCCTCGGCATGTCTTCATTCCTAACCTTTAGCTGATGATACCTCATCCGCAAATCTATTTTGGAAAAATACTTTGCCCCTTTTAACTGATCAAAAAGATCATTGATCCTGGGCAATGGATACTTATTCTTTATCGTCAATTTGTTCAACTCTCGGTAGTCGATACATAGTCTTAACGATCCATCCTTCTTCTTGACAAATAATACCGGCGCTCCCCACGGAAAAACACTCGGTTGTATATACTTCTTGTCCAACAGTTCTTGCAACTGCACCATCAACTCCTTCATCTCCACTGGCGCCATACGATACGGTGCCCTGGAAATTGGTGTCGCTCCTAGCACAATGGCTATTACGAACTCGGTCTCCCTATCTGGCGGAAGACCCGACAATTCACTCAGAAATACATCCATGAATTCACTCACTATAGGTATTTATTCCATGGTCGCTCCCACTCTCTGGGTATCAACCATATGACACAAATAGCCTACACACCCCTTCTTTAATAATTTCCCAGTTTGTGCATAGTAAGACAACATGAACGTCCCAACGATTTATTCCCGTAAAATATTATATGAGATTGTCTTAATGTTTTAATATTTACGCATTTCTTTTGGCAATCTATAATTGCCCCATGATTAACCAACCAATCCATTCTGAGAATTACGTCGAATTCTCCTAACTTTATCGGCATCAGATCTACCAATAATTTACAACCTCGTATGTCTACACAATAACTCCTATGAATATCTTCAACATGAATTATCTCTTCGTTTGCTACCTTAATGTTTAAAGGTATAGGCAACTTTTCGGGAAGTAATCCTAATCGTCTAGCAAAATCACATGCGATAAACGAATAAGTAGCACCCGAGTCAAACAGCACGTATGCATTTAGGCCGTTGATCAGAATAATACATGCGACTACGTCCCATGAAGCCATAATGTCTTGGATGGTCATATTAAAGGTACGGGCCATCGGCCTACCCAGCTGCGCTGGACCCCCAATAGTTAACTTACCACTATTGGTGCCCTTATTCCCGTCCATCCACTTCTTCGGGCAATTCTTTGCCATGTGGTCAGTTGACCCACACACAAAGCATCCATGATTCTTCTTCGGACTTGGACAGTTTGGCATAATATGCCCCTCCTATCCACAGTTGTAACACACGGCCTTACCGTTGAGACAAACTCCTAAATGAGTCTTCCCGCAGGTCTTGCAGGCCTCCATCCTCCTCTTCGGGTCTCCTTGTTTCACCTTGGTATTCTCATAGCTAACCACCTTCCTCTTATAACCCTCGCCACTCCCGCTGGTACCTTCAACCTTTACTCCCTCGTCCACTTTCCCTTTGTTTTTCTTATCCTTGTGGTATTGGCTCAACGCCTTGCTACCACCTTCGGCAATTATTGCCTTCTCTAAAACGATTCCAAAGGAAGTACTTTGGAACACAAAAATACAGTTATAGAGCCAGGGTTTCAAGCCCTACTCGAACCGTCGAGCTTTCCTCACCTCGGTATCCACTTGGTGTGGAGCGAACCTTGCCAGTTCATTAAACTTGGCGGCATATTGGGGAACCGTCATGTCCCCTTGCTTCAACTCTAGAAATCGCATCTCCGTCCTTCCCTTTATGCTCGTGGGAAAATAGTTCTCGTAGAATATTTCCTTGAAGCCCACCCACGTTATCACATCTATTCCGACCCTAGCCTGATTAGCCTCCCACCAAAAGTTGGCCTCCCCCCTTCATCATGTAGGTTGCAAAGGCAACCTTCTGGGCCTCGTTGACATTTGCTATCACAAATGCCTTCTCAATTTCCTTCACCCAAGTTTGGGCTTCGATAGGGTCTGTAGTTCCTTTGAACTCCGGCGGACCCACGCTTTTAAAATCCTTAAACGTAGTAGCTCAGACTACACCGTGAGATTTACTGGGGATATTAGCCCCAATTCTATTAAATGTCATGTTTAATAGATTTATTTAACTCTCAGATGGGGTTAACTTGACCTCCTCCTCCTGGTTGGTTTGTGCTTGCACCTTGGTTACGTGGTACTCTTCTTGGCGGCATTTTGTTGTTACAATAAACACATATTTCGTTATTATTCATTTCCTATTTGATAGTTATTATTTAATTTTAAAAAATAACTCAAACATTCATTACTCGATATTTTCCGAAAAAGAAAACTTATATTAATTCATTGTAGTATAATACTACATCGGTTACATTACACAGCCTAAGCTGAATACATTACTTTCCCACAGTTACTTTCCAAAAATTGGGATTTACAAAAGACTACCCTTGATTATACAAAAGAGGGTTTTATGTCACTACTAGATACAAAAATATGTACATATCTAACTACTCCAGCCACTACTAGTTCACATTTGCCTTAAGGCATTTTCAAAATCCACCTTGGCAAGATCGGCGATAATATCACGGCTGATAGTATGCCGCGTCTGCCCTGTCTCGACGGGATAACCAGCTACCTGCAGCTGGAAATCCTCATGAGAACTCCTATGGATATAGGACATTCTCCCTATCTACTGCTTTTTGGTCTTTAGCTCCCCTCTGAGCTCAAAGACCTCCTGTTTTAGCTCATGGACCTTGTCCTTAGCCAAAACCCTTTCATCATGTTCCTGCTCCCACATGGACTCCACGTCCGTCTTATCCTCTATAACAGCTTGGAGCTCCGCCTTCAGCTCCTTAACCTCCTGATAGTAGTGGATGTTCCTATCTAGCACTAACATGAATAATGACATCATTGACTCCCCTGGAGCCATCTCTGCTGCTATTGCTACGGGGTTGAAGGACACTACCTCCACTTCTTCTTCCAACATGCCGTCAAACACGGACATGAGGTCTAGGCTCTCTGAGTCTCCAGACTCAACCACCACTATCTCGGGATCTGCTGCTATGGGGTTCGATATAATCTCTACCTGATTAACCGATCCTTCACTGACTACCTATACGTCTCTATTTTCTCCTGACATCTACAACAACACAAAAGTTTGATTAGTACACATCAGTAGAATAATAAAAACACATAACATATATAATGCATTTTTTATGGTTAATTTCCATCTTTTATTCTTTGACTTTTCTTAAGGTTATGACTTAAGGTTTAAATCACCCCTTAAGTTTTATAACCTAAGGCTCTGATACCAACCTGTGATGCCCCCAAATCCGGGTATCTTCCAACCCGACAGATGGTGCTACACGGTGCTACAGTTCACACAATCATTCAATTGAAATACCTCAAAAGAACGAATATGTCTTATATATATTCAAAGTAATATTAACATTCTCCCAGGTTCTTTATAACCATTACATCTATTATTGTCATGATATAAAATATTATCATTACAATACCTATACTATTACATAGATAAGCTACGGGTTTGCCTTAGCCTTCCCTTTATCCTTGCCGGATCCATCGGTCCGTTCGATCTTAGCTGCATTCATATGGTTCAAGCAAGAGTGAGCCTAACTAGCTCAGCAAGTACAACAATCCTAATTAAACTAGCATACTTGAAACATAGGAATCGTATATCTTTAATAACTGAACAATAGTTATGAAGTACTATCGATGATTCAAAATAGCACTTCTTTTCATTCAAAACATTTTACAACAACAATATTCAGTAAAACATCAATTCCGATTTAAGACCGTGAGTATTTCATAAGTACTTTGAAAAGAACGTTCAGGCACTAAGTCCGTAAGTCCGTCATAGCTTACGAGCACGTCTAGGTGATCAGCCTATAGTACTCTATGTTGATCAACACTACATTCATTAAACGTGTATACGTTTAAGTTGTGGCAACCTCATATGCCTGTCGTTTGACGACAAAATAATTTAGCATATTCAGTCTCCTTTTGAAAACCACAACAATATTAGTTTGGTAAATCATTATACGTACTTGAAAGATTAAAGGAATCCAATATATCGTAAGTCTAGCCGAAGGAATTGGCGTTGACTTCATCAGACATTAACTCATATGAAGAATACATGAATCACAAAGACTTGTCCAGAACGAACTGGAACAAGGGTTAGAATACTTGCCTTAAGCGTCTGCCACAGTTATAACACGTGCACTTTAGGTCTTTAAGTCTCTACAGTAGATGATAACATCATATAGCACATTAGGTCATGAATGATCATACCTGGTTTCTAAAGAATCTTACCCTTCTTCTCAATCTAATTATATATTAGATTTGTTATTATTGGTTCCGGCGTTTTGTTACGTCATTCTTACGTTCATATGTAATTGACTTAACTTACCTAAGTTGTGACGCCCCCAAAATAGGTATACACAACACCCATTCTGAGTCGCCAAATACATGGTACAGAAACAACTACATCTTTACTATTACAACCAGAAATCGTGAGTTTGAATACAAATATTATCTTCTAGACAATATCTATACTCAAATAAATCCCCATCATAATTATTGATACATTATTTTACAAAAATGGTGAGGACTACTAAACAACTCTCTCTAGAACCTTCATTCCATACCCGACTAGTACTCGCTACATTCTCGCCTCCCGAGAAGAAAAATGGAACAACAAGGAAAAGGGTGAGCTCAACTAGCCCAAGAAGAAGAATACTACGACTAAGATAATATACAACAAATTATCGTTAGTCTCCAACAGGAAAAATCTGATAGAATACAATAGACAACAAGTTTCGATCAATATTCGCAATGAAAATAATAATTCATGTAAGAGTTACGTAGAGAATGAAATCTACTATAATCTATGAATTTAATGTACCCATCATCAATATTTTATCCTCGTAACATCAATCAATATTCATCTCAAATCAAATATTCATCTTTGCACTACAGTGCCAAAGATATTCATCAATCCATCATGTTCATCTCAACACTGCTCATCTTTGTACTAAAGGCCAAAGATATTCATCACCCTATCATGTTCATTTAAACACTGCTCATCTTTGCACTACATGTGCCAAAGATATTCTTCAGAAATCATTCATCTTTGCACTACAGTGCCAAAGATATTCAATAATATCATCATTTAAGACCGAGGATGATGAAAATATTTTTAAAGAACGAATCCAAAGGAAACAAAATGACAAGGATTAAGGATTAAGGATTCGTACTTTGTTTTATCCATGTCCAACAATACCTCAAAAATAATCATAGTGGTGTAAAATTCAAGAATGATCAAAACATGGATACAATCAAAGCTAGTATCCGTAATAGATATTTTGGACGAAAAGAAGAAATTTTATTTTTCTATGAATAGTGTCGATATCGTGAATAAAGTGTCAGATACGTGAATAAAGCCAGATACGTGAATAGTAACTCTACACCAAAAGATAGAAATTCCACAAAAACATCTTCACGCTTCATTTAATAGTACTCGTGAATAAGAATCTCGTGAATAGTAACTCATGAATAGTAACTCGTGAATAGTAACTCATGAATAGTAACCCCACATGAAAAAGTTCCAAATTTGATAAAAAGTTCCAACCAATATTTCAAAGATAATGATATCAAGAAATAATATCATTAACGAAAAAAAAATATCCCTTACCTCAAAAGAATCAAGATTTCATCCGAAAGGCGTAAGTGATGTCTAATGAAACTTGCAATCGTAAGCAATAACTCAAAGTATACTCAAAATACTCACAAAATACGCCAATAATATAGAGAGAAAGAGAGAAAACTTTGTTTCTAGTGTGATTTTCAATTCTAACTTAGCCCTCTATTTATAGAAAATGTTAGCCCGCCAAGGCACTTGACTTCGCACCCGATGGCTTTACTCGCTACTATTGCCACCCACCACATTTGAAATAAAATTCAAAGACATTTTTTTCACCAACCACAAGTGGGGCCCACCAATTCTAGAATTTTCCATCAAAATCATTTATAACCTAATTTCAATCACCACCTCTTAAAATTCATAATAAATTATACGCCATCTTTAATCTGCTCAAAATTTGTGGACATATACTCAACTTATATATGTATAACATATCCAAAAATTACAACGATCCAACTATTTGATTAAATATTATAACTCACACAATAAAGTCAGAATAACACCGATTTGATCTTTTAATACCTCCAATCCGACAAAATACAAATAAAACATCTCAAAGATTAATTCCTTCATTAATAACCACATAAATAAATCCATCATTTATATTCATATAAAATAAATATTTCCTTATCATATGAATCAATAATTAATTATTCACAAATAATATTACGTAATCACATTTATGACAACCAGTGCTCCTCAGAAAGAGGGGCTTTCCAATAAGGATCTCTCCTCATCGGGCGCCGCAATTAGTGACCAAACCTCTCCTTAGATGTAACTTTCTAGACATCGCCAATAATGTTATCTAATAATATTATTCAAATAATATGAATTATCGATCCGATAATGGGAAATACCGCAAGAAATGACAATTATCAAAACAATAATAATATAAAATATCAACGCAACAATTATCAATCAATAAAATAAAATATCGAATAAAGAATTACCGTAATAATTATCGAGTAGTGCCTTCACGTAAGGATTCAATAATTCAAAATACATGCAATACCGCGCAGCTATCGCGGTAACAACGCCATTATCGTATTTTAACCACCGTGTATTCCAACAAGATTAATCTGTGAATAACTACGCCAAGTATTTTTAAACAACTTATATTTGTCGCTTTCCTCATCCAATCGCTTTCACATGGGGCCCACACATTATGGGTCATACTGTCGCATTTAATATTCTCCGACAAAGACGAATATTCCACGACCAAAACGAATATTCCCAAACAAAAATGAATATTTTATAACCACTTGCTTATTTTGAAATATTTACGATTTAACCCTTAACTATCCACATTAATCAAATCAACCCTTACTATTTCAAAATAATAAATAAAGGAAATTCCTTTTATTTAAAAAAATTTCTGGTCTTACAACCTCCCTCCTTATGAAATTTCGTCCCTCGAATCGACGACGTACTGTGTGTTTCAAAAAGGTGAGGATACCTCGCTTTCATTTCCGCTTCAAATTCCTGTGTCATTTCCTCTATAAATTTTCCTCCACAAAACTTTAACTTGTGGTATGACCTTTCACAGTAGGACATGCTCCTTCCTATCCAAAATCTTGACAGTACCTCCTCATAACGCTAAGTCTTCTACTATCTCGTCCTGCTTCTAACTCTATAACGTGGTTCGGTCTTTCACATATTTACGGTACGATATGTGAAACACATTATGAACACGAGACATACTTGAGGTAACGCAAGTCTATAGGCTACATTTCCTACTCCTACCAAGAATTTGAAATGGACCAATAAATCGTGGATTGAGCTTTCCTCTCTTCCTAAATCTTGTAACTCCCTTCCATGGAGCAACTCGCAATAATACACGATCCCCTACACTAAATTCCACGCCCTTTCGATGAAGATCCGCATAACTC
The DNA here is from genome assembly GCA_020205615.1 of Panax quinquefolius. Classification (NCBI taxonomy): domain Eukaryota; kingdom Viridiplantae; phylum Streptophyta; class Magnoliopsida; order Apiales; family Araliaceae; genus Panax; species Panax quinquefolius. Next base: position 17,297,122 of record CM035170.1, on the reverse strand, counting down.
TTTTGTCGATCTTGTGCCGCTTTGTATACGCTTGTCAATCATTTGGATCTTTTCTTAGAGTCATACGTGCATTAACTCTCGTCCCAACAATGTTGCTTCACCCACCTCATCCCAACATATCGAGAACGACATTTTCGTCCATATAATGCTTCAATGGAGCCACACCTATACTTGCTCGATAACCGTTGTTGTTGTAGGAGAATTCCACCAATGGTAAATACTTATCCCAACCGCCTCTGAAGTCTAGGACACAGAGTCTTAATATATCTTCAAGAGTTTGAATAGTCCTCTCGATTGTCCGTCTGCTTGGGGGATGGTATGTCGAACTAAATCGCAAATCTGCGCTCATAGCTTTTTGCAAGCTAACCCAAAATCTTGAAGTGAATCTTGGGTCACGATCCAAAACTATGGATACAGTATGCCATGCAACCTCACAATCTCATTTACGTATACTACTAGCAAGACGCTCAAGGAATAAGTCTCCGATCGGCAAGAAATGAGCGTATTTGGTTAATCTATCAACAATAACCCAAATAAGATTGATGCCTTGAAAACCGTAGGAAGACCCGTAACGAAATCCATGGTAATGTGTTCCCACTTCCATTCCTAATCTCAAGTGGTTGCAATCGGACCTTTAGGTACTAGATGCTCCGCCTTTACACGCTGCCAAGTTAAACACATCGAGATAAACTTTGCAATCTCTCTCTTCATCTTATTCCACCAAAATGTATGTCAAGATCACGATACATTTTAGTACTTCCAGATGGATTGCAAATGGTGTATCAGTGTGCCTCCATCATAATCTTGTTCTTCAAATCGAGTCGTTAGGAACACAAAGTCTAGAGTGGACTCAAGTATTCCTTCTTCATCAATTCTCGCCCCTAATAGCTCCTTCTTGTATTTTCTTCTTCATACGCATCACCCGGCCTATGGCTCGAGCAAATTTTAACTTTATCGATTAAAGTCGATTATACTCAGATATCATCACGCTGGTACCTAGAGTTTTCATCTCCATCTCTATTATTTGTAAATTATACAAAATTAGTCTTTGACAATATCGTACTCAGATTTGTATACGATCTTCTACTCAACACGCCGCCTACCACGCTCGCTTTTCCAGATGGCATGATCGTAATACGTCTTTGAAATGAGTCTCCTCTTGAAGTTCTTCAAAGCTCTTCCCACATTCCTCGCTCCATTCGAATTTTGTATCTCTACGAGTTAGCTACGTTAATGGAATAGCGATTCGAGAATATCCTTCAACGAATCTCCGATAATAACCAACTAAGCCTCAGAAAACTACGATTTCGATTACCGACTTAGGTTGTTCTCAATCGCGACTCATATCCCAACCTTGATAAGACGTCACAATGACACCTATCGCTTTACTATCGCATCTAATATGACGCCCCTTACAGAGAGTCCGCTTCGCAGCATTCCACAAAGGAAGTCACAAGATAAAGGCTCAGTACCAAATTTATAGTTGAATTTTAACTCCAAAGTTCAATAGAGCCATTCGATATGAGATTTTAGAAATGAGTTTTGTACCGGGTTCAAATTCGATACAAAATTTAATATCGTGCTTTGGGATTAAGCCAAGAAATTCTTCGTAAAATACGTCAAAAAATCAATAACAACAAGAATATTATTCAAATCGACGTGTTTTTATTCAAATCCATAACATGGACTAAGAAAACTCGACATCCGTAATAAACGAATGACTTCATGGCTTGATATGAAAATGTTTGACTACAATGGTTTGATCGCTTGAGTTCAATAACAAAGTTGCTTAGAATATAAAAACTAACAACCTTACAAAAGCAATCAATTTGGCATGATGAGTAAGTTAACCAATCAATCCCTAAAATCACATCAAAAGCAAACATCTCAATAGAAATAAGGTTAATGTAATGTGATAGTGCCAACCTCGAATCAAGCAAGATTTTTAAACAACGGATGTAATGAAAGTTTCTTCTAACTGAGTCTCCATAAATAAGTCAAAGTCTAATTTCTCCGTAGTCAAGTTCAAACGCTGAGCGCAACCAAGAGAGATAAAAGAATGGGTAGAACCGGTATCTAGTAAGGTATAAACTTCGCAAGAATTTATAATTAACTAACCCGCTAACTTCGCTCGTTCCTCGAGATTTTGACCGGCCACGACAAACGCCTTCCAAGAATCGCTGACTTTGACTTTTCTCGACATCCTTTTGAGTCACCATTCCACCGGATCTGGTTTCACATCGCATAATCTCGAGCGATATGTCCTTCTTTTCCACAATTATAGCATACCTTAAACTGCTAGCGCTTTGACCGATATGTCCTCTTCCCCCATTTGTAACATACGACCGGGGGTCGCTTCTCCTCCCTTAAAACTAGTTGCTATCACACCGACGCCTTCAAATGGTCGTTGTTGAATCTCCTCTTTTAAAATCTCCTCCCGACTCGCTTCTTCTATTTTCATGGCCACGATTACCACCGTAGTGGTTACCGCTTTGTCCGTATTCTTCTTTCTCCGCCGGTTATCGCTATTCGATGACCGCTATCTTCTAGATGATCCTCGGTTATGGTCCCTCATTGAACGTATCGTTATCTCGCCTCTAACAACCGAGCTTTGTTGACAACATCCTAATAGAGAGAAAATTTATGAGAAATGAGATAATCGACGACGCCGGTTTCAAACCTCTAAGAAACATCCGCGCCATACGCTCCTCATTCTCCACCAAATGAGGTGCAAACCGATAACTCCAACTTAACTTCGCCATCATCGGGACACCGCCATGTTATTCGCTTCTAGTCTAATAAACTCCACTTCCTTCATATACGACGAATACTTTCGTGGAAGTACTTGTCATTGAACTGCTTCAAATGTCTCCCATGACATGCCGAAAAGTAATGATGGGTACGCTTACGCATTCCCCACCAAAGAGTCCGCCTCGCCACGTAACATAAAAGTAGCGAATGGAACCTTCGTTCTCCTCCGCGCATCCCAAGACATCGAATATCTTGGTAATTTGCTTGACCCATGTTTCCGCCATGATCGGATCTAGCTTTCCTTAAATTCGTGGTCCCAACTTTTGAACGCTTGGTCGTGACCACCCGTGAATTGCTATCATTTCTCCTCAGTATTTTGAACACGAGTCTCCTCGTTCGATTTTGCATGAACCGCAAAAAACTTCAAAACATCCCTCGCTCTCATCATCGCCAAAGGGTGTTGTTCACAGGAGGAACATTGCCACTGTCAGCACGCTCTCCTCGTTGGTGAGTACAGCATCTCCACTGGGCCTCATTTACTCCACTATTAATATTCTCAATCGACATTCTCAAATACATCATAAAATAAGGGTTAATTAAGGAAATCAATATATCACATTATATCCCTATATATACTCGACCAACTAACAAATAAGCTTAGTAGACACACTAGCCAAGGATTTACTCGCCTCTCCTCCTAGTTCTATTCCCCGATCTCCGCCAGAGATCATATCCCTAAGCTCGATATTAACCGCGACGCCCCCAAAATAGGTATACACAACACCCATTCTCGAAGTCGCCAAATACATGGTACGTAAACAACTACATCTTTACTATTACAACCAGAAAACTATGAGTTTGAATACAAATATTATCTTCTAGACAATATCTATACTCAAATAAATCCCCATCATAATTATTGATACATTATTTTACAAAAATGGTGAGGACTACTAAACAACTCTCTCTAGAACCTTCATTCCATACCCCGACTAAGACTCGCTACATTCTCGCCTCCCGAGAAGAAAAAAAAATGGAACAACAAGGAAAAGGGTGAGCTCAACTAGCCCAAGAAGAATACTATGACTAAGATAATATACAACAAATTATCGTTAGTCTCCAACAGGAAAAAATCGATAGAATACAATAGACAACAAGTTTCGTGATCAATATTCGCAATGGAAATAATAATTCATGTAAGAGTTACGTAGAGAATGAAATCTACTATAATCTATGAATTTAATAAATTCATCATCAATATTTTATCCCTCAGTAACATCAATCAATATTCATCTCAAATCAAATATTCATCTTTGCACTACAGCCAAAGATATTCATCAATCCATTCATGTTCATCTCAACACTGCTCATCTTTGTACTAAAGGCCAAAGATATTCATCGATCACCATTTTCATTTAAACACTGCTCATCTTTGCACTACACGTGCCAAAGATATTCTTCGAAATCATTCATCTTTGCACTACAGCCAAAGATATTCAATAATATCATCATTTAAGACCGAGGATGATGAAAATATTTTTAAAGAACGAATCCAAAGAAACAAAATGACAAGGATTAAGGATTAAGGATTCAGACTTTGTTTTATCCATGTCCAACAATACCTCAAAAATAATCATAGTGGTGTAAAATTCAAGAATGATCAAAACATGGATACAATCAAAGCTAGTATCCGTAATAGATATTTTGACTAAAAAGAAGAAATTTTATTTTTCTATGAATAATGTAGTCGATACGTGAATAGTCTCAGATATACATGAATAAAGGCCGTGATACGTGAATAGTAACTCCGACACCAAAAGATAGAAATTCCACAAAAAACATCTTCACGCTTCATGAATAGTACTGTGAATAAGAATCGTGAATAAGAACTCATGAATAGTAACTCGTGAATAGTAACTCATGAATAGTAACCCCGACATTAAAAAGTTCCAAATTTGATAAAAAGTTCCAACTAATATTTCAAAGATAATGATATCAAAGAAATAATATCATTACGAAAAAAAAATAATATCCCTTACCTCAAAAGAATCAAGATTTCCGAGGAAATAAAGTGATGAATCTAACTTGCAACTTGTATAATAATACTCAAAGTATACTCAAAATACTCACAAAATACGCTCAATAATATAGAGAGAGAAAGAGAGAAAACTTTATTTCTGGTGTGATTTTCAATTCTAACTTAGCCCTCTATTTATAGGAAAATGTTAGCACGCCGAAGCAGACTTAACCTGCAACCTGATGGCTTTACCTGCTACTATTGCCACCCACCACATTTGAAATAAAATTCAGCACATTTTTTTTTCACCAACCACAAGTGGGGCCCACCAATTCTAGAATTTTCCATCAAAATCATTTATAACCTAATTTCTGAATCAGTCACCTCTTAAAATTCATAATAAATTATACGCTCATCTTTAACGGTTCAAAATTTGTGGACATATACTCAACTTATATATGTATAACATATCCAAAATTACAACGATCCAACTATTTGGATTAAATATTATAACTCACACAATAAAGTCAGAATAACACCGATTTGATCTTTTAATACCTCCAACTCGACAAAATACAAATAAAACATCTCAAAGATTAATTCCTTCATTAATAACCACATAAATAAATCCATCATTTATATTCATATAAAATAAATATTTCCTTATCATATGAATCAATAATTAATTATTCACAAATAATATTACGTAATCACATTTATGACAACCAGTCGCTCCTGTGAAAGAGGGGCTTTCCAATAAGGATCTCTCCTCATCGCCGCAATTAGGTGACCAAACCTCTCCTTAGATGTAACTTTCTAGACATTGCCAATAATGTTATCTAATAATATTATTCAAATAATATGAATTATTGATCCGATAATGGGAAATACCGTAAAAAGGACAATTATCAAACAATAATAATATAAAATATCAACGCAACAATTATTGAATCAATAAAATAAAATATTGAATAAGAATTACTCGAATAATTATTGAGTAGTGCCTTCACGTAAGGATTCAATAATTCAAAATACCGTACTGCAATACCGCGTACTACTGCAAACTAACAACGCATATTATCGTATTTTAACCACCGTATTCCAACAAAGATAATTCTGTAATAACTACGCCGTTATTTTTAAACAACTTATATTTGTCGCTTTCCTCATCCAATCGCTTTCATGGGGCCCACACATGGTCACATACTTGTCCGCATTTAATATTCCCCGACAAAGATTTAATATTCCACGACCAAACGAATATTCCCCGACAAAAATGAATATTTTATAACCACTTGCTTATTTTGAAATATTTATGATTTAACCCTTAACTATCCACATTAATCAAATCAACCCTTACTATTTCAAAATAATAAATAAAGGAAATTCCTTTTATTTAAAAAAAATTTCGGGGTCTTACATAAGTGTTCATACTTAAGGCTTAATTATGTCTTAACAATGTTTCATTAAGATCCTTATTTAAGTGTTCATCAATTACACTTCATGCTCAACATGTAAACATTTTCCATTATCTAGGTTATGAAGTCAAGCTGTACATGTACGGGCTATTACTCTTAGTCTTTGTGTTGGCGTCACCCATTATTGCTCAGAATCCGGGACTCGTGCATGTGGCGCATGAGTCCTTTATTACTGTCGCATCATTGCGGTGACGAGTTTGCAAGGGCTGAGGCTCACTTTGAGGTCAAGTCTTGAAGCTAATTGGCTTGGAGGCCTTGCCATGCATGCGGACTCTGAGCCACAGAAATGTTTGACAGTTTTTTCAAATTGTGAGATTCTCGGACTCGTAACTTCTTCGTTATAAGTTCGAATTGGCTAGTTCAAGAGCCTACGGTTCACAAATTACATACCCTACGTGTTCATGCAAGAATTTTATCTATTCGACTTCGTTTGCTAAAATTACACCTATTAGTCCATTTTTAACGAAACGGTAAATGTTTGCGAACGTTCAACGCTCGTTTGTTCGTTCAAATACAACTTAATTATACAACAGTCGTGTAAAATACGACAAAACATAATCTAAGAGTTTTAATAAGAATATTGTCATATAGACAATATCCACACTCAATGGAGTCCTTATTACATTTATTGTCACACTATTTAACAGAATAGTGGGGACTACTAATGCTATCATTTGGACCGTCACTCCGTTCCCCGACTAGTCCCAGCTACGTTCTCATTTCCTGAAGAAAACAGTAAAAGAAAGGGTTAGGTCAACTAGCCCAGTAAGAAATATTATGACTAAGATAATGAAGAATAAATTATCATTAGCCTTCAACAATGTTAAACTGATAGAATATAATAGACAACAAGTTTAACTGTAGCGGAACAAGCAATCCATTAGAAGAGTCAAGTAGAGCATAAAATCTACTATTTTCTATGATTTAAAAAGTTTTTCATCAACTTTATCGCTGAGACTCAGCTTAATAAATAAAATTGAATCATCCCTGCATCACAGCCAAGGATATTCATGTAATCATCAATGGTCATGATTATACCGAATAATCCCTGGTCATAATCATACCAACAACTATCCATCAATGAACTACAGGCCAATGAGGACTTTTACCACATCATTCTTCACATTACGGTCATGATTATACCGAATAATCCCTGGTCATAATCATACCAAGTCCATCTATGCACGTAAGCCAAAGATGACTTTAATCACAATATAAGCATGAGGATGATGACAATGACATAATAATTCAATAAAACAAGTTCAAGGATAAATTTTAAAGATTTATAATTTTAATTTATCCAGAAATCAATAGCGTCCTAATTTTCAATATGATACTTCTTTGTGGGGTAAAATTCAAGAATGCTCAAAAGAATATTTCCATGAAAAGATATTAGATGAAGCGCAAATATCAAAGATATTCCACTAATTTCATGGAGTATAGAAGCCAAAACTTTAACCAACTGAGTATAATAAAATATATGAAACCGCAAATGGATTTTTGCCCGCCATGCGATAATCCACGTAGACAGATCATTTCCATAATTAAATAAGGAATAAATACGAAGGATCATTCACCATGCATGCGGTAATCCACATAGACAGGTTATTCCAATAGAATAATAAAGAATGGAACCAGGTAATGCGTAATCCGCATGCATGGGATATTCCAATGTAATAATAAAGAATGGAACCAGTCATGTAATCCACACAAACAGGATATTCCAACAGAATAATAAAGAATGGATACCAATGAATTCACGAGGCATGCGATAAAGCGCCTACGGACATATTATTCCAATGTAATAATAAAGAATTGAATAATGTAAGAATTTCACCATGTATGCGGTATTTCATGTATGACAAAGTTATTCCAACATAATAATAAAGAATGAAATAACAACCCTTACGAGTATTGAAAGAAAATAACTCTCTTCATGAATACGAAAGAATAATACCCCTTACCTTAGAATAAAACTGGATACTGGAATAGAGAGGTAGCAGACTTCTCTTCTTCTTTCTCTCTATAATTTCTCTCTATAATAATTGCTCTATAGCTTTAGTGAATTGGTGAGAAATGAAGGAAGAATGAGCTTCTATTTATAGGAAAATATAGTTTCGATAATTGCACGTTTTGGGGCTCAAAATATTACAGTATAATACTTTCCTCTTTTTCTTTATTTTTAATTTAGTCTTGCAAGTATTATCAAACTTGCACCACCTTCCCTAATAGTAAATAATGTGAATCAATAGTTCAATCATGTGAATAAATAGTTATAATCATGTGAAAATATGAATTACAGTATAGTACCTTCAACTATACCTCCATTTTTAACTTAGTCATGCAAGTATTATCAATCTTGCACCACCTCCCCTAATAGTACAAGAATGTGAATCAATAGTACACACATGTGAACAAATAGTTATAATCATGTGAATTAATAGCAATTAATTGTTCATTTATCCGGTTAATTACCCGATTGGTCAATATAAACTCCAGACATCTATTATTATCGAAATAAATGTCGATTTCCACTAACACTAATAATCCCAACACAATGGAACTATCAATTTCATCTTTAATCAATATAACTTATTCATCATTAATATTATAACTCACAATATTTAACAACCAGGTCGTTCCCAGGAAAGAGGAGGCTTTCCGATAAAGATTTCTCCTTATTGGCATGCAATTAGGTGACCAACCCTCTCCTTGACAGAACTTCTAGACATTGTCAATATTGTAAATAATAATATGAATAACTTTGTCGCCTCAATTATTGATTTAATAATAATAAATATTATGCGTAGTGATATCGTTACAATAATTGAATCAATAATATGAGAGATATGATGCAAAGAATTATCGTAGCAATAATTGAGTATAACCGAGTGACTTCACACGTAAGCATCAATAATCAATACCGTAAAGCTACTTCTGCAACCACGCGTACATCGTATTTTTTACTAATGGGTAGTTCAATAGTTTTAACGGTAACACTTTAACCGTTATTTTAATAAAAGATAATTACGCTGCTTTCTAACTACTTATAATACTTACATTGTGGGGTCCACTAATGATTGTGCAATCGTATCAAATATTCCCTGTTAAAACGAATATTCCCCGACCAATCGAATATTATATAACCACTTGCTTACTCTGCAAAATTTGTAAATATTACCCATAACTATAACATTATATCAAATCCACACCATAATATTTAAAAAAAATATTTCGAGAAATTTAAATCTTTATTCATAAAATTTGGGGTCTCACATTACAGACTTGGAGCCGACGTGTATGAGGAAGAAAGTGCAAGAAGGTGCTATTTCGGAAGCAAGAATCGATGAAGAAGGAATACTTTGAGTCAACTCTAGACTTTGTGTTCCTAACGATTCTGATTTAAAGTATAAAATCATGATGGAGATGCACAACACACCGTTTGCAATCCATCCTGGGAGTACCAAAATGTATTGTGATCTTCGACATACATTTTGGTGGAGCAATATGAAGAGAGAGATAGCGGGGTTTATCTCAAGGTGTCTAACTTATCAACGAGTCAAGGCAGAGCATCAAGTGCCAAAAGGTCCATTGCAACCACTTGAAATTTCAGAATGGAAGTGGGAGCACATTACCATGGATTTTGTTACTGGTCTTCCTAAGGTTTCTCAAGGCATAGATGCGATTTGGGTCATTGTTGATAGATTGACCAAGTCTGCTCATTTCTTACCGATACGAGAAACTTATACACTTGAACGTCTTGCTCGTATGTACATAAACGAGATTGTAAGATTGCATGGTATGCCAGTATCCATAGTTTCTGATTGAGACCCAAGATTCACTTCAAGATTTTGGGTTAGTTTCCAAAAAGCTATGGGCACGGATTTACGATTTAGTTCGACATATCATCCTTAAACGGACGGGCAGTCGGAAAGGACTATTCAAACTCTTGAAGATTTATTAAGACTATGTGTCCTTGACTTCAAGGGAAGTTGGGACAAGTTCTTACCATTGGTGGAGTTTTTCTACAATAATAGTTATCAAGCAAGTATTGGTATGGCTCCATTTGAGGCGTTGTATGGAATAAAGTGTCGTTCTCCAGTATGCTGGGATTAAGTGGGTGAAGCAACGTTGTTGGGAGCAGATTTGGTACGTTTGACTAAGGAAAAGATTTAAACGATCCGACAACGTATAAAAACCTCACAAGATCGACAAAAGAGTTATGTTGATCTTCATCGAAAGGACGTGAAATTTAATATTGGAGATCATGTGTTGTTACGTGTTGCTCCATGGAAAGGAGTTACGAGATAATCCTCGATTCATTGGCCCATTTATATTCCTCGATCGAGTAGGAACTGTGGCCTATAGACTCGTCTTACCGCCAAGTATGTCTCGTGTTTATAACGTTTTTCACATATCTATGTTACATAAATATATGAAAGACCCGAACCACATTATTGAATTAGAACCAAACGAGATAGAGGAAGATTCAACGTATGAAGAGTTACCTGTTAAAATCTTTGATAAGAAGGATCATACTCTACGCTCTAAAGTTATACCTCAAGTCAAAGTTTTGTGGAGAAACCACGATGTTGAGGAAATGACCTGGGAGTTAGAATCTGAAATGAAATCAAGGTATCCTCACCTCTTCGACATACCAGGTACGCACCCTAATTTCGAGGACAAAATTTCATAAGAAAGGGAGGTTGTAAGACCCCAACTTTAATGAATAAAGAATAATTTTCTCGAAATATATTTTTAAATATTATGGTGTGGATTTGATATACTGTTATAGTTGTGGGTAATATTTTCAAATTTTTCAAAGTAAGCAAGTGGTTATATAATATTCGATTGGTCAGGGAATATTCATTTTAATAGGGAATATTCGTACGATGGCACAATCATCGGTGGACCCCACAATGGAAGTATTGTCGTAGTTAGAAAACGATAGAATTATCTTTTTATATAAATAACGGCGAAAGTTTTACCGTTAAACTGTTGAACTACCCCGTAGTAAAAGTACAGAATAATGCGCGGTCGTAGATAAGAGTAGCACTCCAGTATTGATTATTGATGCTTACGTGAGAAGTCACCAGCTTATACTCAATTATTGCTACAAAGAATTGATGCATCATATCTCTCATATTATCGATTCAATTATTGTCACAAAGATCATCTCGTATAATATTTATTATTATTAAATCAATAATTGAGACGACAAAGTTATTCATATTATTATTTGCAATATCGACAATGTCTAGAAGTTCACACAAGAGAGGTTTGGTCACCTAATCATGCCACCAAAGGAGAAAATCATTATCTGAAGCCCCTTTCCGGGAACGACCTCGGTTTGTTAAATATCAGAGTTATAATATTAATGATGAATAAGTTCGTGTTGATTAAAGATGAAATTTATAGTTCCATTGTGTCGGGATTATTAGTGTTAGTGAAAATCGATATTTATTTCAATAATAATTGATGTCCTGGAGGTTATATCAACCAATCGGGTAATTAATCTGATAAATGAGCAATTAATTGCTATTATTTCACATGCTTATAACTATTTGTTCACATGTGTGTACTATTGATTCACATTCATGTATTATTAGGGGAGGTGGTGCAAGATTGATAATACTTGCATGACTAAATTAAAAATAGAGGTATAGATGAAGGTACTATACTCAGTAATTAGTTTTTTCACACATGATTATACTATTAAGTCACATGAATGAACTATTAATTCACATTATTTACTATTAGGGAGGTGGTGCAAGTTTGATAATACTTGCAGGACTAAATTAAAAATGAAGAAAAAGAGGAAGGTATTATATCGTAATATTTTGAGCCCCAAAACGCAATTATCAAAACTATATTTTCTATAAAATAAGCTTTATTCTTCCTTCATTTCTCACCAATTCACTAAAGCTCATTATTATATTATAGAGAGAAATTATAGAGAGAAAGAAGAAGAGAAGTCTCACTACCTCACTATTCCAAAGATCCAGCTTTCTTCTCTAAGGTAAGGGGTATTATTCTTTCAGATTCATGAAGAGAGTTATTTTCTTTCAATACTGTAAGGGTTGTTATTCCATTCTTTATTATTATGTTGAATAACTCGCCTATGCTATAAGTACGTATACACGGTGAAATTCTTCTATTATTCCATTCTTTATTATTCTCATTTGAATAACCTATTTGTGTGGTCTATCGTATGCCCGTGAATTTCGTTGTTATTCCATTCTTTATTATTCTCGTTGAATATCCTTGCGTCATTGTGGATTACGCATGACCGATTCCATTCTTTATTATTCTTGAATATCCTGCTGAATATCCGTCGTCTGTTCGGATTATTGCGCTCTGAATTCTTCTCAATTATTCCATTCCATTCTTTATTATTCGTTGAATAACTCGCCTATGTGGATTACCGCATGCACGGTGAATGATCCTTCAGATTCATTCCTTATTAAATTGTGGAAATGATCTCGTCTATGTGGATTATCCGTACGGCGGAAAAAAAATCCATTTGCGCTTCATATATTTTATTATACTCAATTGGTTAAAGTTTTGGCTTCTATACTCCATGAAATTAGTAGAATATCCTCGATATTTACGCTTCATCCAAAGATCTTTTCATGGAAATATTCTTCTCAGCATTCTTGAATTTTACTCCACAAAACAAAGATCATGTTAACAATTTGACGTTATTGATTTCGGATAAATTAAATTATAAATCTTTAAAAATTTATCCTTGAACTTATTTTATCAATTCTTATATCATTGTCATCATCCTCATGTTTATATTATGTTGAAAGTCATTTGTGGCCTCAGAGTATATAGATGGACTTGGTATGATTATTACGACTGTGATTATTCTAAGATAATCATGATCGTAATGTTACAAATGATGTGGTAAAAGTCCTCATCGTTGGCCGTAGTGCATCGATGGACAATTGTTGGTATGATCATGACTATCGATGAATACATTCGAATATCCTCGTCCGTAGTGTGCATGGATAATTTGTGGTCGTGATACTAATGAATATCCTCGGTCAGAAAAGTGGATGATGGATGATGTGGTTTATTTATTGTCGAGTCTCAAAGATAAAAAAGTGATGAAAAACCTTTTAAATCATAGAAGATAGTAGATTTTATTCTCTACTTGACTCTTCTAATGGATTGCTTGTTCCGCCGCAGCTTAAACTTGATGTTTGTTATATTTTATCGCTTAACATCGTTGAAGGCTAACGATAAATTATTCTCGCATTATCTTAGTCATAATATTTCTTATCGGGCTAGTTGAGCTCACCTTTTCTTTCACCGTTTCTTCAGAAATGAGAATATAGTCGGGACTAGTCTGGGAACCATCGACGGTCCAAATGGTTGTTTTAGTAGTCCTCACTATTCTATAAAATAATGTGACAATAAATGTAATGAGGACTCCATTGAGTGTGTATATTGTCTAGATGACAATATTCTTATTAAAACTCTTAGATTATGTTTTGTCGTATGTTACACGAATCGTTGTATAATTAAGTTGTATTTGAATTTTGTACCATGTATTCAAGGCACTCAAGATGGGTGATGTATACCTATTTTGGGGGCATCATAGCTTGGTATCAAAGCTTAGGATATGATCCCCGGCCGAGATGTGAGACAAGAACTAGGAGGGTAGAGACGGGAATTCTTCCGCTAGTATGACCTACCTAAGTTTATTTGGTATTTAATTGGTCACGTCGAGTATAGGGATAATATGTGATATGTCAATTAACCCTTGTTTTGTGGCAAGATTTTGAAAATGACATCCGAGAATGTTGAGAATAGCAATGGAGCACAGAGACCGCTGAGTCACCACAGATCAACACCCGTGATAATGTGCATCAGAAGGCAATAATCCTCGTGAAAAAACAACACCGACCAAAATGGATGAACGATGGAATGTTTAGAGGCTTTATGCAATTCATACAACATCAAAGCAGAGAGACTCCTCGTCCAAAATGCAGTGGAAACACTCGCAACTCTCTGACGGCCACCGCTAAACAGTTCAAGGAGCCGGGACCACCGTGAGTTTATTGGAGAGCCAAAACCACTTAAGGCGAGACGTGATAAAGTAAATCACCAAGATATTTGATGTCTTGGGATGCTCGAGGAGCAAAAGGTTCCTTTGCCACCTTTATGTTGCGAGGAGAGGCAGACATCGGTGGGAATCCAGAAAGCGCACTCAACCTCGCCGCACCAAGATGTCTTGGGAGAAGTTCCAAGAACTATTCAACGACAAGTACTTTCCCGAAAGTATTCGCCACACGAAAGAGGTAGAGTTCATCAAGTTGAGCGTAACAATACGACCGTGTCGCAAAGACGGGCTAAGTTTGCCGAGTTGTCCCGATTATCCTCACTTGGTTGATAATGAGGAGAGAATGACGCGGATGTTTCTAAGAGGTTTGAAACCCGAGATACGCCAATATCTAATTTCTCATAAACCGTGTTTGTATTCGGATGTTGTAAATAGGGCTCGCTTATTGAGCGCGATAACGAGTCAACTCAACCAAGAGAAAGCAAAACCAAAAAAATGATAATACCAAAGGGTAGCAGCCATCGGTAAGCTGACAACAAACGTGGAGGGAATCAACATGCCGTAAATGGTAACCACTTCTTGTGGTAATCATGGCCAAGATAATAAGAATGGACATTTCAAGAAGAGGAGATTCAACAATGATGGAAAGACGCCAAGATCAAAGACCCGTGGTTAAGGAAGGAGAACGACCACCTATCATATGCTTCAAATGCGAGGGGAGGGACATATCACCAAACTGCATGCAAAGCATTCCAAAAACGTGTTACAATTGTGGAAGAGAAGGTCACCTAGCTAGATTTTGTCATACACCAAAGCCAAGTCCAAATTGGAACGGAGGCACCAAATGCCGTCCCTGCATAAGTCAAAACCAAGAGTTCAAGGGAGAGCGCTTTGTCAGACTCTCCCAAAAGCAAGGAACCCGAACGAGGTCATCACGGGTAAGCTAATCATCAACTCTAGCTAAGTATATACCTTATTTGATACCGGCTCTACCCATTCTTTTATTTCTCCTACTTGCGCTCAACGCTTAAATTTGACTCCCGAGAAATTAGACTTTGACTTATCTCGTTAAAACTCCGCTGGAGAAACCTTCATTACATCCACTCGCTTATAAGTCTTGTTTGATTCAAATTCCACCCGCACATTACACTTCGTCGATCTTATTTCCTTAAAAATACTTGCATTTGACGTGATTCTAGGGATTGATTGGTTAACTACTCATCATGCTAAAATTGATTATTTTCGTAAGGTTGTTAGCTTTCATATTCCTAATCAACCTATTATGCTAATTCAAGCCACCAAACCATTAAAATCAATCACGGCCATCTCAAGCCATAAAGCTATTCGCTTATTGAAAAATGGATGTCAAGCTTTCTTAGCTCATGTCACGATTTTTAAACAAAATACGCCGATTTGAATGATATTTCTATTGTTAATAAATTCCCGACGATTCCCCAAGAACTTCCCGCCTACCCCCGAGCGTGAAATCGAAGTTTGTATCGACCTTGAACCCGCATAAAAACCCATTTCCAAAGCCCCATATCGAATGGCTCCTATTGAACTTCGTGAGTTAAAACCCAACTACAGAAATTGTTAGACATCGATTTCATTCGTCCCAAGACGCCTCCTCGGGGTGCTCTCCGCTCTATTCGTGAAGAAGAAAGATGGAAGTATGCGACTTTGTATTGATTATCTGGAGTCAATCATGTCACCATCAAAAATAGTACCTTTGCCTCGCATTGATGACCTGTTTGACCAGCCAGCAAGGAGCCAAATTCTTTTCAAAGATCGATCTTCATTCCTGATATCATCAATTGAAGATTAAAACCGATGACATTCCAAAGATCGCTTTAAACTCTCTGGTATGGGCATTACGAATTCCTAGTCATGTCTTTTGATCGACTAATGCTCCTGCCGCCTTCATGGATATGATGAACCGAGTATTCAAGGAATATTTGAATCACTTTGTGGTCGCTTTTATTGATGACATCCTCATTTACTCCAAAAGCCGTGAAGATCATGAGCAACACTTGAGGTCGATATCAAAAAGCTTCGTGAAAACAAGTTATATGCCAAGTTGAAGAAATGTGAGTTCGCTCGAGGAAGTAGCATTCCTTGGGCACGTGATATCAAATCACGGAATATCTGCTGACCCCAAAGAAAGATCAAGCAATTCAAAGTCGGGAGCAACCTAAGTCAAGGATCAAGTATCGTAGCTTTCTTGGCTTAGCCGGTTATTATCGGAGATTCAGAGAAGGGTTTTCTCGAATACTACTCCATTAACTCAAATTGACTCAAAAGATACAAAATTCGATTGGAGCGAGGAATGTCAGAAGAGTTTTCAAGAACTCAAGAGGAGGCTTATTTCAGCACCTGTTTTGACAATACCATCTGGCTCGGAGGGATTTGTTATCTATAGTGATGCTTCAGGCAATGGGTTAGGATGTGTTCTCATGCAACATGGGAAAGTCATAGAATATGCCTCACGACAACTCAAAGAATATGAGAGGAATTATCCTACTCATGATCTAGAGTCATAAATGTCGTTTTTTTAAGCTTAAGATTTGGAGGCATTACCTGTATGGAGAGAAGGTGGAGATCTATACGGATCATAAAAGCCTCAAATATTTCTTCACTCAAAAGGAACTCAACATGCGGCAACGACGATGGCTTGAGCTATTGAAAGATTACGATCATACCATTCAATACCATCCTGGAAAAGCGAACGTAGTAGCTGATGCATTTAGTAAAAGATCATATGCGGGTACGAGTGCATTATTGTCAACGCAAAGGCCCATTTTATATGACTTACAAAGGATGGAGATAGAGTTAAAGACTCAAGGGACCCATGTGATGATGGCGAATATACGAGTAGAACCGACTTTAATCGATAAAGTTAAAGTCGCTTCTACTACGCACTGAGCCGACGCGTGCATGAGGAAAAAAGTACAAGAAGGTGCTATTTCGGAAGCAAGAATCGATGAAGAAGAAATACTTCGAGTCAACTCTAGACTTTGTGTTCCTAACGATTCTGACTTAAAGTATAAAATCATAATGGAGACGCACAACACACCGTTTGTAATCCATCCTGGGAGTACCAAAATGTATCGTGATCTTCGACATACATTTTGGTGGAGCAATATGAAGAGAGAGATAGCGGAGTTTATCTCAAGGTGTCTAACTTGTCAACGAGTCAAGGCGCGAGCATCAAGTGCCAAAAGGTCCATCAGAACCACTTGAAATTCCGTAATGGAAGTGGGAGCACATTACCATGGATTTCAAGCATCGGTCTTCCCAAGGTTTCTCAAGGCATAGATGCGATTTGGGTCATTGTTGATAGATTGACCAAGTCTGCTTATTTTCTTACCGATACGAGAAACTTATACACTTGAACGTCTTTCTCAGTATGTACATAAACGAGATTGTAAGATTGCATGGTATGCCAAGATCCATAGTTTCGATCGAGACCCAAGATTCACTTCAAGATTTTGGGTTAGTTTGTAAAAAGCTATGGGCACGGATTTATTTATTTAGTTCGCATATCATCCTCAAAAGGACGGGCAAATGGAGAGGACTATTCAAACTCTTGAAGATTTATTAAGACTCTGTGTCCTCGACTTCAAGGAAGTTGGGACAAGTTCTTACCATCGATGGAGTTTTCCTACAACAATAATTATCAAGCAAGTATCGGTATGGCTCCATTTGAGGCGCCAGATGGAAGAAAGTGTCGCTCTCCAAGATGTCGATGAGGTGGGTGAAGCAACGTTGTTGGGACCGAGATTGGGTACGTATGACTACGGAAAAGATTCAAACGATCCGACAACGTATAAAAACCTCACAAGATCGACAAAAGAGTTATGCCGATCTTCATCGAAAGGACGGGAATTCAATATCGAGATCATGTGTTGTTACGTGTTGCTCCATGGAAAGGAGTTACGAGATTTGGAAAGAGAGGAAAGCTCAATCCTCGATTCATCGCCCATTTTTAATCCTCGATCGAGTAGGAACTGTGGCCTATAGACTCGCCTTTACCGCCAAGTATGTCTCGTGTTCATAACATTTTTCACATATCTATGTTACGTAAATATGTGAAAGACCCAACCACATTATTGAATTAGAACCGACGAGAGATAGAGGAAGATTTAACGTATGAAGAGTTACCTGTTAAAATCTTTGATAAGAAGGATCATATTCTACGCTTCCAAAGTTATACCTCAAGTCAAAGTTTTGTGGAGAAACCACGATGTCGAGGAAATGACCGGGAGTTAGAATCAAATGAAATCAAGGTATCCTCACCTCTTCGACATACCGTGTACGCACCCTAATTTTGAGGATGAAATTTCATAAGAAGGGAGGTCAGTAAGACCCCAACTTTTATGAATAAAGAATAATTTTCTCAAAATATATTTTTGAATATTATGGTGTGGATTTGATATAATGTTATAGTTGTGGGTAATATTTACAAATTTTGCAAAGTAAGCAAGTGGTTATATAATATTCGATTGGTCGGGGAATATTCGCTTTAACAGGAATATTCGTATTTACGGCACACAATCATCAGGTGGACCCCACAACGGAAGTATTGTCGTAGTTAGAAAACGATGTAATTATCTTTTATAAAAATAACTACGAAAGTTTTTACCGTTAAACCGCTGAACTACCCTAGTAGTAAAAGTACAAGTAATAATACGCTGGGTCAGTAAGAAGAGCACACGATATTGATTATTGATGCTTACGTGAGAAGTCACTCGCTTATACTCAATTATTGCTACGATGAATTGATCGATCATATCTCTCATATATTTTTGATTCAATTATTGTCACAAGATCATCTCGTATAATATTTATTATTATTAAATCAATAATTGAGACGACAAAGTTATTCATATTATTATTTGCAATATTGACAATGTCTAGAAGTTCTCATCGAGGAGAGGTTTGGTCACCTAATCAAGCGCCAAATAAGGAGAAAATCTTATCTGAAAGCCCCTCTTTCCTCGGAAACGACCTAGTTGTTAAATATTGTGAGTTATAATATTAATGATGAATAAGTTCGTTGATTAAAGATGAAATTGATAGTTCCATCAGGTCGGGATTATTAGTGTTAGTGGAAATCGACATTTATTTCGATAATAATTGATGTCCTGGAGGTTATATTAACCAATCGGGTAATTAATCTGATAAATGAGCAATTAATTGCTATTATTTCACATGCTTATAACTATTTGTTCACATGTGTGTACTATTGATTCACATTCATGTACTATTAGGGAGTGAGTGCAAGATTGATAATACTTATATGACTAAATTAAAAATGGAGGTATAGATGAAGGTACTATACTCAGTAATTAGTTTTTTCACATGATTATACTATTAAGTCACATGAATGAACTATTAATTCACATTATTTACTATTAGGGGAGGTGGTGCAAGTTTGATAATACTTGTAGGACTAAATTAAAAATGAAAAAAAAGAGGAAGGTATTATATTGTAATATTTTGAGTCCCAAAACGTGTAATTATCCAAACTATATTTTCCTATAAATAGAAACTCATTCTTCCTTCATTTCTCACCAATTCACTAAAGCTATAGAGCAATTATTATAGAGAGAAATTATAGAGAGAAAGAAGAAGAGAAGTCTGCTACCTCACTATTCCAAAGATCCAGCTTTCTTTCTAAGGTAAGGGGTATTATTCTTTCGTATTCATGAAGAAGGTTATTTTCTTCCAATACTCGTAAGGGTTGTTATTCCATTCTTTATTATTATGTTGGAATAAACTGTCTATGCGAATTATCACATACATGGTGAAATTCTTCTGTTATTCCATTCTTTATTATTCTGTTGGAATAACCTGTCTGTTCGGTCTATCGCATGCCTAGTGAATTCTGTTGTTATTCCATTCTTTATTATTCTGTTGGAATATCATGTCTGTGCGGATTACGCATGTCCTGGTTCCATTCTTTATTATTATGTTGGAATATCCTGTCTGTGCGGGTTACGCATGACCTAGTTCTATTCTTTATCATTCTGTTGGAATAATTTGTCTATGCGGATTACGCACGCCTGGTGAATTCTTCTGTTATTCCATTCTTTATTATTCTGTTGGAATAACCTGTCTATGTGGATTACCGCATGCATGGTGAATGATCCTTCGTATTCATTCCTTATTAAATTGTGGAAATGATCTGTCTACGTGGATTACCGCATGGCGGGCAAAAATCCATTTGTAGTTTCATATATTCTATTATACTCAAATAGTTAAAGTTTTGGCTTCTATACTCCATGAAATTAGTAGAATATCCTCGATATTTGCGCTTCATCCAAAGATCTTTTCATGGAAATATTCTTCCGAGCATTCTTGAATTTTACTCCACAAAATAAAGATCATGTCGATAATTTGACGTTATTCATTTCTCGGATAAATTAAATTATAAATCTTTAAAAATTTATCCTTGAACTTGTTTTATTGAATTCTTATATCACTGTCATCATCCTCATGTTTATAATATGTTGAAAGTCATATGTAGCCTGTAGTGAATAGATAGACTTTGTGTGACTATGACCAGGGATTATTCGGTATAATCATGATAGTAATGTTACAAATGATGTGGTAAAAGTCCTCATTGTCCGTAGTGCATTGATGGACAGTTGTTGGCATGATCATGATCATTGATGAATACACGAATATCATTGGCCCGTAGTGCATGGATAATTTATGGTCGTGATACTAATGAATATCCTTGGCCGTAGTGCAGGGATTATGTGGTTTATTTGTTAAGCTGAGTCTCAGTGATAAAAGTGATCAAAAACCTTTTAAATCATAGAAGATAGTAGATTTTATTCTCTACTTGACTCTTCTAATGGATTGCTTGTTCACCGCAGCTTAAACTTGATGTTTGTTATATTTTATCGCTTTAACACTTTGTTGAAGGCTAATGATAAATTATTCTCGCATTATCTTAGTCATAATATTTCTTCTCGGGCTAGTTGAGCTCACCCTTTCTTTCACCGTTTCTCTTCGTGAAATAAGAATATAGCTGGGACGAGTCGGGGAACGAATTGACGATCCAGATGGTTATTTTAGTAGTCCTCACTATTCTATAAAATAGTGTGACAATAAATGTAATGAGGACTCCATTGAGTGTGGATATTGTCTAGATGACAATATTCTTATTAAAACTCTTAGATTATGTTTTGTCATATGTTACACAACTGTTGTATAATTAAGTTGTGAATTTTGTACCATGTATTTGGCGACTCAAGATGGGTGATGTATACCTATTTTGGGGACATCACAGAATGTGTGTGTGTGTGTGTGGATCAATGTGCAATTATTTGGAAGATGTTATGCCTCGTTTGCACCTATATACAAAGGGTTTGAATTTGTATAAAATTCAGTTTTAAACAAGATATAGCAGTGATTTTTGTAAAAAGTGGTTTTTCAAACCCTTGTGCTCAATAGTAATTGAGGCATTTGATACTTTCATTTTATTATGTGCTCGGCTTGATTGCTTTTATTTTTGAGATGCGAAGCATCTTCGGGAAAGTAATATACATAGCGATCTCAATAATTTACAAGTCGTATGCGAGTTGAAAATGTCCATCACGAATCGAATCTAGATTCATGAATCAATCTATGATCACATGATTCCTAGGCTCACATGATGTAGCAATTTATATGAAAGATGTAAACAGTTATATATATAAGCTGTAAATATATATATACAGACATGATCACCCACCATGAAGCACCTCCATGGGGGATCAGAAATGTAAATGTATAAAAGCGGTAAATATATATATAGAGACATGATCAACCACCACGAAGCACCTCCATGGGGGATCAAAAATATAAATAAAGCAGTAAAGACGATCAACCGCCACGAAGTAAACTCCAGGCGTGACAAAATGTAAATAAAGCAATAAAAACGATCAACCGTCACGAAGTAAACTCCAGGCGGGACTAAATCTAAATAAAGCAGTAAAAGTCCACGAAGTAAACTCCAGGCGGGACTAAATATAAATAAAGCAGTAAAAGGCCACGAAGTAAACTCTAGGCCTGACAGAAATGTAAATATATATATATATATATATATATATATATATAATCGGTAAACGCACAGGATATATATTGATCCTAGCTCGGTTTATCATTTCAGTGATTTGTCGCTATATATTTATATATATATAAAAGTAGTAAACGTTCCGAATGTAAAATCCAGGCTCATCGAACAGAGTTCAACAACAGTTCATATATATAAGTATATATATATATATAAAAGAAAATAAATACTCCTGACGTAAAATCCAAGCTCATCGAACAGAGTTCGACAACAGTTCATATATATAAGTATATATATATATATATATAAGCAAATAAACGCTCCGGACATGAGTCCAGGCTCAATCAAGGCATAACTCGATAATGTTAGTCCATATATATAAATATATGTATATATATATATATACAAAGAAAAATAAAAGCCACAGACCGAAGTCCGGGCATACACACGCAACACGACTCTCAACGTGAATAACAGTGTGTGCAAAGATAAAAAGAAAGGCTTTAAAGTGTGTAAGAAGACTTACTGTGAACTGTCAAAGAAGACTTCAATGACTTTAAATGGATGAACACTCGGGTTCCGCCGGTAAAAATATAACAATATATAAGCTCACAAGTGTTTAAAATGAGAAAGCACTTAGTTTATAGTGTGTACAGAGCAAATTGGACATGGCTTCCTCGCCTTTTTCTCTCGTAGGTGTACATGTGGCAGCATCAGGTGTACCTGCGGCTGGCCAGGGTGCCCCGAGCAATATGGGTCCCGCTGTCTCGAAGTACGTCCACTCGAACGACGCGTTGTTTGCTCGAACCTTCATAACTTTTAATCCGAGAGTCCGATAGAAGTGTGCCATACCATTCCAGAAATCTCTTTCCGAGAGCTACGCAATGACATAGTATTTGACCTTTTTTATTCCGGTAAGATGGGTCCATGACCGAAATGGTATTTCCGGGTTTCCGTCAGGCAGTTCGTTGAGCTATTTTGCGTAGTTTGCACTCGAAAGTTAAGATATGGTTCTTGTGGGACTTCTATTGAAGTAATTTTGAGTTGAAATGAGTGTATTCAATGTGAGTTGAAGTTGAGTAATCAAAATTACCATTTTGCCCCTCCCGGGGTTATCTCCGATTTTTGCGCAATTGTAGCAGTATTTTTTCATGGTTATCTCTGAAGTTGGCCTGTTGTTGACTCTGACTATCCTCAGGGTTATCTCTGAGGTTGGGTTGACCTCCTGCGGTTATCTCCAGGCTTTGAAATTGATCCCCCGGGGCTATCTCCAGGGTTAAAACTGACTTTCCTGGGGTTATCTCCGGGGTTGGAAACTGGATCTCCCGAGACTATCTCCGGGGTTAGAATTGATGTTGTGGTCTTTCAGGATTATCTCTAGAGTGTGAAAAAGACGTTTTTATCCTCCTACATAGTTAGTAAAAAGAAAATGAAATTTCGAGTGTCTACAAAGTGTTTATACTTGAAACCTTTAACAGTCATAAGACTATGGACTCTTATTCTCGTATTTAGGGGATCAGCCCTTAGTACCATACTGTGCACAATATCTTAACGCTAAAGCATAATTAATCCCCTATAACAAGGTTGTTCATCTCAGTTTGACATTAGAGTCCGCACCAAAGGAAGTTTGGTTTGGATAAGGTCAATAATGGTTCTAAAATTTAAAACGTTCATCAACTATGGACTAGTCAAATCAATAAGGGTTCGCTAGTCTTACAAGGTTCAACAATAATTGATATTCAATTTGAATAATAAAATTCAAGATTTATACAATCGAATAAGTATTGTATAACAGAAATCATATTTTTAAAGAATGATAACATCTAATATGAAATCTTGACTTGAACAATAATAAACAAGATAGAATAAAGAACTTGTTTTATGTAAAGAAACAAGGTTTAGGAACTTGCTCAGATAAAGTTAGGGTTAGAGAACTTGCCCCGTGCGTAGGCTAAACGATTACTACTCCCGTTCACCACAAGTCCTACACATATACCATATGTATTCACGACATTCATTAGTTACATTAATATTAACCTTATAGGTTTAGTTCCCTCTTTTAATACAACTTGTTAACTTGGTTTAAATTCTGCTCAGTACCATCATTCACATATACAGGACTGAAATCTCAAATCTTAAGTTTAAACAACATCATATCATCTCATGGACATCGTCATTTTTTTTAACGTTGTTTAACCAGTTACAAAACATAGTAGTTATAAAGTCACAAGACCTTTTCTAATTTATTTTTATAATTCTCTTATTATATTGTCCACTAATCACCTTTTCACTTAATTATTTAATATAAACTCCACTTCATTTAACAAATTATTACCTTTCTAATTTAATTACTTAATTAAATTAGAATATTTTCATTCCTTTACTATTATTACACTTTAATAAATTATTTTATAATAATTTCCATCGAATATTTATTTTATTCCATAAATATTTCAACTAAAATATTTATTTTATTTGATAATATTTTAATAATAATTTCCATTGAATATTTATTTTATTCCATAAATATCTCAATTAAAATATTCATTTTATTTTATAAATATTTTAATAATAATTTCCATCGAATATTTATTTTATTCCATAAATATTTCAACTAAAATATTTATTTTATTTGATAAATATTTTAATAATAATTTCTATCGAATATTTATTTTATTCCATAAATATCTCAATTAAAATATTCATTTTATTTAATAAATATTTTAATTAATTAATTATTATTTTTTAATTTTTAATTTTTTTTTTTGCCTTTGAAGTAAATTTAATTTAGTTTAGTAGCATGCTCACGGGGTGGGGTTACCTGCTTCGATTTATAGCGGTTCACGAACACATAACAAGGTCAATTTAGGCCAAAAATCTCACACAAGTTCAACCATATGTTTTCGTGAAGAACACATAACAGGGCAATAACTTCCAATTTTCTTGTCCATACATTAATTTAAGCATACCCAGATATTATAATTCATATATGATCATTACCCAACCTTTCTAACATGATTTTAACAACTTAATTCATACAATCACTTAAATTAAATCACATAATTTCATTGTTCTTATGAAAAACTCCATTTTTAACATTATTAACGAAATCAACCACTGCGAACTCGTTTTTTGACCAAATCAGTCTGATTAAGTTTCGTTCTTTTCTTTTTTACACGTATAAACGAAATCATTCATCAATTTACCGATTAATATACAATTTAAACATAAATTTTTATACTTATAAGCCATATTCATATATTTTTCTCTGTAAAACTATAAAACTCCTATTTGAACATAATTTCATGGATTAATTACTCTAAAACACATATAGATCATATATAATTGAATAATACAGGTTAATAAACATATACAACATCATAGATTTAACAATTAGCTATGAAAATTCAATTACAGAAAGTTAAAAGCCAATTTTCATGAAAAAAAATTAATAACGTAAATTAAAACTGAGATTAAGGGTTTACCGTTGATTACTTTGTTATGATAAGGCAAGATGATGGAATGCCCTTCTTAACTCTCAATTTCTCCTTGCCAATTCACAAATACTCTTAAAGTTTCTCTCTAATTTCTCTATTTTTCTCTTTGAACTTTCCCAGACTTGTAAAAAATGAATTGAATACTGAATTGAATGCGTAAAAACTGGCGTTGTTGTGGTCAGTTAATCCCTTCGTGGGTTAACTGGCCAACTCCCCTTAGGGCCATGTTTGGCTAGCTTATTAATCTATTTTCTAATTTATTTAATTAACTTATTTATTATATAGTTTAATAATGTCACACCCATTTAAGTAATTAATCAAATATATTATTCACCCATTTAAGTAATTAATCAAATATATTATTTAATTCAATTAAATACAAAAATAGAATAGTTCCACATTAAATCACATAATCACATAATTAAATCATCATTTATTAATTATGTCAAGTCATTAAATCTCTAATTAATTATTAAATTAATTAGAATAACATTATCTTATTAAATAATTCATTTAATCAAATAAGCTCAATTAAATACATACTTTTGAATAATAAATTCTCCACATTAATTTAATCAATGAAACACATATAATTAAATTAATCTTCCATAAATTCATCAATTAATTATTTAACCAAATAATTAAATTCGTTGAAAATATTTATTGAATTTAATAAATATTCAAATTAAATTACAAAAATCCCGTTTATCACAGTAGGAGATTGGATACTGCAATAGTGAAGTAGTAAAATACTCTTCTTCTTTCTCTTTATAGTTTCTCTCTCTATAGTTTTAGTGAATTCGTAAGAAAGAATGAAAAAATGAGCTTCTATTTATAAGAGAATGGACTAAATAGTAACTGATTCACAGACGGTCTAGATTAATTTACTATTAAAACAGACAGTCCATATTGATTTATTATTTAAACCTCAACTGACGGTCCATATTGATTTACTATTAAAATCTCAACCGACGGTCTGAAAAATTAGCACATCTCCCCATGGAATAATAAGCCAAACTTACAACAAACGCCTCATGACAAACCCCTCTATTTTTATCAAAAATTAAATAAATATTTACCATAATTCACTTATCTTCAATAAACACATTTTTAATCTTTCAATAATTATTCATCATTAATATTATAACTCACAATATTGACAGTCAGATCGTTCCCAGGAAAGAGAGGGTTTTCCGATAAGGATTTCTCCTTATTGGCGCGTAATTAAATAACTTAACCCCTTTCCTCGACAGAACTTTCTAGACATTGTTAATAATGTAAATAATAATATGAATACGTGTGTCGTCTCAATTATTGATTTAATAATATAAAATATTGTGCAGATGATACTGCGACAATAATTAAATAAATAATATGAGATCTTATCGTGACCAAACCATCGCGACGCCCCAAATCCAGATTCCTTCAAACCTCCTGGATCCTATTCATGCCGATACTACTATCGTCAAACTATTTATATCTTTTATTCATAATGTAATGAATATAACTTTACTTATTACAATTTAGAATATAAATTCTTTCCATTTCCACGATCTATGTAATGACCCCAAACTTTATAAGTTTCACAACTTGGTCATTTACTATTCCTGTATTATATCACATTCGATGTTATATAATTACGCGGAATAATTTAAACTTTTTCAATCTCCTTTGAAAATAAATCTTCTATTGATATCTTAACTTGAATCGATTAAATATCCTTGAATCAAATTATGTTATGATTCATTCTATTCGAATTACTGTATAAGATTTTACATCTTGATTCGATATCCTCTATGTATTAACTAATACATCCTTACAATACAACAAGTATTAAATATCGTAAGTATATATCAAGTACACTCCTAGAACCTAAACATGGTTCAAGTAATAATCTAAATAGTATCCTTCATTGTGAAAATATCTATTTTGTCAACCAAGAAGCACGAAACCTTTACCGTGAGTCCTTAACCTGCAAAAGTGGTTATTTGCAAGGGTGAGCTCGACAGCCCAACAATTCTAACAGTTTTCATGTAGCACATAACATATAATAGCATATTAAGTTCATGCATTCATAATCAATTATTATTAACTACGCATGTTACTTCACACATAACATGCATAGAAATTTACTTCACAAGCATATCATCAAAGATCAACTTTCAAATTTCATACATTGCTCATATGCATTTCATATATATACATCAACATTCTAATACCATAATATAGCTCAACTAACAGGTATAGAATTCATATATCAAATAGAAACTGAAAGACTTGCCTGATTCGTAGTTTATGAACTACGACTTAACTACTTAACGCTTAACTGCACTTCGTGTATTCCTACACAGTTATATAATCATGGATTCATATCCATCAGTAACATATTTCATGCATTCTCAATGTAATAACAATGTTATATTGTTTTCTAACTAGGTCCGTAAAACCTTCATTTCACTTTCTTATTGTACTTTTAGAATTGCTATATATGTATAGGTATTCCTTACCCATCCGTACTTGACATCAACTTCATATACATTTATCACTCACTTGACTCGCTATGTGTTCGACACATATTTAAAGTTTATAGATACGTGATCTATGTCGTTCATATTCAAACTACTTAGTTTCATAATGATTTATTTCAATCAATAAAGCTTAACAACTTTCTTTAACAAGATTCGATGAGATAAGCTTTTAAACTAATAAGCCTCTACTAGCATGCTTCACATGTATATATCATAGTTTATTTGAAAACGTATTTTAAATCACACTTGAAACGTCCAATTCATGCTTAGCTAAAAGATGAACATAATCGTTATGTCTAGGGGGCATAAGGCGTTCAAGTTTCACTTTTAAAAGTTATTCTAGGCCAAGGTAAAGCAACTAGGTGCAACTTTTAATCTCATTTCATAGCTAACTAATCCATGAATATATGTTATCATGTTTAGAACTTTAAGTACACAAATTACTTTAAGTTCGTCCTTAAAGTTTCAAGTTTTCTTTAGAAATCATTTTCAACTAAGCTATTGTAAGTTGATAATAAGTAAAGTAACTTTAAATCACTTCTCATTCTTAAGTATACTCATAACTCAACAAGATGTATGTGTTAAAATATTATAACTTCAAAGACTCAAGGTTCGTCAATATTCGTTTTTCAAAACTCTAAGTTTCTTTTCAAAACACATACTAAGTCATGCTAAACCATTCTATAATGAGTAAGGTAATCTTATATGTTATGTCTATTATCATGCATTTTTATGTTATATCATTTAGAATAACATATTCCATCGTCGAGAGCACTATACTTGCGTATGTGCTCGCTCGACGCCCTCCAATGACCTTCGATTACATAACAGTTACAAAGATGACTATTTTGACCCTTCTTAATGACCTCAAATTGAAAACCTTAAAGCACAAAATTTGTAGGTCTATTCGTTCTCGTTCCGGATCATCTTGAATCTCCTCAATTGGAGTTCGTATGAAAAAGTTATGGCAGTTTTAGCAAAACATGTTCTGTCAGCTTTTCTAAGCAGTTGCAAGTCAGACCACCCCCACCGGGGCGGGGGTCTTGCCCTATAAATAGCCCATCGGGGAGGGCATAGCTACTATAAACGCACGATTTCATGCTCTGCTACAAAATAACAAGCCAAACTTCTTTCTAACCTTCATAATTTGAGTTATACATGTCCAAATTAGTCCGTTTTCGATTCTATGGATTCGTAATTCATAGAACTACAACATATCATAATACCCATCAACTAACATAAACATTAACTAACCCAAAAATGAATCTATAACTCATGTTCATACTAATTATTCATGTTTTGATAATTTAGAGAATTCGTTCACTACGAATTCGTTTCTCAACCAAATTAGTTCGTTTGACTTCCGTTGATTTCGCATTGAACTATATTAACAACATCTACCAACAATTCATAGATTATAACAATCCTTAGGCATCAATTTTGTGACTCAAAAGCTAGTTTTTCATGACATTTTTCTAAGAAACTCAAGACTTGAAATAAAGAACATATGTGTATATAAATTATAATCACACAATCATGTTGTCACCATTCCATCACTGATTTAAGTGTAAAGAAATATAAAGGAGTTATAATTGAGTACCATTGATGATTTCCCTCAATTACAGAGTATTACTCCCTTTTACGGTAATCCAAAATGCAAGAGCTTTCTTAGAATTCTTCTTAACTCACTAGCTCTCTCCCTATCCAGCAATTTCACTCCATATATTAAACTAACCAAAATCTAGCCAATTCAAATTGGGAAGGAAAGCTCTCTATATATATAGCCCAACCATTGTTCAACTTTGATCTTTGCCCTAGAAATCAAACTAGTGGGAGAAAGAAGAATCCATTAGATAAGAAGGAGTTGGTGGAAAGTGGCTAACCACTCCCTCCCCACCATTCCGGTAGCCATCATCCCTACCTTCTAGATTTTGATTTCACTGAGCTTTGAGGATGGAGAAATAGACTAGGACAATGGCTTAGTCACGTGAGTAAGGAGAAATGACTGTGAAATTGGGATAAGGCTGATAACTCAGCACTTCATATTATTAATAGCATGTGTGAGTTTATTTGATATTTTTCCCCAAATGAGTATACATATACAGCCACTCACATAGAATTATATAATCCATGTACATTGGTTTATTCCAATAAATATTTTAATAACACATTTATTTACTCCCATCTTTTAGAGTACACATATAATTGTCTCATCACATACGATGAGATAACAAAACTTATTTAAATCAACTTTATGATTTAATTACTTTTACTCTATATTAAATATCACACCACATTTAATCTCAAGCGGTAAGTAATTATATGATACTACTACTCACATTTTCTCACATTACACATTATTTTATTATTTATAAAGTTTGTGTGACACACTTTACCTTAATGCTAAATTATTTAGCTTACTTAAATAATTACATATATATAATATGTACAACCTTTACACTTAGAATAATTAATATATACTTCATTAGTTATTTAAATGATAATAACTTATGTTATTTAATATATTAAAATAACTTAGTTTTCTCTCATTAATTAACTCCTTGAAAATACATTAGAAATTATTTATTTTGTCATAACATAATTATTATGTTTTCTCCTCGAATAAGGACATTTAAAATTAAAATAAATTTGCTTATTGTCTCAAGATATTATTCTTAATATAATATCAATTAACTATATATACGACACATGTACATATATTATATATAGAAAATAGATAATAAGTTTATTTTCTATTATAATAAATTGTTCCCATCAATTTATTTTTACATATAAAATACGTTTTAATATATTTACTATATTATTAATCATACCTCATACAAAAATATATAAGGTAATATTATTATTGTGAGACCCCAGATTTTATGAATAAGATTTAATTTTTCTCGAAATATTTGTTTTAATATTATGGTGTGGATTTGATATAATGTTATAGTTATGGGTAGTATTTATAAATTTTGCAAAGTATGCAAGTTGTCATATAATATTCGATTGGTCAGGGAATATTCGTTTTAACATGGAATATTCCTACGACGGCACAATCATTGGTGGACCCCACAACGGAAGTATTGTCGTAGTTAGAAAACGACAAAATTATCTTTCTATAAAGATAACGACGAAAGTGTTACCGTTAAAACTGTTGAACTACTCGGTAGTAAAAGTATAGTGATACGCGTGATTGCATAGTACCACACGGTATTGATTATTGATGCTTACGTGATAAGTCATTGAGTTATACTCAATTATTGCTACAGTAATTGCTGCATCATATCTCTCATATTATTGATTCAGTTATTGTTACAGTATCATCTGCATAATATGATATATTATTAAATCAATAATTGAGACGGCAAAGTTATTCATATTATTATTTGCAATATTGACAATGTCTAGAAGTTCTGTCAAGGAGAGGTTTGGTCACCTAATTGCGCGCCAATAAGGAGAAATCCTTATCGAAAAGCCCCCTCTTTCCTGGGAACGACCTGGTTGTTAAATATTGTGAATTATAATATTAATGATGAATAAATTCGTGTTGATTAAAGATGAATTTTATAGTTCCATTGTGTTGGAATTATTTATGTTAGTGGAAATCGACATTTATTTCGATAATAATTGATGTCTGGAGGTTATATTGACCAATCGGGTATTCGGGGCACTTTTTGTGTCAGAGTACTATTCACGAGTTACTATTCACCCGATTACTATTCACTCTAGTATTGTTCACTCGGGTATTTAGGACACTTTTCATGTCGGAGTACTATTCACGGGTTACTATTCACCCGATTACTATTCACTCTAGTATTGTTCACTCGAGTATTTGAGACACTTTTTGTGTCGGGGTACTATTCACGGGGTACTATTCCCGAAGTACTATTCACCTGAAAAATATATTTCTTTTCGGTCCAAATCATTTTTGGGTACAATATTATTCCATGAGGAGATGTGCTATTTTTTCAGATCGTTGGTTGAAATTATAATAGAAAATCAATATGGACCGCTGGTGGAAAGTTATAATAGTAAATCAGTATGGATCGCTGGTTTAAAGTTTTAATAGTAAATCAGTATGGACCGTTGCTTTAAGTTTTAATTGTAAACCAATATGGACCGTCTGTTTAAAAGTAAATCAATATGGACCGTTCATGAATTAATTACTATCCAGTCCATTCACCTATAAATAGAAGCTCATTCCTTCATTATTTCTTACGAATTCACTGAAATTCTAGAGAAAGAAACTATAGAGAGAAAGAAGAAAAGTATTCTGCTACTTCACTACTCCAGTATTCAGTTTTTCTAAGGTAGGGGATATTATTTATTGTACTCGTAAGGGGTATTCTTTCTTTCTTATTCATGAAGAGAACTTCTATTATTCCATTCTTTATTATTCTGTTGGAATAACCTGTATACGCGGGATACCTTATACTTGGTAAAATTCTTCTGTTATTCCATTCTTATTATTTTGTTGGAATAACTTTGTTTATCTCGCAATCTGCATACATGGTGAAATTCTTCTAATATTTCATTCTTTATTATTACGTCGGAATATCCTGTTTTCGCGTTCACATGGGACACAGTTCCATTATTTATTATTCATGTCGAATATCATGTCTGTCTATGCGTTTATCTTGGGACTAGTTCCATTATTTATTATTACGTCGGAATATCACATGCGTGCGTTTCTGTGGGACCTGAGTTCCATTATTTATTATTACATTGGAATAACTTGTTTGTGCGATCTATCATACGCATGGTGAATCGTTCTGTTATTCCAATCTTTATTATTACATTTGGAATAACTTTTGTACATATGGATTACCACATGCATGGTGAATGATCCTTTGTATTCATTCCTTATTAAATTGTGGAAATGATCTGTATATGTGGATTACCGCATTGGCGGTTGAAAATCCATTTGCAGTTTCATATATTCTATTATACTCAGTTGGTTAAAGTTTTGGCTTCTATACTCCATGAAATTAGTATAATATCCTAGATATTTGCGCTTCATCCAGTATCTTATCATGAAAATATTCTTCTGAGCATTCTTGAATTTTACTCCACAAAATAGTATCATGTTGACATTTTGGACGTTATTGATTTCTGGATAAATTAAATTATAAATCTTTAAAATTTTATCCTTGAACTTGTTTTATTGAATTCTTATATCATTGTCATCATCCTCATGTTTATAATATGTTGAAAGTCATATGTGGCCTGTAGTGCATAGATAGACTTTGTGTGATTATGACCAGGGATTATTCGGTATAATCATGACCGTAATGTGACGAATGATGTGGTAAAAGTCCTCATTGGCCTGTAGTTCATTGGTGGACAGTTGTTGGTATGATTATGACCAAGGATTACTCGGTATAGTCATGACCATTGATGATTACATGAATATCCTTGGCCGTGGAGCAAGGATAATTCGATTTTATTTATTAAGCTGAGTCTCAGCGATAAAAGTGATGAAAAACTTTTTAAATCATAGAAGATAGTAGATTTTATTCTCTACTTGACTCTTCTAATGGATTGCTTGTTCCGTTGCAGTTAAACTTGATGTTTATTATATTTTATCAGTTTAACACCGTTGAAAGCTAATGATAATTTATTCTGCATTATCTTAGTCATAATATTTCTTACTGGGCTAGTTGAGCTCACCCTTTCTTTCACTATTCTCTTCAGGAAATGAGAACGTAGCTGGGACTAGTCGGGGAACAGAGTGATGATCCTAGATGGTGCATTAGTAGTCCTCACTATTCTGTGAAATAGTGTGATAATAAATGTAACGAGGACTCCATTGAGTGTGGATATTGTCTAGATGAAAATATTTGTATTGAAACTCACAGCCTATGTTTTGTCGTATTTTACACGACTGTTGTATAATTAAGTTGTATTTGAATTTTGTACCTTGTATCTGGCGACCCAAGATGGGTGATGTATACCTGTTTTGGGGGCGTCACAGTTGGTATCAAAGCTTAGGGATATGATCCCTGGCTGAGATGTGAGACAAGAACTAGGAGGGAAGAGACGGGGAATTCCTTCGCTAATATGACCTACCTAAGTTTATTTGTTATTTAATTGGTCGGTCAGAATGTAGGGATAATATGTGGTGTGTTAATTAACCCTTATTTTGTGGCAGTGTTTTAAATGGCAGCTGAAAATGTTAACAATGGAGTGAATGAGACCGTGGAGACACCTCTAATCACCAACCAAGTTAATGTGATTAGAGATATCCATGTGGTGATTAAGGAATTAAAAGTTGCACTCAAGCTAGTAAAAAGGTAAAGTATGGCGAGAGTGAGGAAGAAGAGGAACCTGAGGATGATTTATTAGAAGAACTTATTGATCAAAATATAGAATTGCAAAATCGTATTCATGAGTTAGAAGAGCAGACTGAAGAACGGAAGGCGATCGTGGAACAAAGGGATGCAACAATTCAAAATTGTATTACCCGATGTGCGATGGTTGAACAGAAGCACTCTTTGGCAGAGTATACGATATTAAAGCTGGAATCTCAGAATTCAAATGTCAAGGAGCAGCTGAAAGAAGAAACAAATGAACGAGTGAGAATGAAAGATGCATGGGTAAAAGCCGCACGACGCGTTGATATTGTGGAAAGAGAAGTCTGATCCAAGAAAGCTAAAATAGTTGATTTGTATTTCTCTTTTTTGATAGCAATTGGGAGAATCCAACATCAAGTTTTGAATTACCCTGTACATTGCGGTCAACCCCAATTCGATATGGATCAAAGATTAATGATTCAGATCATGGAGCAGGAGCACGACGAAGTAGTTGAGGGTGGAATATGCCCTATAGCGAAAGTAAATTCCAGCGGTAATGATGACACCAAAGACTGTCCCGAACAAGTCAAATTCGGTAGTTTAAGGGAGAGCATTTTTCATAACGAGGAATCGAACGAAGTTAACACGGGTTAGTTAAATATAAATTCTTGCGAAGTTTATACCTTATTCGATATCAGTTCTACCCATTCTTTTATCTCTCTTGCTTGTGCTCAACGTTTAAATTTGACTCTAGAGAAGTTAGACTTTGACTTATCGGTTGAAACTCAGTTAGGAGAAACCTTCATTACATGTGCTATCCAAGTCTTGGATGAGAGTCACAGTTTTGAATGATATTTCTATTGTTAATAAATTTCCTGACGTATTCTTGAAGACTTCTTAGCCTACCTAGAGCGTGAAATCGAATTTTGTATTGACCCCAGTACAAAACCCATTTCTAAAACCCTCAAATATTTTCTTCACCCAAAAGCGAATGTGTAATGTGCCAAAGACGTTGGCTCGAGTTTGTTGAAGATTACGATCGTACCATTCAATATCATCGTGGAAAAAGCAAACGTGGTAGTGACGCGCGTTGAGTAGAAGATCGTATCGTTCTGAGTGTGATGTTGTTAACACAAAGACCCATTTCGTATAACTTACAAATGATGAAGATAGAGTTAAAGACTCTAGGGACCCACGTGAAGATAACGAATATACGATTAGAATAGACTTTAATCGATAAAGTTAAAGCTGCTCAAGCTATATACTCAGAGCTGATGAATGTGAAGAAGAAGATTCAAGAGGGCATTATTCTAGAAACAAGAATCGATGAAGAGAGGAAATATCAACCCTCGATTTAATTGGCCCATTTGAAATCCTCGATCGATTAGGAACTGTGGCCTATAGACTCGTTTTACCGCCAAGTATATTACATGTTCAGAATGTTTTTTTTACGTATCGATGTTACGTAAATATGTGGACGACCCGAACCACATTATTAAATTAGAACTAGACGAGATAGCAGAAGATTTAACGTATAAAAAGCTACGTGTTAAAATCTTGGATAAGAAGGATCGTATTCAACACTCAAAGGTTATACCTCAAGAGTTAGAATCTGAAATGAAGTCAAGATATCCTCATCTCTTCGGCATACCAGGTACGTACGTAAATTTTGAGGGCGAAATTCCATAAGGAGGGGAGATTGTGAGACCCTAGATTTTATGAATAAGATTTAATTTTTCTCGAAATATTTTTTTTAATATTATGGTATGGATTTGATATAATGTTATAGTTGTGGGTAGTATTTATAAATTTTTCAAAGTATGCAAGTTGTCATATAATATTCGATTGGTCGGGGAATATTCGTTTTAACAGGGAATATTCATACGACAGCACAATCATTGGTGGACCCCACAACGGAAGTATTGTCGTAGTTAGAAAACGACAAAATTATCTTTCTATAAAGATAACAGCGAAAGTGTTACCGTTAAAACTATTGAACTACTCTCAGAGTAAAAGAAATGCGATGTCTGGCGTGATTGCATAGTAGCACACCGGTATTGATTATTGATGCTTATGTGATAAGTCACTGAGTTATACTCAATTATTGCTACAGTAATTGCTGCATCATATCTCTTATATTATTGATTCAATTATTGTTACAGTATCATCTGCATAATATGATATATTATTAAATTAATAATTGAGAGGGCAAAGTTATTCATATTATTATTTGCAATATTGACAATGTTTAGAAGTTACATCGAGGAGAGGTTTGGTCACTAAATTGCGGCGCTAATAAGGATAAATCCTTATCGGAAAGCCTCCTCTTTCCTGGGAACGACCTGGTTGTTAAATATTGTGAATTATAATATTAATGATGAATAAGTTCGTGTTGATTAAAGATGAATTTTATAGTTCCATTGTGTTGGAATTATTTATGTTAGTGGAAATAGACATTTATTTCGATAATAATTGATGTCTAGAGGTTATATTGACCAATCGGGTATTCGGGGCACTTTTTGTGTCGGAGTACTATTCACGAGTGATTACTATTCACTCTAGTATTGTTTACTCGGGTATTTAGGACACTTTTCGCGTCGGTGTACTATTCACGGGTTACTATTCACACGATTACTATTCACTCTAGTATTGTTTACTCGGGTATTTAGGACACTTTTCGCGTCGGAGTATAATTCATGGGTTACTATTCACTCTAGTATTGTTCACTCGGGTATTTGAGACACTTTTCGTGTCGAAGTACTATTCACGGGGTACTATTCCTGAAGTACTATTCACCCGAAAAATATATTTCTTTTCGGTCCAAATTATTTTTGGGTACAATATTATTCCATAAGGAGATGTGCTAATTTTTTAGACCGTTGGTTGAAACTATAATAGTAAATCAATATGGACCGCTAGTGGAAAGTTATAATAGTAAATCAATATGGATCGCTGGTTTAAAGTTTTAATAGTAAATCAGTATTGACCGTTGCTTTAAGTTTTAATAGTAAACCAATATGGACCGTCCGTTTAAAAGTAAATCAATCTGGACCGTTCATGAATTAGTTATTATTCAGTCCATTCTCCTATAAATAGAAGCTCATTCCTTCATTATTTCTTACGAATTCACTGAAACTCTAGAGAAAGAAACTATAGAGAAAAAGAAGAAAAGTATTATGCTACTTCACTACTCCAGTATTCAGTTTTTCTAAGGTAGGGGATATTATCTATTGTACTCGTAAGGGGTATTCTTTCTTTCTTATTCATGAAGAGAACTTCTGTTATTCCATTCTTTATTATTACATTGGAATAACTTTTGTATCTGCTGGATACCTTATACTTAGTGAAATTCTTCTGTTATTTCATTCTTATTATTACATTGGAATAACTTTTGTTTATCTGAAGTACCTCATACATGGTGAAATTCTTCTAATATTCCGTTCTTTATTATTCTATCGGAATATCACATACATCTGTTCTGTGGGACTGGTTCCATTATTTATTATTACGTCGAAATATCACATGCAAGCGTGCGTTTAAAGCGGGACTGGTTTCATTATTTATTATTACATTGGGAATAACACATGCATGCGATCTATCGCATGCATGGTGAATCCTACATTATTCCATTCTTTATTATTACATTTGGAATAACCTGTCTATGTGGATTACCACATGCATAGTGAATGATCCTTTGTATTCATTCCTTATTAAATTGTGGAAATGATATGTATATGTGGATTACCGCATGGCGGGTGAAAATCCATTTGAAGTTTCATATATTCTATTATACTCAGTTGGTTAAAGTTTTGGCTTCTATACTTCTTGAAATTAGTGGAATATACTTGATATTTGCGCTTCATCCAGTATCTTTTCATGGAAATATTCTTCTGAGCATTCTTGAATTTTACTCTACAAAGCAGTATCATGTTAACAAATTGGACGTTATTGGTTCCTGGATAAATTAAATTATAAATCTTTAAAATTTATTCTTGAACTTGTTTTATTAAATAATTATGTCATTGTCATCATCCTCATGCTTATATTGTGATGAAAGTCATCTTTGGCTTACGTGCACAGATGGACTTAGTATGATTATGACCAGTGATTATTCGGTATAATCATGACCGTAATGTGATGAATGGTGTGGTAAAAGTCCTCATTGGCATGTAGTTCATTGGTGGACAGTTGTTGGTATGATTATGACCAGGGATTACTCGGTATAGTCATGACCATTGATGATTACATGAATATCCTTGGCATTGGAGCAGGTATGATTCGATTTTATTTATTAACCTGAGTCTCAGCGATAAAAGTGATGAAAAACTTTTTAAATCATAGAAGATAGTAGATTTTATTCTCTACTTGACTCTTCTAATGGATTTCTTGTTCCGCTGCAGTTAAACTTGATGTTTCTTATATTTTATCAGTTTAACACCGTTGAAGGCTAATGATAATTTATTCTGCATTATCTTAGTCATAATATTTCTTCTTGGGCTAGTTGAGATCACCCTTTCTTTCACTTGTTCTCTTGAGAAATGAGAGCGTAGTGGGACTAGTCGGGAACGGTGATGATCCTAGATGGTGCATTAGTAGTCCTCACTATTCTGTGAAATAGTGTGATAATAAATGTAATGAGGACTCCATTGAGTGTGGATATTGTCTAGATGACAATATTTGTATTGAAACTCAAAGCCTATGTTTTGTCGTATTTTACACGACTGTTGTATAATTAAGTTGTATTTGAATTTTGTACCTTGTATCTGGCGACTCAAGATGGGTGATGTATACCTGTTTTGGGGGCGTCACAATTATTCAAAAATAACATTTCCTCTTTTTATTAAAATAACTCAATATTAGAAATTATTTTAATATCCTCTATTAGAAATTGTTCCCAAAACAATTTCTTCAAATATTAAATATCCATTTAAAGATATAATAATTTATTTCTCCCTTTCATAGCGTATATATATTTAACGTTATTCGAACATTAGACTTTCTCACATATTACCATTCTGAGTAACATATATAAAGTATCACATATTAAACACACATATTAATTCACTCATTTACTTAAGTAATTTAAACCTTATACTATATTATCATAGTTATTTAAGGCTTAACATACACATTATATTATTTCATAACATAACTCTCAACTATCAATTAACCAATATTTATTCTTATTAGTTAATTCTCTCAACTAACTCATGTTTCACTATCCAAACTCATTCGCGAATAACTTACGTACTATCAATAACCTATATCATAATCATACCAGTTATTAGTACACATACACAAGAAAATGACGATTATACATTAATGTCACCCACTTACTATGATGAAATAATCCTATAAACTATTTACTATTGATAGGAAATTTTATCCACCTCTTTTATCTCAACTAAATTATCTCTGCGATCAATAACAATATATAATAATAATATATTTATTAATCACAAAAATCACATATTACATAGTTCATATTACCCTATGTAACACATTCCTACATACCTCGTATCACATAAATGTTTTTATTCGAACCCATTTCACACTTAAGAATTTTATTCATTAAATTCTTATTTTAATATTTTCTGAAAATTCGGGTTCTTACAACCACTATGACAATTATTGAATGAAATAGAGTGAATTCTTACGTAAGCATCAATAATCAGAGATACTGTGCAATACCGTGTGCTACTGTGCAACAACGAGTGAATAGTACCCCGAGTGAATAGTTCCCTAGGAGTGAGCAAAAAACGGATAAAACCGAACTACCGAACACAACCGAATTATTTTAACCGAATTATTTCTGTTTTTCAATTTTTTTTCTAATTTCGGTTATATCCGAATTTTTGATCGGTATTCGGTTTCAGATTCAATTTTAAAAAATAGGTTATTCGGATAACCCAAAAACCGAAATAATTAATTAAAAAGTAAAAATTTTATAATTATATATGTGAGTACGAGTCTATCTGTCTTACTATCTATAAGTGAATGAGTCTCACTATTCACTATTATGTATTCACAGACCAATTTACTCTTAGCCCTAGCCCAGATCGCAAATCCCAAATCCCAAACCCCAAATCCTCTAGTCTTGTCTCTCTCAACTCTCCGGCCTCTGCCTCTCCCCATCTCAATCTCCGACCTCAAGTCATCAATACATGCATCTCTCGTAGTTTAGCGACTTAGCCTCTCCCCTGTCTCAATCTCCCGAGCTCTCTTTACATTTGTCTATCTAAATTAGTAATTTGTCGATAATCAAATTGGTGTATTTGTCCATTTTTTTAGTTTGAATCTAGTATCTTTGGTATGATTTAAGTAATTTTTATGTTAAAGTTTCCATCTTTGAGGATAAACCGAGGAACAGATCGATTGGCTTCGATTTTCGAATGACTGTTTTAGACTTTTAGGGATTCCATCTGTTTCATTGAATTTTTCTCTTCTCTCTGGATGTATGGTATGGGTAGTGATGGACCTCATGGATTTTGTAGTTTATTGATACAGTTTCATAAAGCTATTACCAGTTATGGACCTCGTGGATTTTGCAGTTTAACTTATGATTATTAGTTCAGATCTTCTTGTGTTCAACACTGAGCTAAATTAACTGCTCTTGGAAACCCTAAACTTGTTGAAGTTTGCATTTTTGTGTTAACTAGGCCTGGCCTGGCCATTGCATGTAAATCTTGCTATTAAATTACTAATTCATTAGTGTATGCATTGTGTTATTTTTAGGGCATTCGAGTTATTTAATTTCAAATTTATAAATAATAGTGGACCATGAAAGGAAAACTAAAACATGATGTTGGATCCAGTGTAATGAGTCAACAGAGCTTGCGTCTCTGACTCTGGTAATGTCAAAATCGCTTGTGGTTGGTTCGCATGGTGCCTTAACTTTGTCATGGTCTATATTGTTTTCCAGTACATGTTTTCTTAAACTGGAAGTTAGTGAATATGTCTGTCAATACCTCAAGTATTAATTCAATTCTTATTGTGCATCGAAGGGATTTTTATTTATTTCCTTCTAATTTTCTGTCTTGAATACTTATAGAACTAATCGTCTGTTTTGATAGTACAACTACTTTTGTTGGTATCTGAATTTGATTATTAAATGGTACGTAATTATTGGGCATGGGTTAAATTTTTGTAACTAGTATATGTTCATCTGTTTTAAACTGAGTTTTTGAGTTGCATGTACATAGGTATCACCATTCTTTGTGACACATGTTTGACTAATCAGAAAAGAACAAAGAGAAGGATAAATGTAAGGTTGGAAAGGTTGACAACTCAATTGTGTCTTCGTGTCCTAAAATTTAAGTTAATAAATATGACTGGTAGACTCGTACCAATCATGAAAGAACACATGCAGTATATAATTGATCATGCAGAGGAGATTGACAAGCTATTGAAAGTGAAGGCTCAAGTTTCACAAGTTAAAAGTGTAATGGAGGAAAACATAGGCAAGGTACCTTAAATATCTTGTAAAAGTTGCTTTATGTGTTTTTGTTTTCTTTCATGTTGATGGTGTTACATTCTGTGTTTGCAACGTCTTCTAATTTTGGGAATTATCTTCTTACGAGTGGACAATGTTACGATTGCCTTGATCTTGTCTCAACCCCATTTGTTACATAAATTTTGGAAAGACATTTTGCTGTTTCTATTCTTTTTGAGTAGTTGATAGGTAATAGCTAAGCCAATTGTTTATTGAGTGAAGGTGAAAATCCTCCATTTTCCATTGTTTGTGCTTTGTGCAGGCATTTATGCAGTTACTGGCTTACTGCCTACTGGGATATCTCTTGCTTTCTTGTGTTGCATGTTGCTTGTTGCTTATTGCTTGTTGCTCGTTGCTGTTGTTGTTGAACAACTTTCACTGTTGGTCGTTGGGTGCTAGCTCTGTTAGTTGCTGAAAAGCCTACAATTAGCTGTTAGTTGCGATTGCATGTTGGATGTTGCTAGATTATAATTACTTTGTTAGTCATAAACTTTGTTAAAGACATTGATGCTGCACTACTGCTGTATTTTTAATTTTAAACAATTAAACTGTTGTTGTATTGTTAATTTTAAAAAGAGCACAAATTCGGTTATTACCCGAATACCCGAATTGTACAATTCGGTAATTCGGTAATTCGGTTAGTTCCAAATTTCAGTTAGTGTTCGGATAGTAAAATTATGGATAATTTGGTATTCGGTTATAACCGAATAGCCTATTCGGTTCGGTTATAACCGAATGATCACTCCTATAGTTCCCCGTGAATAGTACCCCGAATGAAAATATTGAAATTTAATAAGAAAGTTCATACCAATATTTCAATGAAACGATACTAGATGAAGAGAAAAACTCAATGATATTCTACTAATTTTAGGGATTATAGAAGCAATATTTACCATAGTAAGTTTAGATTTAGGAATATAAAAAAAAATATACGAAACAACAAATGGATTTTCACCCGGCATGCGGTAATCCGCGTAGACAAATCTTTTCCACAAATAAAGAATGAGTACGAAAGGTTATTCACCATGCAGGCGGTAATCCGCGTAGACATGTTATTCCCACATATTAAAGAATGAATACAAAGGATTATTCACCATGCATGTGGTAATTCGCGTCGACAGGTTACTCCCGCAGAATAATAAAGAATGAATACGAAGGGTTATTCACCATGCATGTGGTAATCTGCGTAGACAGGTTACTCCCGCAGATTAATAAAGAATAAATATGAAAAATAATACCCCTTACCTTAGTAGGAGATTGGATACTGCAATAGTGAAGTAGCAAAATACTCTTCTTCTTTCTCTATATAGTTTCTCTCTCTATAGTTTTAGTGAATTCGTAAGAAAGAATGAATAAATGAGCTTCTATTTATAGGAGAATGGACTAAATAGTAACTGATTCACGGACGGTCCATATTGATTTACTATTAAAACCTCAACCGACGGTCTGAAAAATTAGCACATCTACCCATGAAATAATAAGCCAAACTTACAACAAACTCCTCATGACAAACACCTCTATTTATATCAAAAATTAAATAAATATTTACCACAATTCATTTATCTTCAATAAACATATTTTTAATCTTTCAATAATTATTCACCATTAATATTATAACTCACAATATTGACAACCAAATCGTTCTCAGGAAAGAGAGGGCTTTCCGATAAGGATTTCTCCTTATTGGCGCGCAATTGAATAACCTAACCCCTTTCTTCGACAGAACTTTCTAGACATTGTTAATAATACAAATAATAATATGAATAATTGTATCGTCTCAATTATTGATTTAATAATATAAAATATTGTGCAGATGATATTGTGACAATAATTGAATCAATAATATGAGATACTATGCAGCAACTACTGTGACAATTATTGAATGAAACTGAGTGACTTCTTACGTAAGCATTAATAATAAGAGATATTGTGCAATACCGTGTGCTACTGTGCAACAACGAGTATTACTGTTCTTTTATCACCGGTATTTTAGCAGTTAACGGTAAAAGTTTTGCCGTTATTTTTATAAAAAGGTTATTTATGTTGCTTTCTATATCCGACAGTTATTCCGATGTGGGATCCAC
The DNA here is from genome assembly GCA_020205615.1 of Panax quinquefolius. Lineage (NCBI taxonomy): Eukaryota > Viridiplantae > Streptophyta > Magnoliopsida > Apiales > Araliaceae > Panax > Panax quinquefolius. Next base: position 17,252,840 of record CM035170.1, on the reverse strand, counting down.
CAATGATTGCGTTGTCGTACTGATATTCTCCGACAAAAAGAATATTCTCCGACCAAACGAATATTTTAGGACTACTTGCTTACTTTGTAAAATGTGCACATATCACCCATAACTATAGCATTATATCAAATCAACACCTTACTATTCAAAATAATATTTTGAGAAAATTAAATCTTTATTCATAAAAGTTGGGGTCTTACAGACTGTGTATTCAAATGACAACTAAATTACGGGATTCTGTAAAAATTTCAATTCTAATAAATATTATAAATTGTTTGAAATTCATAAAAAAAAATAAAAAAAATCAGTTCCTATTTTTTTGTTATTGAGTAATTGGATTGAACTTAACAAGAACAATATATATAATATCGGGCGAAGGTCCAAAAATACCCCTGACGTTTACCCCGATGTCCCACTTACACTATAAACTAATTTTTTTTTTCAAAAGTACCCTTAACGTTACATTTTTGGGTCGTCGTCAGGTGCCCTATTGTTGTGAGACATGCCAAATAGAATAAAAGCAGATTCTGATCTTGATGATGTGGTACATCACATGGAACATTTACTAAAATTATAGATGGTCAAAACATACTAAAATACTAATTACATATTTACATCAAATACTAAAAATACTAATTAAAAAAATATACTAAAATACTAATTAAAAAATACTAAAACACTAAAAAATCAAATTCAAAAATACTAAAATTCAAAAAATTTAACGTTAGTTTGATATCATATCAAATTTTACTAAAAAATTTTAGTAATTGAAAAAATTTAACTAAAACACTAAAATTTTATCATAGTTTGTATAACATATCAAATTTTACTATTTTTTTTAGCAATTGAAAAAATTTAACACTAATTTGAGAAGTAGCGGCAATTGATTTTTTTTATAAATATGGCATTTAAAATTTTATTTAAATTTTAGTAAATTCTTATTTTAGTAAAATATAATACTAAATATATTTGTATTTTAGTAAATTGTTTTAGTAAATATAATGCGTGTAATTGATTTGACATATTAACGTATTTTAGTAAATATTTACAATTAAATATTTTACTAAATTATTAATGTTATTTACTAAAATTTAATGTTAAATTTTAGTAAATTAAATATTTTAGTAAAATATAATACTAAATATATTAAATATTTTAGTAAAAAAAAATAGTAATTGAAAAAAATTAACGTTAAATTTTAGTCAATTTTTATTTTAGTAACATATAATACTAAATATATTAGTATTTTAGTAAAAAAAAAAAATTAGTAATTGAAAAAATTAACGTTAATTTGTAATACTAAAATACGAATATATTTAGTGATATAATATTTTTAACGTTAATATTTTTAGTAAAATTACTAAAATATAATACTAAATATATAACGCTAATACTAAAATATTAATAAATTACTAATATTTAGTATTTTGATATGTTATACAATTATGGTAAAATTTTAGTATTTTAGTAAAATTTTAGTATTTTAGTATTTTGATTAAATGATGTAAATATGATAATATGTTATGTTATGATGTACATGATGTAAATATGTTATGATTTTAGTATTTTAATGATGTAATGTGAATTTTTGTTGTTTTGATTAATTAACAAAATAATTTGAATTTTAGTATTTTTTTGAAATTTAGTTTTTTTTAATTTAATTTTTTTAGTATTTTATTTAAATTAGTATTTTAGTATTTTTAAAATTAGTATTTTTAGTATTTGATGTAAATATGTAATTAGTATTTTAGTATGTTTTGACCATCTATAATTTCTGCAAATGTTCCATGTGGCAGCCACGTTATCAAGATTGTAACCCCGTTCGTCTATTTGGCATGTCTGGCAAAGACAGGGGCACGAGTAACCCAAAAAATGTAACGTTAAGGGTACTTTTAGGGAAAAAAAATTAGTTTAGAGTGTAAGTGGGACATCGGGGTAAACGTCATGGACATTTTTGAACCTTTGCCCATATAATCTCATATATTGATTTCAACTTGAATTTTTAATACACTTTTTGATTTATAATTAAAATTTCATGCACTCTCAGTGTAAGACCCCAACTTTTATAAATAAAGATGAATTTTCTATATATATCATTTTTGAATATTATGGAGTAAATTTGATATAATGTTATAATTGTGGGTAATATTTATAAATTTTGTAAAGTACGCATGTTGTTATATAATATTCGATTGGTCGGGGAATATTCATTTTAACAAGGAATATTCGTACAACGGCACAATCATTGGTGGACTCCACAACGGAATTATTATCGGATTGAGAAAATGACAAAAATACTTAATGAAAATAACGGCGGAAGTTTTTACCGTTAACTGTTGAAACACCCGGTGTTAAAAGTACAGTAATACGCGTGATTGCATAGTAGCACACGGTATTGATTATTGATGCTTACATAAGAAGTCACTCAGTTTTGTTCAATTATTGCTACAGTAATTGTTGCATAGTATCTCACGTTATTTGATTCAATTATTGTCAATATTTTATATATTATTAAATCAATAATTGAGACGACAAGGTTATTAATATTATTATTTGCAATATTAACGATGTCTAGAAGTTCTATCAAGGAGAGGTTTGGTCACCTAATTGCGCGCCAATAGGGAGAAATCCTTATTGGAAAGCCCACTCTTTCACAGGAGCGACACAGTCGATTAATAATGTGAATAATAATAATGATGATGAGTTTTGTTTTATTAGTATTATTAATGTAATAAAAGCGAAAAAAAATTTTATATAAAATGAGAATACTTTTATAAAGTTATTAGTTTTATTATACTATAAATAAAATATATGATATTCTATTATGCATAGTGTTTTGCATAGTGTACACATAGTATTTGCGTAGTAAAATCTTTTTATATAAAGCAGAATACTTTTATAAAGTTATTTGTTTTATTAGACAATAATTAGAATATATTATATTTTATTATGCATAGTCTTGCATAGTGTTTTGCATAGTAAAATCTTTTTATATAAAATGTAATACTTTTATAAAGTTATTAGTTTTATTAGATTATAAATAGAATATATTATATTTTATTTAAAAGATTTTGTTTTAAATCTGACCGTCTCGTTTAAAAAAGTAAATCAATCTGGACCATTCATGAATTAGTTACTATGCAGTCCATTCTTACTATAAATAGAAGCTCATTTCCTTCATTATTTCTTACGAATTCAATTGAAACTCTAGAGAGAGAAAACTATAGAGAGAGAAGAAGAAAGTGTTCTCTTACTTCACTTCTTCTATATCCGATACTCTTCTTTCTAAGGTAGGGATATTATTTGTTGTACTAAAAGGGGTATTATTATTTCTTTCGTATTCATGAAGAGAGAGTCTGTTATTCCATTCTTTATTATTACATTGGAATAACTTTTGTATCTGTGAGCTACCTATACTTGGTGAAATTCTTAGTTATTATTACATTCTTTATCATTACATTTGGAACATCATATACGTGCTTTAAGCATGACTGGTTCCGTTCTTTATTATTACATTGGAAGATCACATGCGTGCTTTACGCGTGACACGGTTCCATTATTTATCATTACATTGGAACATCACATGCGTGCGTTTCTGCGTGACTGATTCCGATTATTCATTATTACGTTGGAATAACTTTTATGCATGTGATTATATCGCGCACGGTGATTTCTTTTGTTATTCCTTCTTTATTATACTCGGTTGGTTAAAGTTTTGACTTCTATACTCCATGAAATTAGTGGAATATCCTTGATATTTGCGCTTCATCCAGTATCTTTTCATGGAAATATTCTTCTGAGCATTTGTGAATTTTACTCCACAAAGAAGTATCATTTTGACAATTTGGACGTTATTGGTTCCTAGATAAATTAATTCTTGAACTTGTTTTATTGAATTCTTATATCATTGTCATCATCCTTATGTTTATATCATGTTGAAAGTCATCTATGGCCTGTAGTGTATAGATGGACTTGGTATGATTATGACCAGGGATTATTCGGTGTAATCATGACCGTAATGTTACAAATGATGTAGAAAAAGTCCTCATTGGCCCGTAGTGCATTGACGAACAGTTGTTGGCATGATCATGACCATTAGTGAATACACGAATATCCTTGGCCCGTAGTGCATGGATAATTTGTGATCGTGATACTAAAGAATATCCTTGGCCGTAGTGCAGGGGTGATTCAATGATGTGGATTATTTATTAAGTTGAGTCTCAGCGATAAAAGTGATGAAAAACCTTTTAAATCATAAAAGATAGTAGATTTTATTTTCTACTTGACTCTTTTAATGGATTGCTTGTTCAAACTGCGATTAAACTTGATGTTTGTTATATTGTATCGGTTTAACACTATTGAAGACTAAGGATAATTTATTACCTTTATTTTAGTCATAATATTTCTTATTGGGCTAGTTTAGCTTTACCCTTTCTTTCTTTCATTCTATTCGGAAATGAGAGCGTAGCGAGGGGACTAGTCGGGGAGCGGAGTGACGGTCCGAGAGGATATCATTAGTAGTCCTCACTATTACAGAAAATAGTGTGTTAATAAATGTATTGAGGACTTATTTTGAGTTTTAATGTTGTCTAGAAGACAATGCTTGTATTAAAACTCACATTTCATGTTATATTTAAGATTGTATTTGAATTTTGTACCATGTATTTGACGACTCAAGATGGGTGATGTATACCTATTTTGGGGCGTCATGATTATTATCAAAGCTTAGGGATATGATCCCTGGCTAAGATGTGAGACTAGAACTAGGAGGGGAGAGACGGGGAATTCCTTTGCTAGTATGACCTACCTATGTTTATTTGGTATTTAATTGGTGGGTTAGAGTATAGGGATAATATGTGATATGATAACTAATCCTTGTTTTGTGGCTGTATCTGAAAATGACATCTGAGAATGTTGATAATAGCAATGGAACACAGGAGACCGTTGAGTCTCCACATATCAATAATCAGGATAATGTGCATCAGGAAGGCGACAATCCTCATGCAAACAACAACACTAACCAAATGATGAATGATGGAATGTTCAGAGGCTTTATGTAATTCATGCAACATCAGGCGAGAGCGGCTCCTGTCCAAAATGTGACGCCCCCAAAATTAGGTATACATCACCGATCTTGGGTCGCCAGATACATGGTACAGAATTCAAATACAACTTACTAATACAACTGTCATGTACAATACGACAAAACATAAACTGTGAGTTTGAATACAAATATTGTCTACTAGAGATTATACAAACTCAAAAGGAGTTCTCATTACAATTATTATCACACTATTTCACAGAATAGTGAGGACTACTAATGCTATCCTCGGACCATCACTCCGCTCCCCAGACTAAGTCCAAATATATTTTCATTTCAAGAGAAACGGTGAAAGAAAGGGTGAGCTCAACTAGCCCAATGAAAAATATTATGACTAAGATAATGCGAAATAAATTATCATTAGTCTCCAACAATGTTAAACGATAAAATATAATAGACATCAAGTTTAATCAGAAATTTGAACAAGCAATCCATTAAAAGAGTCAAGTAGAAAATAAAATCTACTATCTTTTATGATTTAAAAGGTTTTTATCATCATTATCACTGGGACTCGACAATAAATAATCCACATCATCGAATCACCCCTCGCACTACTACCGAGGATATTATTTAGTATCACGACCACAATTATCCATACACTACGGGCGAAGAATATTTGTGTATTCATTAATGGTCATGATCATGCCAACAATTGTCCATCAATGCTACGGGCCAATGAGGACTTTTACCACATCATTTGTAGCATTACGGTCGTGATTACAATCAATAATCCTAGTCATAATCATACCAAGTCCACCTATGCACTACAAAAGCCACGAGATGACTTTCGAAATATAAATATGAGGATGATGACAATGATATAAGAATTCAATAAAACAAGTTCAAAAATTAATTTATCCGAAAACTAATAATGTCCAAATTGTCAACATGATCTTCGCTTTGTAGTAGTAAAATTCAAGAATGCTCGTAAGAATATTTCCATGAAAAGATACTAGATGAAGCGCAAATATCGAGGATATTCCACTAATTTCATGGAGTATAGAAGTCAAAACTTTAACTAACCGAGTATAATAAAGAATGGAATAACAAAAGAAATCACCATGCATGATGTACTTCAGCATAGACGTGTTATTCCAATGAATACTAAATAACGGAACCGGTCGGCGAAAATTCGCACCGAAGCGGGATGTTCCAACGAAATAATAAAAATAGAATAACAACGAAATCACCATGCATGTGGTACTTGGCACACAAAGTTATTCCAATGAATACTAATAATAAGGATTTTAATCGGTCCGGCGTAAAAGCGCCTGCAGCAGGATATTCCAACAAAATAATAATAAAGATTTTAACGAAGTCCCAAAGCGTAAAAACGCACCTAAATGTAATATTCCAAAAGAATAATAAGATTTTAATCAAGTCCGTGTAAAAGCGCCGCAGCGAGGATATTCAAATGTAATAGTAAAAGGCGGAATAATAAAAGAATGTCACCAAGTATAGGGTAGCTCAAGGTATATCTGAGTTATTCAATAGAATAATAAAGAATGGAATAACATAAGTTCTCTTCACGAATACAAAAGAATAACACCCCTTACCGTAAAAGAACTGAGTATAAGAGTAGTTAAGTAGCAGAAATCTTTTCTTCTTTCTCTCTATAATTTTCTCTCTATAATTTTCTCTCTCTAGAGTTTCAGTGAATTCGTAAGAAATAATGAAGGAATGAGCTTCTATTTATAGGAGAATGGAAGTGTACTGTTTATGAACGAATTATTTTTGCAAAATTATTTCTTCAACCAAATACAATAAAGTCAATCAACTAACCAATAAAATCACAACAAAAATTAAAATATAATACATATATATAAACACATGTTTTCAACTTATATATATCAATATTATATTTACACCACTTAATTTTTATCCCCCATAACCAACATCAATCCCCCACCCACCCAAAAATCAATTTCACTACACTCTTACACATCACTATCACACTACCACTTTTCCACCATTTTCCACTCACACACACATCACACACCTATCACTTTCACATATCATTTTCTCCCACCATATACTCAATACAGACATATACTTCCATACTTATACTCTTCCATTTTCAAAAATCATTTTTCCAACACATATGGGCCCCACATGTGGGCCCCACCTTTAAATAATTTTCTAGTGATTATTTTGAAAAATGGGTAAATAGGAATCCATAAAATAAGCAAACTTCATAAAAATCACCTTAATAATTTTAACAACATTCATCATCTTTATTACAATTCACAATATTAATCGACCAGGTCGTTCCCAGGAAAGAGGGGGCTTTCCAATAAGGATTTCTCCATAATGGCACGTAATTAGTTGACCAAACCTCTCCTTGACAGAACTTCTAGACATCGTTAATATTGCAAATAATAATATTAATAATTTTGTCGTCTCAATTATTGATTTTAACAATATAATAAATATCGACAATAATTGAATCAAATAACGTGAGATACTATGCAACAATTACTATAGCAATAATTGAACAAAACTGAATGACTTCTCACTTAAGCATCGATAATCAATGCCGGTGTCTTCTTATGCAACCACAGCAGACATTCTTTGTACTTTTTACTACCGAGTAGTTCAACAATTATCAACAAAGAAAAACTTTAGTTATATTTTCATAAAAATATTTTTGTCGTTTTCTCAATCAAATGATAATTACATTGTGGGGTCCACCAATGATTGCGTCGTTGTACTAATATTCCCCTTTAAAACGAATATTCCCCGACCAATCGAATATAATATAACAACTTGCATACTATGCAAAATTTATAAATATTACCCACAACTATAACCTTATATCAATTTCACTCCATAATATTCAAAAATAATATTTATAGAAAATTCATCTTTATTCAAAAAGTTGGGGTTTTACAATCTCCCCTTCTTACAAAATTTCGCCCTGAAAATTAGGGTACGTACCTGGTATGTTGAAGAGGTAAGGATACCTTGATTTCATTTCAGATTCTAACTCCCAAGTCATTTCCTCAACATCGTGGTTTCTCCACAAAACTTTGACTTGAGGTATAACCTTGGTGCGTAGAATATGTTCCTTCTTATCCAAGATTTGAACATGAACCTCTTCATACGTCAAATCTTTCGCTATTTCGTCCGATTCTAACTCAATAATGTGGTTCGGGTCTTCCACATATTTACGTAACATGGATATGTGAAAAACGTTATGAACACGAGATATACTTGGCGGTAAAGCGAGTCTATAGGCCACAGTTCCTACTCGATCAAGGATTAAAAATGGGTCGATGAATCGAGGATTGAGCTTTCCTCTCTTTCCAAATCTCGTAACTCCTTTCCATGGAGTAACACGTAACAACACATGATCTCCTATATCGAATTCCACGTGCTTTCGATGAAGATCAGCATAACTCTTTTGTCGATCTTGTGAGGTTTTTATACGTTGCCGGATCGTTTAAATCTTTTCTGTAGTCATACGTACCAACTCCGGTCCCAATAACGTTGCTTCACCCACCTCATCCCAGCATACTGGAGAACGAAATTTTCTTTAATAGAACGCTTCGAATGGAGCCATGCCAATACTTGCTTGATAACTGTTGTTGTAGGAAAACTCCACTAATGGTAAGAACTTGTCCCAACTTCCCTTGAAATCAAAGACACAGAGTCTTAATAGATCTTCAAGAGTTTGAATAGTCCTCTCTGACAGTCCATCCGTCTAAGGATGATATGTCGAGCTAAATCGTAAATCTGTGCCCATAGCTTTCTGTAAACTAACCCAAAATCGTGAAGTGAATCTTGGGTCTCGATCAGAAACTATGGATACTGGCATACCATGCAGTCTTACAATCTCGTTTATGTACATACGATCAAGACGTTCAAGTGTATAAGTTTCTCGTATCGGAAAGAAATGAGCAGACTTGGTCAATCTATCAACAATGACCCAAATCGCATCTATACCTTGAGAAACCTTAGGAAGGCCGATGAACGAAATCCATGGTAATGTGCTCCCACTTCCATTCCGGAATTTCAAGTGGTTGCAATGGACCTTTTGGTAGTTGATGCTCGCGCCTGACTTCGTTGACACGTTAGACACCTTGAGATAAACAAATACTATCTCTCTCTCTCTTCGTATTGCCCCACCAAAATGTATGTCAAGATCATGATACATTTTGGTACTCCCGAGATGGATTGCAAGCGGTGTGTTGTACGCCTCCATCATGATTTTATACTTTAAATCAGGGTCGTTAGGATCACAAAGTCTGAAGTTGACTCGAAGTATTCCTTCTTCATCGATTCTTGCTTCCGGCATAGCACCTTCTTGCACTTTCTTCCTCATACGCATCAGCTCCAGGTCTATAGCTTGCGCAGCTTTAACTTTCTCAATTAAAGTCGGTTCTACTCGTATATTCGTCATCATCACATGGGTCCTTGGAGTCTTTAACTCTATCTCCATCCTTTGCAAGTCACACAAAATGGGCCTTTGTGTTGACAATATCGTACTCGTACTTGCATATGATCTTCTACTCAATGCGTCAACTACCACGTTCGCTTTTCCATGATGGTATTGGATGGTATGATCATAATCTTTCAACAGTTCAAGCCAATGTCGTTGTCGCATGTTGAGTTCCTTTTGAGTGAAGAAATATTTGAGGCTTTTATGATCCGTAAAGATCTCCACCTTCTCCCCATACAAGTAATGCCTCCTATTTTTAAGTGCGAATACCACAGCTGCTAACTCTAGGTCATGAGTAAGATAATTCCTCTCATATTCTTTGAGTTGTCGTGAGGCATAGGCTATGACTTTACCATGTTTCATGAGAACACATCCTAACCCTTTGCCCGAAGCATCACTGTAGATGACAAATCCCTCCGAACCAGATGGTATTGTCAGAACAGGTGCTGAAATGAGTCTCCTCTTGAGTTCTTGAAAACTCTTCTCACATTCCTCGCTCCAACCGAACTTTGTATCTTTCTGAGTCAGCTGAGTTAGTGGAGTAGCAATTCGAGAAAACCCTTCTACGAATCTCCGATAATAACCAACTAAGCCGAGAAAGCTATGTACTTCGATCACTGATTTAGGTTGCTCCCAGCTTTGAATAGCTTCAATCTTTGCTGGGTCAACAGATATTCCATGACTTGATACCACGTGCATAAGGAATGCTACTTCCCCAAGCCAGAACTTGCATTTCTTTAACTTTGTATAAAGCTTATATTCACGAAGCTTTTGGAGTATCAGCCTCAAGTGTTGCTCATGATCTTCATGGCTTTTGGAATAAATAAGGATGTCATCAATAAAGACGACCACAAAGTGATCCAAATATTCCTTGAATACTCGATTCATTGTATCCATGAAGGCAGCAGGAGCATTAGTAAATCCAAAGGACATGACTAGGAATTCATAATGCCCGTACCGAGTTCTGAAAGCCATCTTTGGAATGTCATCGGTTCTAATCTTCAATTGGTGATATCCTAACGAAGATCAATCTTTGAAAAGAATTTGGCTCCTTGCAACCGGTCAAACAGTCATCAATACGTGGCAATGGATACCTATTTTTATGGTGACATGATTCAACTCCGATAATCAATACAAAGTCGCATACTCCCATATATTTCTTCTTCACGAATAGAGCAGGAGCACCCCAAGGAGAAGTACTAGGGGCGAATAAAGCCAATGTCTAACAATTCCTGCGGTTGAGTCTTTAACTCTGAAGTTCAATAGAGCCATTCAATATGGGGCTTTAGAAATGGGTTTTGTCTGGGGGTTCAAGGTCGATACAAAATTCAATTTCACGCTCTGGGGTAGGCGGGAAGTTCTTGAGTGGAATACGTCGGAAATTCATTAACAATAGAAATATTATTCAAAACTAACGTATTTTTGTTTAGATCGTGACATGAGCTAAGAAAGCTTGACATCCGTTTTTCAATAAGCGAATAGCTTTATGGCTTGAGATAGCGATGATTGATTTTAATGGTTTGGTTGCTTGAATTCGCATAATAGGTCGATTAGGAATATGAAAGCTAACAACCTTACGAAAACAATCAATTTTTGCATGATGAGTAGTTAACCAATCAATCCCTAGAATTACATCAAATGCAAGTATTTTTAATGAAATAAGATCGACAGGTAATGTGTGGGTACCAACTTGAACCAAACAAGACTTATAAACCGTGGATGTAATGAAGGTTTCTCCCAACGGAGTTTCCACAGATAAATCAAAGTCTAATTTCTCCGGAGTCAAATTTAATCGTTGAGCGCAAGTAGGAGAAATAAAAGAATGGGTAGAACCGGTATCAAATAAGGTATAGACTTCGCTAGAGTTTATGATAAGCTTACCCGTGATGACCTCATTCGCGTTCCTTGCTTTCTGGGAGGTCACTACAAACGCTCTCCCTTGCACCACTGGCTTTGACTTTTCTGGGACGCCCTTTGGTGTTGTCGACGTCGTGATTTTTGGGTGTCCCTTTCCGTTACTTGTTCTTTGGTGTTCTCATTTTAGGTGAGATTTGTTTGAAAAAATAAGTGAAAAGGTCCGACATGTATGATGTCAACAATGGAATTGTTAAGAGTCACCATTGGTTTTTAAATGGTTGTACCAACACTGGCCGATAAAGGTTTGTACATTGACCCGGTGATGTGACACTTTAATATCTGGTGGTGACAAACCGAGATTCGTTTAGGGTCCGGGGGACTTGGTTATGCGGGGGAAGGTGTTAGGCACCCCCGACATCCGTGTTACCACGGTGACCGCCTCTTTTCAAGAAACTATTATCTGAGTGTGTGTGTGTGTGGGGGGGGTCAATGTGCTATTATATGAAAGTTGTGCAAGGCCTCGTTCGAACCTAAATACACAGGGTTTGAATTTATGTAGAAAATTCAGTTTTTAACAAGATATGGCAGTGATGTTTTATGAAAGAGGTTTTTTTTTCAAACTCTGATGCTCAATAGGAATTGAGACCTTTTACACTCCCATTTTTATTAAGTGGCTAATTTGAATTGATTTTATTTGGCGGATCACGAGGCATCCGTATGAAAATAATATACAAAATAATGTCGACTTCCTCGTGGGTATGAAAACCATCCGAGGAAATTCGGACATCGTAGAATAATTTACAAAGTAACTTACGGTTTGAAAATGTCCATCACGGAGGCGAATCTAGATTCAATGGGATGAATCATGATCACATGATTCCTAGGCTCACAAAATACTGCAGTTTATATGAAAGCGATGGCGGTATATATATAAAAGCTATAAATATATATATACAGACAGGATCACCAACCACGAAGCACCTCCATGGGGGATCAAAAATGTAAATAAAGCTGTTAAAAGTTATTAACCGCCACGGAGGAAACTCCAGGCGGGACAAAACATAAATAAAGTCATAAAAGCGATCAATCGCCACGAAGAAAACTCCAGAGGCGGAGATTTTAAAATATATATATATATATATATATATATATAAAAGCAGTAAATGCACCGGATGTAAAATTCAGGCTCATCTAACAGAGTTCGACCACAGTTCATATATATAAGTATATATATATATATATATATATATATATAAAAGCGAGTAAACGCGCCGGATATAAAATCCAGGCTCATCGAACAGAGTCCGACACACAGTTCATATATATAAATGTACATATATATATATAAAAGCGAGTAAACGCACCAGACCGAAGTCTAGGCTCATCGAACAAAGTCCGACAAACAGTTGATATATATAAGTATATATATATAAAAGCGAGTAAACGCACCAGACCGAAGTCTAGGCTCATCGAACAAAGTCCGACACACAGTTGATATATATAAGTATATATATAAATATATAAAAGCAATAAACGCTCCAGACCGAAGTCTAGGCTCAATCGAGGCATAACTCGATAATGTTAGTCAATATATATGTAAATATATATAATATATATATATATACAGACTGAAATGAAACCACGAACCGAAGTCCGGGCAAAAGCAAGCAACACGACTCTCAACGTGTAGAAGGGTGTGTGCAAAGATGAAGAGAAAGACTCTAAAGTGTGTGAGAAGTGTGACGCCCCCAAAATAGGTATACAACACCCATTCTGAGTCGCCCAATTACATGGTACAGAAAGCAAACTATAACTTCAATAATACAATTGTCGTGCAAAATACGACAACACATACTGTGAGTTTAAATACAAATATTGTCTTCTAGACAATATCCACACTCAAATAAGTCCTTGTTACAATTATTCAAACACTATTTTACGTAAATAGTAAGGATTTGCTAAAACATCTTTCTAGAACCATCACACTGCACTACCACGACTAGTTCTGCTATGTTCTCACCTCCCGAGAAAAATGGAACAAAAAGAAAAAGGGTGAGCTCAACTAGCCCAATAAAGAATATTATGACTAAGATAATATACAACAAATTATCATTAGTCTTCAACAGGAAAAATCGATAAAATATAATAGCCAACAAGTTTTAGATCAACAACTGCAATGAAATAAGAATCCATTAGAAGAGTCAGTAGAGAATGAGTTCTACTATCTTCTAAGATTTAAAAGTTCATCATCAATATTTTATCCTCAGTAACAACAATCAATATACATCATTAATCAAATATTCATCTTTGCACTACAGAGCCAAAAGACATTCATTTGTATCACCAAATGTCGTCATGTTCATCTCAACACTGCTCATCTTTGCACTACACGGGCCAAAGATATTCATCGATTAATCATTTATCTTTTACACTACTGGTAGAAGATATTTAGTAATATCATCATTTAGGACCGAGGATGATGAAAAATAATTTAAAGAAAATGAATCCAAAGGAAACGGGAAGGACAAAAATAGTAGGGATTCAGATAACAGGTTTATCCAAGATCAATAATACTTCATAAATACCAATTTTGAAGCGAAATTCAAAATAAAGATCAAAACATGGATACAATCAAAGATAGTAACCATAATAGACATCTTGGACAAAAAGAAGAAAATTTTATTTTTCTATTGAATAGTGCCGATTCGTGTGAATAGTGTCGTATCGTGAATAGTCTTAGATATACGTGAATAAGTAACCCAGACACAAAAAGTTCTAAATTTGATAAAAATTCAGATCAATACTTTAGCATAATGATATTGAATAAATAATATCATATATGAAGAAAATAACATCCTTACCTCAAAATATCGATTATTTACGATCGGAATATCGGTATATAAAATTTGAAGGAAACTTGCACTGATGAATAGAAACTCACAAAGTATCTAAATACTCACAAAATACACTCAATAATCCAAAGAGAGAAAGAGAGAAAACTTGTTTCTGGTGTGATTTTCAATTCTAACTTAGCCCTCTATTTATAGGAAAATGTTAGCAGACTTGACACTGCAACTTTGATGGCTTTACTCTCGCTACTATTCCCATCCACCACATTTGAAATAAATTCAGCACATTTCTTCACCAACCACAAGTGGGGCCCACTCAATTCTAGAATTTTCCACCAAAATCATTTATAAACCTAATTTACGAATCACCACCTCTTAAAATTCATAACAAATCATACGTTCATTTTAACGGTTCAAAATTTGTGGACATATACTCAACTTATATATGTATAACATATCCAAAAATTACAACGATCCAACGGTCGGATTAAAAATTATAACTCACACAATATATCTCAAAAACACCGGTTTAATTTTTAATACCTTCATTCTACAAAAATCTTTATAAAACACCTCAACATTAATTCCTTCATTTTTAACCACAATAAATATATCCAAAATTTATATCCACATAAAATAAATATTTCCTTATCATATGAATCAATAATTAATTATTCACAAATAATATTACGAAATCACATTTATGATGACCAGGTAGTTCTCGAGGAAAGGGGGCTTTCGAATAAGAATTTCTCCTTATTGGTGCCGCAATTAGGTGACCAAACCTCTCCTTGATGTAACTTTCTAGACATTGCCAATAATGTTATCTAATAATATTATTCAAATAATATGAATTATTGATCCGATAATGGGAAATCTTGTGCGATGACAATTATTGAAACAACAATAATATAAAATATCAACGCAACAATTATTGAATCAATAAAATAAAATATTGAGCGAGAAACTCACCATAACAATTATTGAGTAGTGCCTTTACGTAAGGATCAATAATTCATCAATCTCTCATGCATCCACGCGCATTATTATTGTATTTTAACCACCGGGTATTCCAACAATGTTAATTCTGTAAATAACTTCTGTGCTGTTATTTATAAAAACTCAAACTTGTCGTTTTCTTCATCCGACGCTTATTATTACATTATGGGGCCCACAAATGATCGCTACAATCATACGAATATTCCCACAACAAGAATATTCCACGACCAAACGAATATTCCCAACACCTGATGATTATTTTATAACCACTTGCATATTTTGCAAAATTTGCACATTTCACCCATAACCGTAGAGAATTATATCAAATTAATACCTTATTATTCATAAATATAATTAGAGGAAATTTGATTTTATTTATAATAAGTTGAGGGTCTTACAACCTCCCTCCTTATGAAATTTAGTCCTCGAAATTGACATACGCACACAGTGTTTCAAAAAGTGAGGATACCTCGCTTTCATTTCTGATTCCAACTCCCAGGTCATTTTTTCAATAGCATGGTTTATCCATAAAACCTTAACTTGTGGTATAACCTTGGTGCGTAGGACATGCTCTTTCCTATCCAAGATCTTAACAGGTACTTCTTCGTACGTTAAATCTTCGGCTATCTCGTCTGGTTCTAACGCAATAAAATGGTTCGGGTCTTTCATATATTTATGAAGCATGGATATGTGAAAAACATTATGAACACGAGACATACTTGGAGGTAATGCGAGTCTATAGGCCACATTTCCTATTCGATCAAGAATCTCAAATGGACCAACAAATCGTGGATTGAGCTTTCCTCTCTTCCCAAATCTTGTAACTCCCTTCCATGGTGCAACACATAATAATACATGATCCCCAATATTAAATTCCACGTCTTTTCGATGAAGATCCGCATAACTCTTTTTGTCGATCTTGTGCCGGTTTGTATCGTTGTCAAATCATTTGGATCTTTTACGTAGTCATGCGTACTAATTACGGTCCCAACAACGTTGCTTCTCCCACCTCGTCCCCAAAGATACTTTGAAACGACACTTTCGTCCATACAATGCCTCAAATGGAGCCATGCCTATACTTGCTTGATAACTGTTGTTGTAGGAGAATTCCACCAGTGGCAAGTACTTATCCCAACTTCCTTTAAAATCTAGGACACAAAGTCTTAATAGATCTTCAAGGGTTTGAATAGTCCTCTCTGATTGTCCGTCCATTTGAGGATGGTATGCTGAACTGAATCGTAAATCCGTGCCCATAGCTTTCTACAAGCTAACCCAAAATCGTAAAGTGAATCTTGGGTCACAATCCGAAACTATGGATACTGGCATGCCATGCAATCTCACAATCTCATGATACATTTTGGTACTCCTAGGAAGGATTGCAAATGGGGTGTTGTGTGCCTCCATCATGATTCTATGCTTCAAGTCAGAATTGTTAGGAACACAAAGTCTGGAGTTGAATCTAAGTATTCCTTCTTCATCGATTTTCCCTTCTGGAATAACTCCTTCTTGCACTTTCTTCTTCATACGTATCAGCTCCTGGTCCGTAGCTTGAGCAGCTTTAACTTTATCGATTAAAGTCGGTTCTACTCGTATATTCGCCATCATCATGTGGGTCCCTGGAGTCTTTAATTCTACCTCCATCCTTTGCAAGTCATACAGAATGGGCCTTTGCATTAACAATATCGCACTCGTACTCGCATATGATCTTCTACTTAATGCGTCAGCTACTACGTTCGCTTTTCCAAGATGATATTGAATAGTGTGATCGTAATCTTTCAATAGTTCAAGCCAACATCGTTGCCGCATGTTGAGTTCTTTTTGGGTGAAGAAATATTTGAGGCTTTTATAGTCCGTATAAATCTCCACTTTCTCTACATACAAGTAGTGTCTCCAAATTTTCAACGCGAATACGACTGCTGCCAACTCTAGATCATGAGTAGGATAATTCCTCTCATATTCTTTGAGTTGTCGTGAGACATAGGCTATGACTTTCCCATGTTGCATGAGAACGCATCCTAACCCTTTGCCTGAAGCATCGCTGTATATAACAAATCCATCCGTACCAGATGGTATTGCCAGAACAGGTGCCGAAATGAGTCTCCTCTTGAGCTCTTGGAAACTCTTCTCGCATTCCTCGCTCCATACAAATTTTGTATCTTTCCGAGTCAACTTAGTTAACGGAGTAGCGATTCGAGAAAATCCTTCCACGAATCTCCGATAATAACCAACTAATGTGACGCCCCCAAAAATAGGTATACATCACCCATCTTAGGTCGCCACTTACATGGTACAGAATTTAAATACAACTTACTAACATAACGTGGTGGTATACAATACGACATAAACGTGAGTTTAAATACAAATATCGCTCTACTAGATATTATACAAACTCAAAAAAGGAGTCCTCATTACAATTATTATCACACTATTTCACGTAATAGTGAGGACTACTAATGCTATCTTCGGACCATCACTCGTTTCCCACTCGTCCAAATATATTCTCATTTCACAGAGAAAGCGATTGAAAGAAAGGGTGAGCTCAACCAAACCCGATGAAAAATATTATGACTAAGATAATGCGAAATAAATTATCAATAGTCTTCAACAATGTTAAACTAATAAAATACAATGAGACAACCGGTTTAATCTGCAATGAATATGCAATCCATTAAAAGAGTCAAGTAGAAAATAAAGTCTACTATCTTTTAGGTTTTAAAGGTTTTTCATCATTGTTATAAATTTGAGACTCGACTTTAATAAATATTCCACATCATCGAATCACCCCTCGCACTACTGACGAGGATATTCTTTAGTATCACGACCACAATTATTCATGCACTACGGGCCAAGAATATTTGTGTATTCATTAATGGTCATGATCATGCCAACAACTGTCCACCAATGCACCACGGCCACTGAGGATTTTTATCACATCATTTGTAACATTACGGTCATGATTACACCGAATAGTCTCTGGTCATAATCATACCAAGTCCATCTATGCACTACAGGCCACAGATGACTTTCAACATAATAAAAACATGAGGATGATGACAATGATATAAGAATTCAATAAAACAAGTTCAAGAATTATTTTATCCAGGAATTATTAACGTCCAAATTATCAACATGATACTGTTTTGTAGAGTAAAATTCAAGAATGATCAGAAGAATATTTCCATGAAAAGATACTGGATGAAACGCAAATATCAAGGATATTCCACTAATTTCATGGAGTATAGAAGTCAAAGTTTTAACCAACTGGGTATAATAAAGAATAGAATAACAAAAGAAATCACCATGCATGCGATAGACCCTTGCAGGCGAGTTATTCCAACGAATAATAAATAACGGAACCAGTCCCAGTAAAAGCATGCAGACGGATGTTCCAACGGAATAATAATAAAGAATGGAACCAGGTCCTACGTAAAACACACGAGCAGGATGTTCTAACGAATAATAATAAAGAAGCGGAACCACGTCCGGTTGTAAAACACACGACATGTGATGTTCCAACAAAATAATAATAAAAAGATTTTAAACCAGTCCTGTAAAACACACACAGCAGTGATGTTCCAAATGTAATAATAAAGAATGTCACCAAGTATAGGGTAAACCACGTATCTGAGTTATTCCAACAGAATAATAAGCAATGGAATAACAACAGATTCTCTTCATGAATAAGAAAGAATAACACCCTTACTTTTGGTAGGAGATTGAATAATGCAAAGATGTAGTAACAACAAAAATACTCTTCTTCTTTCTCTTATTCTCTCTATACTTTCTCTCTATAGCTTGAATGAATTAAGTGAAAATAATGAAGCACTAGGCCTCTATTTATAGAAGATTTCTAGCTTAGCTTTTCTTAGTGTGAAAAGGCAAGTGGCTTGACGTGATCGATGATGTGAAAAGAAAAGTGGTTTGGCCGCTTAGTAATGTGAAACGACAAGTGGTTCGGCGCTTTGTAATGTGAAACGACAAGTGGTTCGACGTCTGGTAAAGGTAATTACTATTATTGAAGGTAAATACTATTGACGAAGGTAATTACTATTCACAAAGGTAATTACTATTGACGAAGAGACTCTTAGATGATGACATATGAGCCCCCATAAAATAATCAAACTTACCACAAATCATTTTATTTTAATCAACACATATTTAATCTTTCAACAATTATTAATCATTTATAACTTATCGTCTCAATTATTGATTTAATACTATAACATATTATACGAGATAATCTTGTGACAATAATTGAATCAATAATATAAGAGATATGATCACGTGAATTCTTCGTGAGCAATAATTAAGCATACCGGTGAGTGACTTCTCACGTAAGCATCGATAATCAATCTGAGTGTACTTCTTGCTATGACCACCACGCAGACATTCTTGTACTTTACCACCGGGTAGTTCAACGGTTTTAACGGTAACACCTCCGTAGTTATTTTTTTAAAAATATTTTTTGTCGTTTTCTCAATCAAATGATAATAATTTCATTATGGGTCCACCAATGATTGAGTAGTTATACGAATATTCCTAACAAAAAGAATATTCCCCAGACCAAACGAATATTTTATAACAACTTGCATACTTTGCAAAATTTATAAATATTACCCACAACTATAACATTATATCAAATTTATTCCATAATATTCAAAATAATATTTATAGAAAAATTCATCTTTATTTATAAAAGTTGGGGTCTTACAACCTCCCTTCTTATGAAATTTAAGCCCTCGAAATTAGAATGCGATACTGTATGTCGAAGAGGTAAGGATACCTTGATTTCATTTGATTCTAACTCCCAAGTCCTTTCCTCAACATCGTGGTTCCTCCACAAAACTTTGACTTGAGGTATAACCTTGGGCGTAGAATATGTTCCTTCTTATCCAAGATTTGAACAGGGAACCTCTTCATACGTCAAATCTTCCGCTATTTCGTCCGATTCTAACTCAATAATGTGGTTGGTCTTTTCACATATTTACGTAACATGGATATGTGAAAACGTTATGAACACGAGACATATTTAGCGGTTTAAGCGAGTCTATAGGCCACGCTTCCTACTCGATCGAGGATTAAAAATGGACCGATGAATCGAGGATTAAGTTTTCCTCTCTTTGCAAATCTTGTAACTCCTTTCCATGGAGCAACTTTTAACAACACATGATCTCCTATATCGAATTCCACGTCCTTTCGATGAAGATCAGCATAACTCTTTTGTCGATTTTGTGAGGTTTTTATACGTTTTCGGATCGTTTGAATCTTTTCCATAGTCATACGTACCAACTCCTATTCCCAACAATGTGGCTTCACCCACCCTCATCCCAAAGATATCTTTGGAGAACGACACTTTCTTCCATACAACGCTTGAATGGAGCCATGCCAATACTTGTTTGATAAGCTGTTGTTGTAGGAAAACTCCACCAATGGTAAAAACTTGTCCCAACTCCCTTGAAATCAAGGACACGAGTCTTAATAGATCTTGAAGAGTTTGAATAGTCCTCTCCATTTGTCCGTCCGTCGAGGATGATATCTGAGAGCTAAATCGTGAAATCTGCACTGCCCATAGCTTTTTGTAAACTAACCCAAAATCGTGAAGTGAATCTTGGGTCTCGATCGGAAACTATGGATACTGGCGGCATACCATACTGATCTTACAATCTCGTTTATATACATATCTGAGCAAGACGTTCAAGTGTATAAGTTTCTCGTGTCGGTAAGAAATGAGCGGACTTGGTCAATCTATCAACAATTACCCAAATCGCATCAATGCCTTGAGAAACCTTAGGAAGGCCGTGTTGAAATCCATGGTAATGTGCTCCCACTTCCATTCTGGGAATTTCAAGTGGTTGCAATGGACCTTTTGGTACTTGATGCTCCGCTTTAACTTCGTTGACAAGTTAGACACCTTGAGATAAACAAATATTATCTCTCTCTCTTCATATTGCTCCACCAAAATGTATGGCGAATATCATGATACATTTGGTACTCCCGAGATAGATTGCAAATGGTGTGTTGTGTGCCTCCATCATGATATTATACTTTAAATCGTGGTCGTTAGGAACACAAAGTCCGGAGTTGACTCAAGTATTCCTTCTTCATCGATTCTTGCTTCCGTGATAGCACCTTCTTCCACTTTCTTCCTCATCACGCATCGGCTCCAGTGTCAGAACTTGCGGCGACTTTAACTTTATCGATTAAAGTCGGTTCTACTCGTATACTTGCTATCATCACATACGTCCTGAGTCTTTAACTCTATCTCCAACCTTTGCAAGTCACACAAAATGGGCCTTTGCGTTGACAATATCGCTTTCGTGCTTGCATATGATTTCCTACTCAATCGTCGGCTACCACGTTCGCTTTTCCAGGATGGTATTGGATGGTATGATCATAATCTTTCAACGATTCAAGCCAACGTCGTTGTCGCGTGTTGAGTTCCTTTTGAGTGAAAAAAAAATATTTGAGGCTTTTATGATCCGTAAAGATCTCCACTTTCTCCCCATACAAGTAATGCCTCCAAATTTTAAGTGCAAAACGACAACAAATGCCAACTCTAGATCATGAGTAGGATAATTCCTCTCATATTCTTTGAGTTGTCGCGAGGCATAAACTATAACTTTTCCATGTTGCATAAGAACACATCCCAACCCTTTGCTTCAAGCATCACTTTGTAGATGACAAATCCCTCCGAGCCGGATGGTATTGTCGAGCAGTCTTTGAAATAAGTCTCCTCTTGAGTTCTTGAAAACTCTTCTCATTCTTTTGCTCCAATAACTTTGTATCTTTCAAGTCACCGAAGTCGATGGAGTAGCGATTCGAGAAAATCATTCCACGAATCTTCGATAATAACCACTAAACCGAGAAAGCTACGTGCTTTGGTCATCGATTTAGGTTGCTCCCGACTTTGAATAGCTTCAATCTTTCTTTGGGTCAATGGATATTCCATGACTTGATACCACGTGCCCAAGGAATGCTACTTCTTCAAGCCGAACTCACATTTCTTCAACTTGGCATAAAGCTTATATTCACGAAGCTTTTGGAGTGTCGACCTCAAGTGTTGCTCATGATCTTCACGGCTTTTGGAATAAATAAGGATGTCATCAATAAAGACGACCACAAAGTGATCTAAATATTCCTTGAATACTCGGTTCATCATATCCATGAAGGCGGCGGGAGCATTAGTCAATCCAAAGGACATGACTAGGAATTCATAATGCCCGTCTGGGAGTTTCGAAGGCGTCTTTGGAATGTCGTGGGTTCTAATCTTCAATTGGTGATATCCGGACGAAGATCAATCTTTGAAAAGAATTTGGCTCCTTGCAATTGGGTCAAACGAGGTCATCAATACGTGGCAATGGATACCTATTTTTGATGGTGACATGATTCAACTCCGATAATCAATACAAAGTCGCATACTCCCATCTTTCTTCTTCACGAATAGAACAGAGAGCACCCCGAGGAGAAGTACTAGGACGAATAAAGCCAATGTCTAACAATTCCTGCGGTTGGGTCTTTAACTCCTCGAAGTTCAATAGAGCCATTCGATATGGGGCTTTGGAAATAGGTTTTGTCTGGGTTCAAGGTTGATACAAAATTCAATTTCACGCTCTGGGGTAGGCCAGGAAGTTCTTGAGAATACGTCGGAAATTTATTAACAATAGAAATATCGTTCAAAAGCGGCGTATTTTTGTTTAAATCGTGACATGAGCTAAGAAAGCTTGACATCCGTTTTTCAATAAGCGAATAGCTTTATGGCTTGAGATGACCGTGATTGATTTTAATGGTTTGGTCGTTTGAATTAGCATAATAGGTTGATTAGGAATATGAAAGCTAACAACCTTACGAAAACAATCAATTTTTGCATGATAAGTAGTTAACCAATCAATCCTAGAATCACGTCAAATGCAAGTATTTTTAATGAAATAAGATCGACGGTAATTTGAAGGTACCGATTTGAACCAAACAAGACTTATAAGCAATGGATGTAATGAAGGTTTCTCCAACGGAGTTTCCACGAGATAAGTCAAAGTCTAATTTCTCCTGAGTCAAATTTAATCGATGAAATGCAGTAGGAGAAATAAAAGAATGGGTAGAACCCGTATCAAATAAAGTATAGACTTCATTAGAGTTTATGATAAGCTTACCCGTGATTTACCTCATTCGGGTTCCTTGCTCTCTGGGAGGTCACAACAAACGCACTCCTTTACACTACTGGGTTTTGAATTTTCTAGGGCGACCTTTGGTGCCTCCATCCTAGCTGAATTTATCTTGATGGCGACAAAATTGAGCTAAGTGACCTTCTCTTCCACAATTATAACATGCTTTGACTGGCATGGCGCGATTTGGGCCGATGTGTCCCTCTCCTCCGCATTTGAAGCATATAATAGGTGGTCTTTCTCCTTCCTTAACAACTTGGTCTTTGGTCGACGTCTTTCCATCATTGTTGAATCTCCTTTTCTTGAAATGTCCATTCTTATTGTTTTGTACCCGATTACCACAAAAATGGTTACCATATCGCCTTGTTGATTCCTCCACGCTTGTTGTCACCGCTTCGATGACTACTCTCGCTGGTATTATAATTTTGTCGGCTGCTCTCTTTTAGTTGCTTTGACTCATTATCACGCTCCACTAACTGAGCCCTATTTACAACATCTGAATACAAACACAGTTTATGAGAAATAAGATGTTGACGTATCTCCGGCTTCAAACCTCTTAAAAATATTCGCGCCATTCTCTCTTCATTATCCACCAAGTGGGGAATAAACAGGTGATAACTCGCAAATTTTGCCTCGTATTGCGACACGGTCATATTGTTTTGTTCCAACTTGATAAACTCCACCTCCTTCATGTGGCGAATACGTTCAGAAAGTATTTGTCGTTGAAACGACTCTGGAACTTCTCCCAAGATATCTTGATCTGGCGAGTTGAGTCGTTTCTGGACCGATTCCCACCGATGTCGCTCTCTCCGCGCAACATAAAAGCGTGAAAGGAACCTTTTGCTCCTCGGAGCATCCCAAGACATCAAATATCTTGGTAATCTGCTTTATCCATGCTTCCGCGAAAGTGGTTTTGGCTCTCCCTTAAACTCCGGTGGTCCCAGCTCCTTGAATTGTTTAGCGGTGACCTTGCAGAGAGTTTGTGTTTCCACCTACGTTTTGGGCGAAGTCGCTCTACTTTCTTTGTTGCATAAATTGCATAAAGCCTTTGAACATTTGATCATTCATCATTTGGTCAGTGTTGTTGTTTGCATGAGGATTGTCGCCTTCCTGATGCACATTATCCTGATTATTGATATGTGGTGAATCAACGATCGCCTGCGCTCCATTGCTATTCTCAACATTCTCAGATGTCATTTTCAGATACTGCCACAAAACAAAAGGTTAATTGACATGTAACAAATTATCCTTATCTTCCGACTGAACCAATAAAATAGCACATAAACTTAGGTAGGTCATACTAACGAAGGTATTCCCGTCTCTCCCCTCCTAGTACTATTCTCACATCTTAGCGAGGATCATATCCTAAGCTTTGATACTAACCTGTGGCGCCCCCAAAATAGGTATACATCACCCATCTTAGGTCGCCATTTACATGGTACGTAATTTAAATACAACTTACTAACATAACTGCCGTGTACAATACGACATAAAGCGTGAGTTTAAATACAAATATCGTCTACTAGATATTATACAAACTCAAAAGGAGTCCTCATTACAATTATTATCACACTATTTCACGTAATAGTGAGGACTACTAATGCTATCTTGAGGACCATCACTGCGTTTCCTCGACTCGCGTCTAGCTATATTCTCATTTCACGAAGAGAACGGTGAAAAGAAAGGGTGAGCTCAACCACCCGATAAGAAATATTATGACTAAGATAATGCGAATAAATTATCAATAGTCTTCAACAATGTTAAACCGATAAAATACAATAGACAACCGGTTTAAGCTGCGGTGAATATCTGATCCATTAAAAGAGTCAAGTAGAAAATAAAGTCTACTATATCTTTTAGGTTTTAAAAGGTTTTTCATCATCTTTGTTATAGGCGAGACTCGACTTTAATAAATATTCCACATCATCGAATCACCCCCCACTTTCTGACCAAGGATATTCTTTAGTATCACGACCACAATTATTCATGCACTACGGGCCAAGAATATTTGTGTATTCATTAATGGTCATGATCATGCTAACAATCGTCCCACCAATGCACCACGGCCCATTTAGAATTTTTATCACATCATTTGTAACATTACGGTCGTGATTACAAGAATAGTCTCTCGGTCATAATCATACCAAAGTCCATCTATGCACTACAGACCACGAGATGACTTTCAACATAATAAAAACATGAGGATGATGACAATGATATAAGAATTCAATAAAACAAGTTCAAGAATTATTTTATCCAGAATTATTAACGTCCAAATTATAAACATGATCTTTGTTTTGTAGAGTAAAATTCAAGAATGATCGAAGAATATTTCCATAAAAGATCTTTGGATGAAACGCAAATATCAAGGATATTCCACTAATTTCATGGAGTATAGAAGTCAAAGTTTTAACCAACCGGGTATAATAAAGAATAGAATAACAAAAGAAATCACCATGCATGCGATAGACCGCACAAGCGAGTTATTCCAATGAAATAATAAATAACGGAACCGGTCCCAAGCGTAAAACGCATGCAGACGAGGATGTTCCAACGAATAATAAAGAATGGAACCCGGTCGGCGTAAAACACCTGAGCGTGATGTTCCAACAGAATAATAATAAAGATTTTAACCGGTCCCAAAAAACACACCTGACATGGATGTTCCAATGAATAATAGAAGAATGTCACCAAGTATAGGGTAAACCACGTATCAAAGGTTATTCCAATGAATAATAAGCAATGAAATAACAACAGATTCTCTTCATGAATAAGAAAGAATAACACCCCTTACTTTTGGTAGGAAATTGAATCTTTACGGCGATGTAGTAACAAAATACTCTTCTTCTTTCTCTCTTATTCTCTCTATACTTTCTCTCTCTATAGCTTGAATGAATTAAGTGAAAAATAATGAAGCACTAGGCCTCTATTTATAGAAGATTTCTAGCTTAGCACCGCCTTAGTGAAAAGGCAAGTGGCAGACCATGATGTGAAAAGAAAAAGTGGTTTGGCCTTTTGTAATGTGAAACGACAAGTGGTTCGACGCCTGTAATGTGAAACGACAAGTGGTTCGACGTCTGGTAAAGGTAATTACTATTGACGAAGGTAAATACTATTGACGAAGGTAATTACTATTCACAAAGGTAATTACTATTGACGAAGAGACTCTTAGATGATGACATATGAGCCCCCCATAAAATAATCAAACTTACCACAAATCATTTTATTTTTAATCAACACATATTTAATCTTTCAACAATTATTAATCATTTATAACTTATCGTCTCAATTATTGATTTAATACTATAACATATTATCTGAGATGATCTTGTGACAATAATTGAATCAATAATATAAGAGATATGATGCGTTAATTCTTCGTAGCAATAATTAAGCATAGGTGAGTGACTTCTCACGTAAGCATCAATAATCAATATCGTAATGCTACTACGCAACCACGCCAGACATTCGTACTTTTACCACCGGGTAGTTCAACGGTTTAACGGTAACACCTCCGTAGTTATTTTTATAAAATATTTTTGTCGTTTTCTCAATCCGACAATAATTACATTATAGGGGTCCACTAATGATTGAGTCGTTGTATGCGAATATTCCCTAACAAAAAGAATATTCCCCGACCAAACGAATATTTTATAACAACTTGCATACTTTGCAAAATTTATAAATATTACCCACAACTATAACATTATATCAAATTTATTCCATAATATTCAAAAATAATATTTATAGAAAAATTCATCTTTATTTATAAAAGTTGGGGTCTTACAACTAAGCCCAGAAAGCTACGCACTTCGGTCACCGACTTTGGTTGCTCCCAACTTTGTACTGCTTCAATCTTCGCCAGGTCGACAGATACTCCATGTTTTGACACCACGTGCCCAAGGAATGCTACTTCCTCAAGCCAGAACTCGCATTTCTTCAGCTTGGCATAAAGTTTTTTTTCATGAAGCCTTTCAAGTATCAGCTTCAAATGGTACTCATGATCTTCACGGCTTTTGGAATAGATGAGGATGTCATCAATAAAGACAACAACAAACTGATCCAAATATTCTTTGAATACACGGTTCATCATATCCATGAAAGCAGCAGGAGCATTAGTCAATCCAAAAGACATGACTAAGAATTCATAATGCCCATCTGAGTTTTTGAAGGCGGGTCTTTGGAATATCCTCGCTTTTAATCTTCACTAATGATATCCGAGCGAAGATCGATCTTTGAAAAGAATTGTGCTCCTTGAATGGTTGGTCGAACAGTCATCAATGCGAGGTAAGCGGATACCTATTCTTAATGGTGACATGGTTTAATTCTCGGTAGTCAATACAAAGTCGCATACTCCGTCTTTCTTCTTTACTGAATAAAACAGAGCACCCCCAGGAGATGTACTAGGGGCGAATGAAACCTATGTCTAACAATTCATGTAGTTGGACTTTTAACTCCTGAAGTTCAATAGGAGCCATTCGATATAGGGTTTTAGAAATGGGTTTTATACTGGGCTCAAGGTCAATAAAGAATTCAACATCACGTTCTGGGGGTAGACCAGGAAGTTCTTCAGGAAATAAATCAGAAAATTCTCTAACAACAGAAATATTATTCAAATCTGACTTGTCTTTGTTCAAATCCATAACATGGGCTAAGAAAGCTTGACATCCGTTTTTCAATAAACGAATAGCTTTATGGCTTGATATGATAGTGACTAATTTTAGTGGTTTAGTTGTTTGAATTCGTATGACAGGTTGGTTAGGAATATGAAAATTAATAACCTTACGAAAATAATCAATTTTGGCATGATGAGTGGTTAACCAATCAATTCCTAAAATCACATCAAAAGCAAGTATCTTTAAAGATATAAGATCAACAAATAATGTGATAGTGCCAACTTGGATCATGCAAGATTTATAAACTGTAGATGTAACGAAGGTTTCACCCAACGGAGTTTCAACAGATAAGTCAAAGTCCAATTTCTCCGGAGTCAAGTTTAAACATTGAGCACAAGCAGGAGAGATAAAAGAATGGGTAAAACCGGTATCTAGTAAGGTATAAACTTCGCAAGAGTTCAAGATTAGCTTACCCGTAATCACCTCGTTCGGGTTCCTCGCGTTTTGGCAATCACGACAAACGCTCTTCCGAGAACCGATTTCGACTTATCCGGGCGACCCTTGAGTCACAATCCCCATTGAACTTGGTTTTGCTTTCTGAAACAATTCCGAGCTATGTGGCCTTCCTTTCCACAGTTGTAACATACCTTGGATTGTTGTGGGCGGTTTGATATGTCCCTCTTTCCGCATTTGTAACATCTAATCAAGTCGTTCTCCTCCCTAGAATTTGTTGTTGGTCTTTGGTCTTTGCTTTGTTGATGTCTTCTTCCGTCATTGTTGAATCTCCTCTTTACTGAAATTTCCAATTGACTCACCTCTCTTATTATCATAGCCACGATGACCACCCGAGTGGTTACTGCCTTTGTTAAATATTTTTCCTCCTCGTTGGTTATCATCGCTCATGATGGCTACTTTATCCTAGAGTATGGGTTGTTGTCCCTCGGTTGAACATACTCATTATCTCGCTCTAATAATTGAGCCCTGTTTACAACATTTGAATATAAAGAAAATTTATGAGATATAAGATATTGCCGAATCTCTGGCTTTAGACCTCTCAGAAACATTCTCGTCATTCGTTCCTCATTTTCGACCAAATGAGGTGTAAACCTAGATAACTCTGCAAACTTTGCCTCGTACTGGGACACCGTCATGTTGTTTTGTTCCAGTCTGATAAACTCCACCTCCTTCATATGATGAATACTTTCGGGAAAGTACTTGTCATTGAATAGTTTCTGAAAGCGTTTCCCAAAACATGTCTTTGAGTGTGGTCGGTTTGACGCGCTTCACGACTCCCACCAATGAAATCGCCTCACCGCGAACATAAAGGTGGTGAATGGAACCTTCTGTTCCTCCGTGCATCCCAAGACATCGAATATCTTGGTAATTTTTTTTAACCCACGTTTCCGCCGATCGGGATCCGGCTTTCCCTTAAATTCGGTGGTCCCAACTCCTTGAATCCTTGCATGTGTGACAAGCGTAGTGCATTACTATCATTTCCACCCATATTTTGTGCACGAGTCTCCTCGTCTAGTTTTGCATGAACCGCAAAAGCTCCTAAACATTCCATCATTCATCGTTTGCTTTCGGTAGTGTTGTTTACAGGAGGAATATTTCCTTCTGTTGCACGTTCTCTGGTTTTGTAACTAAAGGTTGTTCCACGCCTCATACACTCCATTGTTAACGTTCTCGTGCCCATTCTTAAATCTTGCCATAAAACAAGGTTAATTAAACAAGTTAACATATCACATAATATCCTATATTATGATGACCAACAAATAAGCTTAGATAAGACACACTAAGCGAATGATTTACTCATCTCTCCCTCCTAGTTCTATTCCCCGATCTTCGCCAGAGACCATATCCTAAGCTCGATACCAAACCGTGATGCCCCCAAAATAGGTATACAACACCCATTCTCGAGTCGCCCAATTACATGAGTGCGAAAGCAACTCCAACTTCAATAATACAATTGTCGTGCAAAATACGACAACACATCTTCGTGAGTTTAAATACAAATATTGTCTTCTAGACAATATCCACACTCAAATAAGTCCTCATTACAATTATTTAAACACTATTTTACGAAATAGTAAGGATTTGCTAAAACATCTTTCTAGAACCATCACTTCCATTCCCCACTAATTCTCGCTATGTTCTCACCTCCACGAGAAAAATGGAACAAAAAGGAAAAGGGTGAGCTCAACTAGCCCGATAAAGAATATTATGACTACGATAATATACAACAAATTATCGTTAGTCTTCAACGAGGAAAAATCGATAAAATATAATAGCCAACAAGTTTTAGATCAACAAGCTGCGGTGAAACAACAATCCATTAGAAGAGTCAAGAGAGAATGAGTTCTACTATCTTCTAAGATTTAAAAGTCCATCATCAATATTTTATCCTCGTAACAACAATCAATATACATCTTTAATCAAATATTCATCTTTGCACTCTGAGCCAAAGATATTCATTTGTATCACCAGTTGGTCATGTTCATCTCAACACTGCTCATCTTTGCACTACTGGCCAAAGATATTCATCGATTAATCATTTATCTTTTACACTACAGGTAGAAGATATTTAGTAATATCATCATTTAGGACCGAGGATGATGAAAAATAAATTTAAAGAAAAGCGAATCCAAAGGAAACGGAAGGACAAATAGTAGGGATTAGTATAACAGTTTATCTAAGATCAATAATACTTCATAAATACCAATTTTGAAGCAGAATTCAAAAATAAAGATCAAAACATGGATACAATCAAAGATAGTAACCATAATAGACATCTTGGACAAAAGAAGAAAATTTTATTTTTATGAATAGTCTTAAGATTCGTGAATAGTGGTCAGTATCGTGAATAATAACCCCGCACAAAAAGTTCCAAATTTGATAAAAATTCGAGATCAATACTTTAGCATAATGATCTTGAAGAAATAATATCATATATGAAGAAAATAACATCCCTTACCTCAAAATATCGATCTTACGATCGGAATATCGGTATATAAGGTGAAGGAAACTTGCACTGATGAATAGAAACTCATAAAGTATCTAAATACTCACAAAATACACTCAATAATCCAAAGAGAGAAAGAGAGAAAACTTGTTTCTGGTGTGATTTTCAATTCTAACTTAGCCCTCTATTTATAGGAAAATGTTAGCGAGACTTGACTGCAAGAACCCGATGGCTTTACCTGCTACTATTCCCATCCACCACATTTGAAATAAATTCAGCACATTTCTTCACCAACCATAAGTGGGGCCCACTCAATTCTAGAATTTTCCACCAAAATTATTTATAAACCTAATTTCTGAATCAGTCACCTCTTAAAATTCATAACAAATCATCGTTCATTTTTAACGGTTCAAAATTTGTGGACATATACTCAACTTATATATGTATAACATATCCAAAAATTACAACGATCCAACTATTCGGATTAAAAATTATAACTCACACAATATATCTCAAAAACACCGGGTTTAATTTTTAATACCTTCATTCCGAACAAAAATCTTGATAAAACACCTCAACATTAACTCCTTCATTTTTAACCACAATAAATATATCCAAAATTTATATCCACATAAAATAAATATTTCCTTATCATATGAATCAATAATTAATTATTCACAAATAATATTACGAGAATCACATTTATGACAACCAGTAGTTCTCGGAAAGAGGGGCTTTCAATAAGAATTTCTCCTTATTGGCCAAGCATGATTAGGTGACCAAACCTCTCCTTGATGTAACTTTCTAGACATTGCCAATAATGCTATCTAATAATATTATTCAAATAATATGAATTATTGATCGATAATGGGAAATCTTGTCGATGACAATTATTGAAACAACAATAATATAAAATATCAACGCAGCAATTATTGAATCAATAAAATAAAATATTGAACGATAGAATCATCGTAACAATTATTGAGTAGTGCCTTCACGTAAGGATCAATAATTCATCAATCTTTGTGCATCCACGCCGTATTATTGTATTTTAACCAACGGGTATTCCAACGATGTTAATTGGTAACAACTACTGGCAGATTATTTATAAAAACTCAAACTTGTCGTTTTCTTCATTCGACGATTATTCTCATTATGGGCCCACAAATGATCTGCAGGTATCGTCTTTATATTCCCCGACAACAAGAATATTCCACGACCAAACGAATATTCCCCGACACAATGATTATTTTATAACCACTTGCATATTTTGCAAAATTTGCACATTTCACCCATAACCAGAGAATTATATCAAATTAATACCTTATTATTCACAAATATAATTAGAGAAAATTCGATTTTATTTATAATAAGTTGGGGTCTTACAAGAAGGCTTACAGCTGACTGCTAAAAAAGGCTTCTATATCTTTAGAGTGGGTAAACACTGGGCTTTTGTGGGTACAAAAGAGGCTATATATGAGCTCATAGGTGTTTAAAAGTGGGAAAATACACTGTATGGCGAGTGCAGAGCAAATTGTGCAGGGTTTCCCCGTCTTTTTTTCTTAGAAAATTAACACCCCAAGCCCTCTATTTATAGGCAATATGAGCCGCAGGTGTACCTGCGGCTGAGCCGCAGGTGTACCAGAGGCGGGTCGGGTCGGCCCGGGTTTGTCGGGTCGGGTCGGGTCGGGTCATCTCGAAGTACATGCATTCAGGCACTGTAATGTCCACTCAGTTTTTCAGAAGTGCAATCTGGGCATCCGTTTGAGGTATTCAGGACCTATTTCGGACCACCGTTGTCGAGAGTTGTACGATGGCATGGGATTAGAGTTTGTACGAAGTCATTGAAGATGGGACGATGCCCTCCGGTCTTCAAGCTTCAACTTTCATCTGTTACCCCACACAATAGTCACTCGGGATTGGTTAGCCTTGTGGGACATCATTACGTTGAGACGTGACGTGGCATCATGTTTGACGAGATGATGATGTTGCCCCTTACCGGTGTTATCGCCGGATTGGGCTGATAAAGCAGACGTTGCTCAGACTTCGCTGAGATTGGACTGCTGTAATTGTTGAAGGTCCTCATTGTCATCTTTGAGGTGTGCCTGCCTTCCCGATGTTTATTACCGGGTTGGTGTAGTGTATCTCGTTGTGAGCGCCGAGATTGAAGTTGGTGGCATTTGAAACAAACATTTAGGGTTATCTCCTAAAGCTGCATTCCTTGGGGTTATCACCAGGTTGGTAGCTATTCCATGGTTGGGGCGAGGGTAACATATTCCATCATCTATCCTCTTTGATAATGTTTACCTCTTACGGATGTTCGAATATGTCACGATTCGTTGAGGATGCGAGGAGGTGAATCGGATATTCCGATTGAGGATCCACCCTCTTTAGAGACTTGTTGTCATGTCCCTCGCGAGGAGCTCCACTTACAAGCATTCGGTGGTGAACCCGAGTTCTTTGGGTGATTTGGGCGAGACATCCGTCGATGTATTTGAGGATCCGCTCATTACTAACGGGTATGGCGTTAGAACCCGAGTTCTTTGATCTTCATTCTTTTTGCATGCTATTGATGATTAGACTATTAAAGGGTTTAAAGGATTACGATGTTGATCGCATTTTATGCGGGTTCCGGATTTACTACGACCTCGAGGCGGTTTAGCATTCACTCCATGTACCGGTGCTTCTTCATCGACTATAGAAGCGATAGTGCGTGAGTGGGGATTTGGGGCATTTTCTCCATCCTTCCCGTCGTTGTCCACAGGGGTTACCTCGGGGCATTATCTGGCGATGGTTTCATCGGACTCGATCCTCCACCCTCTTTGGATTGCGAGGTGATGATGGCGCTTTATGGATTGGCGATTTATCACGGTATGGAGTTTGGAGGGCGATTGCCTTGCGTGGCGAATATCACCCCTCTTCTTGTCCGATCCTTACTAGGAGTTCGGTGGGGGCGCTCGAGGCGGGGACTATCCGTTCGGGTCCTTTGGCGTAGATGCTATGAGTGGGCTATTGGTGAGCCCATGCACGATGACGTCGGGGATTAGGGGATCGCGTTACTGCGGCGATTGTTCACGATGATCATTCGAGGATGCTTCATAGCGGATAACTCTTCCACGGTATCTTCGCTTTGGTCGATTACCACCATGATGTGGACCGTATTAGAGAATATGATTGGGGCTCTTACACCTTTGCCTATTTCCTCCGGGCATGCGCGTGCGCTCACGAGGGTTTGGCCGAGGCTTGGCTAGGATTTTACCCATTTACTGTTTGGTGAGTATTTCTCTTGTCTTTTCCCATTCACACGGGTTAAGAGTGTTTCTTGATAGCGGATGTTTTGCCATTGTGTTGGCGGTTTGGGCCTATGAGAGGCTCCCGTGTTTTGCGTCCCATGAGTGTGTTGAAGCTTAGATACCTATCCACGAGGACGGCGATGGCACCATTCTATTTTGCGAGAGGTCCTTGTATCGAGAGGATTCACTCGCTGCCAGTAGTGTCTGGTGGAGTTCTTGTGGCGGGTACCATTACGTGGATTCCCTATTAGGGAGCATTTGACCATCGGCTTTGAGGATG
This sequence comes from Panax quinquefolius, assembly GCA_020205615.1. Lineage (NCBI taxonomy): Eukaryota > Viridiplantae > Streptophyta > Magnoliopsida > Apiales > Araliaceae > Panax > Panax quinquefolius. Next base: position 17,218,283 of record CM035170.1, on the reverse strand, counting down.
GACATCCGAAGCGGTCGAGTATTTGATCTCTACCGGAGAGTTCCTCTCTTCAGCGATGGAGGTGGGGCTCTATTTAGGAGGCGTCTTATTAGGAGCACTACTGAGGGAGATCCATGTCTCGATCTTGCCTCTGCCGAGCGTCGTTGGCACATATCCACGATCACCCGTCAACGATATCCCATTGTTGGGGTTGTGACTTTGCATTATCGGAGGGCCCATGTACTCGGGAGCGTTCGGCGTTGGTGGTTCCCCGCTTTTCTTGGAGCCCGATCCCGCGCCATCGGTTTATGGGGATATGGTTCGAGGATCTTTGATGATGATGGATTGGGTAGCTTGTGTCCAGAACTCAACTCATTTGACCCAGTTGATAACTTGACGGCGATTGGATCGAGCACATATATTTATTCGGCATTTGGGTAGAGATCCGTGAAGGCGAGTCATTTGTTCCTTCCGGCTCGGTCTTTGGTCCCTCGAGATGACCCATTTGGTTTTTGTCGTATGAGATCCTCCTCTTTATAGGCTGACATCCTGTTGATAGAGATCCGGTGACTCGGGAGGAGTTACATCGGTGGGCGAGGATTGAGGATGTGGACATCGAGACCCTGGTCTTCTTCTGATGTGTATTCTTGTTATATCTTTTGATAGGCCTCTGTTAGATAGTGGGTGGTTGTTCCCTATTCTCGCTATATCTTTTGATAGGCCTCTGTTAGTAGTAGGGTGGTTGTGCCCTATTTCCCTATATTTGTAGCTGTACAGAGCTGATGTATTAGATGATGATATATTTAGGAATGTATGAACTATTTTTCATTCCCTATATCATATTGACATCCATTATCTGTTATGCATGTATCATATTACGCATATGTATGTATGTCCAGAGATATTCGGCATTGACCCTGGATGGTCTTATGACCACGGCTGCCTGCCGCAGATGTCTTCTTGACGATTAGTAGTATAGATCATACCCCCGCCGTCGGTGGTGGCATTGGGTATCTTGATCGTGATGCGATAGCATGTCACCACGAACGGGGTGGCTGTAGATCTGTTCTTTGCGACATACCGTGACCCTTTTGGCATTTCGGGTTCTGCGAGGATTCGTGGGCGGGATGATAGAGCATTGGCTACGAGATAGCGGGTATTCCGTTTGGCACCCATGAGTTGACTCTACTGCGGAGGTATACACGTTTGGCGATCTTGCCCTTAGACGGACCTTGCGTGCACCTAGCTTTGGGAGACATGAGTAGGCGATTCATGACTCTCTCACGGGATTGCGGCCTTGAGTAGTGCGAGATGAGTGACATCGGCCACGTGATCTCTCGGCGTTTTCTACGTATGATGATTTGGCGCGGAGGATAGCTACTCACGACATTCAGGGATTTCACCGTGTCGGAGGATCATTGGCGTTTGGCTAGAGTTGATGTACTGATGCTATGTGTACTGTCATACGTGTATATGCCGCGGTATATGGATGAGATAGATATAGGGGTTATCATGGTGTGTGAGAGCTCTCGGGGAGGTCGTACCATTGTACCTATGATGCGTGGCGAGAGACCTGCGATCGACATCTATACTGATTACCCGTCAGGCGTGTTTACTGGGAGTTCGGTCATGCTTTGTATGTGTGGTTTATGTCACACTTGCGACCGGTTGGTACCCTTAGGCGGCATGGGTATTGCTTTTCCCATGATGTGGCTATGTCATACTCCTTTCAGCCATCGGGTGTCTGATTGCTCGATCTGGTCGCATTTTTGGCGGATATCGAGAGATCCATTTAGCATATTCTTGTGCTCGGGGCTTTTTTCACCATACTGACTTCATTACTCATGCTCGGGCATGGATTTCCTCCCTTTAGGCGGCTTGAGGCGTGACTACTTATCACCCATTGGTAGTGATGTCGCGATTCGACCGGTTCGAGGATTTTCATCCTTTTTCGGGGCGGCGGTCGGCGTTGACTTCTCGATACCTCTCGGTAGAGGACCGATCTCGTGTATCGCTTCTTTGGGATCGGCGTGAGCTAAGCCTTTTTTTTCTGCCGATCGTCCGGTTATTCATGCGAGTACTCGCATGGATGGAGCGGAGGTTTTATCGGTTTGCGGCGGTATTTGCGATCTGGGGAAGCGAGTTATCGATGTAGAGCCTACGGAGGACATTGATACCTACATCGAGGAGGATACCACTTGCTGGGTTGCCGACATTTCTTCCATTCTCCTAGTACCGATACTTTTGTGATTGACACTCGGCACGATACTTAGAGCGAGTCTTCATCGATGACCTTTGAGAGAGATCGATTCGATCTATGATGTCGATTGCTCTTGATGTGAGGGCGCCACCCTATTAGAGAGAGAGCGAGGCATTGGCTCGTAGAGATGCCACCGTCGGCTTGGCGTGATGAGGCCGGTCGACCATAGATCTTGATGGTAGTTGAGCGGGATATCGCCATATCTCTGGGGATGTGGTTTATCACGAGATAATCTTGCGGTGAGGTCCTTACCCTTTGGTATGATCGCGAGAGATGGCGCTTATATTGATGAGCATATGGTCATCATGCGGGATGGCTATAGATCTGTTGGGTCGTGTGGATATTCTCGTCTGAGGAGACCACGACTTCACCTCCATCTTGGAGAGGGGCGCCATGTTGGGCTTGTTAGCACGCATATACCACGATTTGTAGATGAGCTTGTATTTACACCTTGCAGACTAAACTTAGCCATTTTGTCATATACGATTTACATTGTATATATATCAAACAACATTATATATGCGAGGAAATATATTTTTGGATCACTTCCCTTTTAGATATGCCTTCTTTATTTGTTTGATATTTTGCTTGCTTTGCTTGGGGCTTGTGGTCTTGATGTATTACGAATTCCTCTGGGTGGATGGACATTGAGTTGTCTCTGGATAGTTCGAGAATGGATCATCGATCTATGTATCCCTACCATCTTTGGTGTCTTGGGACTTGTTTTTGGATGGAAATGTGGAGAGGTGTGGCTTTCCTCTCGAGATTGACCTTTTCCACGATGGTGCTTGATACTTCTATTTAGGGAAGCCTAGTTAATTCCATCTCTTATGGATTGGTGTTGCTCTTGAGGTATGACCACGACTTAGATGGTCGTGAAATCTCTATTTGGGAGGAGTTCGGGTAATTCCATCCCTTTGATGCGAAGCCAATGAAATGTAGTGGATTGAAGGATGATCGATACCGGTGACAATGGTTTGTGTTTTGGTAGGGGTGAGACCGCACCATGAATGGTACTACGTACTCTATTGAAGAGGAGATCGGTCTGCGTAGTTGAAACACAGTGTAAGAGGTTCAATGCTATATATATGGCGACATGGTGTAGGAATGTTTTTGGTTGTTTTTGTTTTATGTAAGGGCAAAATGTTTTTTGTTGTTTTTGTTTTATTGTTTTGTTATTTTTGTTTTATAACATGGTTGCCTACGTTTACTCTATTAAAGAGGAGATCGGTCGACGTAGTTAAGCCCCTCGGGAGAGAAAAAAGCCTGATCCATGTGCGGTCAGTCTTGGGGAGGAGAAAGTTTAATCTAGGTTGAGGATAAAGCTGCGGTATGAAGTTTGATCCCAGGTAAGGGTAGCCAAACTTCAAATCGAAGAGATTCAATCCGTGGTGGATGACCTAAGTTGTAGGAAAGCGAGAGGAAAAAGCCGGTGGCGGCTTGAAGAATCACGTTCCACGAGGGGCAAAGTGTAGATAAGTTGTATGTAAAAAGGGTTAAAGAATCGGAATGGTTGGTGACACGATGATGATGCACCGGGGTGTTTCTTTGGTTACTTGACATAATATGGTTTCCACGGTGTCAGAGTTGATGAGTTGTGGAAATTCATCGTAGTCCATTTCTTACCGCAATCTGAGGCGCCCCCTGTCGATACTTCCTTGACAATAAATGGGCCTTCCAGTTAGGGCGAATTTTCCTCTAGCTTTGATCTTGGTTGTCGAGAATCTTCTTCAAAACCAAGTCGTGTTGTTTAAAAGCTACTTAGTAAATTTGGACTTTTTGTTGTAGGATCTGGCGACCCTTTGTTGATATAACCGACCATGGAAGATAGTCGCGGTTACCTTTTCGTCTATTAGAGACAATTGGTGATACTGTCTTGTACCCATTGGTCTTCATCCGGTGGCGTCGATCGATACTCTGAGAGATTCCATCTCAACTTCTATGAAACCTTGCCTCCATCCCATAGGTTAAAGCGTGAGGGGTTGCCCGGTTGGAAATGCGCATCGAGGTTACGTAGGCTAACAGTCGAGAAGCGATAATAGTCGAGGCCAATCTTTGTGGTTGGCGGACATCTTTTGCATAATTTTCTTGATGTTTTTGTTAGCAGCTTCAATGACCACCGTTCATCTTGGACGATAGATGAGCGAGTTGAGATGTTTGATGTGGAATTTCTTGCATAATTCCTCCATCATTTTGTTGTTGAGGTTCTTGGCATTGTCGAACACAATCACCTCTGGTTGTCCATATCGACAAATGACATTGTTTACGATGAAAGCAATGATGACTTCTTTAGTAACCACAGGGAAGAGGTTGCTTCCACCCACTTGGTAAAGTAGTCGATCATGGTGAAGATAAATCGATGACCATTCTTGGCTTTAGGCTCGATGGGCTAGATAACGTCCATTCCCCACATCGAGAAGGGCGAAAGCGAACTTCGTATTGTGGAGTTCCGTGGAGGCGTGTATATAGCATTCCCGTGAATCGCAGCGCGATAGCATCTTTTGACGTGGTCGTTGCAATCGACTTTGAGAGACACCCATAATGTCCCGTCACGAGGACTTTCTTGACAAGGAGGGGCCACTCATGTGGGGGGGCCAGAGACTCCACCATGGATTTCATCCATAAGCCTTTGGGCTTGATCTTTGTCTGAACATCTGAGGAGACCTAGTCTGCATCTCTTTTGTAGGCGCATCTCCACTTCGGTAGAACTTCATAGCAAGTCGATGGATCCACCTTTTCTCGGTCGGGCTCGCCTCGGTGGGTGTAGATCCATCTCGCGGATATTCCTTGATATCTTGATACGAGGAGGTTGGATGGGAGGTAGCTCATCGATACTTCTCAACGTAATTCCCATAGGTTGGGGCCTTGTGCGAGAAATTGTGATGCTTGGCAAGCGTTCCTTATGCGATATCTGAATCGAGGAGGCCAAAGTGGCTAATCGTCCATAAAGTCATTCTATTACGAGGAATGTGTAGAAAGGAGATTTCTTGAACTCAAAGCCGTCTTCAAAACTTGTCGATGGTAAAGGCGACAAATGTAGTTCCTTGGTTTGATAGATTCCGTGGATTGTCGATTACCAACTCCAAATCTCGAGAGGATGATTAACACTTTGATGCCCGTTGAATGGGCAAGTTTTAGCCCATGAGGCGACCTTCATACTCGGTAGTATTGTTGGTCTTGACAAACTATAATTTGGCGACAATGGGATCTGCTCCCCATACGATACTAGAAGCTGCTCCGCTCTCGAACCTTCCAGTATTAACGGCTCCATCAAAATACATCCTCCGTGATTGGTGCGTATCGTCTTGATGGTGTTGTTGTCTTTATCATTACTCCTTCATCGAGGAAATATGTTTCCAGGGTTTGAAATCCCCGAAGGTCGCGTGGCTAGTTGATCCATGATTCCTTGACCTTTGATGGACTTTTGAGTCACATATCGATGTCAAATTGTTGTAGGATCAAGCGCCATCTGACGGTAAACAATTTAACATGGGTTTGTTGAACACGTGCTTGAGAGGATCCACGGGGGATATGAGATGGGTTGTGTGACCATGGAGGTAATGTTGTAACCTCATGGAAGCCCATGCTAAAAAGCCAACCGTCTTTTCGATCGAGTGTACTTGTGTTCCTTCTTCTTTGAACCTTTTCTTTGAGGTAATAGATAGCTCGTTCTTGGCCTCTATCGTCTTTACTGTCCCGGCATGCGACCCATGGCGTTGTCACTTATGGACGGATACATGAACAGAGGAACATCATCCACAGGTGGTACCAAGGCAGGGAGCTTTGACTAAATTTGTTTCTTGATTGTAAGGAAGGCCTTACGACACTCGTCATTCCATTTCATGGAGGAGTTCTTCCTTAATAGCTTGAAAATTGGCTCACGAGTTTCTTTGTGAGTTGAGAGATAAACCTGCTTGATGAAGTTGATTCTTCCCAAAAATCCGTATTTCCTTCTCTGCATATGAGGAATGGGCATTTTAGATGATGGCTTGGATTTTGGCGGGATCGACTCTATCCCTTTGTGGTGACTAGAAATCCTAGCAACTTGCACGATTTAACGCCAAAGGCGCATTTAAATTTGGATTCAACTTCAAGTTGTACTTACATGACTTTGTTGAACAACTTTATAAGATGGTCATATGGTCATCCTCCTTCCGGGACTTGACAATGATGTCATCCACGTAGATCTCAATCTCTTTATGCATTAAGTCGTGGAAAAAGAGCCATCATAGCTCGTTGATAGGTAGCTCACGGCATTGATGAGGAGTAGAATGACAACCGTCTATAGCAAAAAGTTCCCCGAGGAGTGATGAAAGCGGTTTTCTCACGATCTTCCTCGGCAACCATGATCGATGGTACCCATAAAAGCAATCGACAAAGAATGTACATGTCGTATTACTGCGATATTATCAATGAGAATGTGGATAAATGGCACGGAAAAGCTATCTTTTAAGCAAGCTTTGTTCAAATCCGATAATCCATAAAACTTCGCACCTTCCCTCCGGTTTAGGCACGGGTACAATGTTGGATATCCACTCGGGATATGTAGACACCATTATGATGCCGACTTGAAATTGTTTCACAATTTCTTCTTTCACCTTTAAACTCCACTCGGGTTTTGATCGCTTTGAGTTTACCTTGGCTAACTTAAATCCTCTTTTATGGGAAGGCGATGAAGGACAATGTCGATGGATAAACCCACCATGTCTTCATGAGACCATGCAAACACATCCACGGAATTGGGTTAATAGAGTAACCATATCATTCCAGTTGGTTTGGGGTAAGGTGCACGAACCAATCTGGATTAACTTAGGGCTTTCTAAGGTTAGAGATTGAAAGAAGTGGTTTGATCGAGGTTGGGTTTGGGTTTGTCTTTGACCCATTCTTGAATTTACGGAGGCACCTCAATGTCATCTTGTATATCCATCAAAAATTTGAATTCATCTCTACATCAAAGTCTGATCCTTGTGTAGGAGAGCATCGTGTCGTAAATCTGAGCACATCTAAATTGAGTCTGAAACAAAATATGCTTTCACTTAGTATATATGAAATCGTTGATGATATACGGTGTTAGCATATCTTGGCAAAATAAAGCTGCTAATATTGTACGAAAAAATAGCGGTTATTATATCTACTGAGCGAAAAAAAGAGTTTACGCGCTTTTACCTTGACGACGAATCACGAGGAATGTTGTTCCAATTAGCGAGAGCAAAATGCAGGTGGACCCGTGATGGAGGATTGTCATCATCCTCCTATCCCGAATGATGGCCATTACGTCTGGGCGATCATCGTCAATGCAGGTGTATTTGTTGGTATGTTCATCATGAGCGATGATCGTATGCTGACATCATTCGGATGACGTCTTGCTTGATTCTTCGTTCCTCTTCTTCCATTTGTGGGATTTGGAACAAAGATTTCTTTTCCTTTCACAAGATGCTGGCTTGGGACATAACATAGCCATTACATTGGTGGCACCTTTCTGGGGAGGTTGTGCGGACTCGAGTTTGAAGGCGAAGATGAGCCCACATGGTTGAAGGTGAAGGAATCTGCGATGTTTATGAGGATTCCGTGACTAGAATGGCGAGAATAGCTGGCCAATTTGTTCGACTTATGCAGTTAAGCGAATTGGGTACTTGATACCACAAATCTTTACCCAACCCTTGTCGACTTATGACCCATGATATCATTTCTTGAGTGGTAGACATTACTTGGGCGAAATCTTGGGTTGAGCGATGGTGCTCCAATAGCATGGTATTGGGTGTTGCTTATTTCAAAGTATGGCCCGCGGCCGGTTCCATATCGCATTAGCATTGATGAATGGCATGTCTCCGTCTTGAGAATCTCGGTTCGGCGTTGGCTGTGACCGGGCTATTGTTGATAATGTATTTCAATTGTTGGTGAAGAGTGGAGGGGCCCTTTGCCCGTATGAATCCATGGTGCGTCCCAAGTAGGTTGTTGTCCGAATCTATCTTGAGTACATGGAAGATCGCGAGAATGTGTGAGGACCAATTTAGATTGGCGGCTCAATTACTCCGTAGAAGTTCTGGCGGGCTCCATCAAAAGCTTTGATGATAGTATGGCTACTCGAATTCGGTTGAGATTGATATTCATCTTTACCAAGGTAGCGTATGGGCGGATATTGAGAGAGGAACCTCCATCTATTAAGACTCGGCTACCGTATATCCAGGAGGACAAGACCATGATGTGCAATGGTTTGCAATGGCCAGGTCCTTGGGTGGTATGTCATCATCGATGAAGGATATCACATTGTTGTTGAAAATGTGATCAACCATATGTTGAAACTTTTAAGTGTCCAGCGATGTTGGTAAATAAACTTCTTCTAGAACCTTTAGCAAGACCTTCCGGTGATTCTCGGAAGTTAGGACCAAGTCAAAATTGATATTTGTTGTGGAGCTTCTTTCGAAGCTTAAAACCACCATAGCTTCATTATGACCCTGAACGCGGAGGAATTTTTCAATCTTCTCCATGGGTATTTTCCCTTTGACTTGGTGGTGGGCTTCATCACCCGATGGGGAGATCGATGGATTTTCCTTGACAACTTTGTGCGTTGATTTGTATGTGAGGTGGATCCTTCACCTTCTCCATAATTCCACGGGCGTGTGCGCAAGCTAACAATAGGATATTGTGCTCTGCTGCGCGCAAGTTGATTATTACTCGGGGCCGACCACTTTTCAAAGGATTGTTTCCTCCTTGAGTTGAATTGTTGGCGTTGTGAGTAAGGTATTAATCCCATCGGTTTGATGGATATGATTGCTACCACACTTTTCCACTTAGTAGGGCTGCATTCTCACTTGCACGTAACACGATATCGTCGTCCGCTAAGCGCGCGAGACACACCTTGTCGATCGATTTTTTGAATAAGGTGGCGGAGTGCCCGGCATTCTTCTATCTTTGTGACCATGAGGCCCAGGGAGTGATATTGACATACTCCATCGAGTTGTACCATCCGAGCGGGGGTTGATTGGCGGTAGAAGAAAGGCGATCCTTCCTTCATTGATTAACATATGAAGGATTTCCTCCATAGGTTGGCCCGGATAGGTGAATTCCGTTTTGTTGGCGAAATCCGGCGGGCTTTGGCATTTGCTCTCTTCGTCACTTTGTCTTCCGACATTTCATTTTACGAAAGTGACGAGGAATATTCATGACAAGAGGTAGGAGGCGGCATGCTCTGGTGATTAATGACGAGTCACTTGATCTTTGATAAGTCACCAATTACGCGATTGTTCGATTTGTTTGCGAGAGCTTTCATCTTTCGTTCCATTGTGAATTGAACTTAGCATAATCCCATCTGTCATCACCGTCTTTGATGGTGCAGGAAGAATCACAATTGAAATTGGAACTCTGTCCATTGCTCGATTAATCATGTTGACCTCTTCTTCTTTGTGTTGAGGAAGAGGTTGTCTTGAACATGAAATTTGATCGGGTTTGGTGACTCGATCTCCCCATTGTCTATCAGTCCACGGATCTTGTGTTTGAAGGCCCAACAATCCACGAGTATCATGTCCAGTGCCCGGCATGATAAGCACATTTCTAGCGACATTGAAACCCCGTCCATTAGAAATTTGGTTTGGTGGAAGAAGATCGTAATTTTCTTACGTGTTGTCGGAAGATTGAGAATGTTCTCGGGTATCCCCAAGGGTGTAAACACTTTCGGCGTCGGACTTCTCCACCTTTTGGTATTGGAGGGTTTGTAGGCTTGTCTTTGGAAAGGGAGTGTAGTTTCTCCTTTGAATGGGCATGTTTTGATTGCCTTTTTGCCCTATAGTATCGGGGAAACATCTTCTTCTTTCTTTTATGGACCCTCAGGAGTTGTTCCCATAATTTCGGACTAGATGTGATCGATAGCGACTTTGAGTGCGACTAGGTCTTGAATCTTTCGACTTCAATCCCATCTCGGCCGTCTCCCATGCTTGACCATTTGAAAAAAATGGTTTGCCGATCTTGGCTAAAACTCTCTCATAGAAGGGAGCTTCTTGTATGTACATGAATGTCATGACCATTTACGATTAAACCATGGCGGGGACTAACTTGGGCGACCAGGCGTCTCCACCTCTGAGCATACTCTCTGAAAGACTCGTTAGGCTTGTTTCTTGATCTTGGTAATCGATCTGGATCGGGGAGCCGTATGAGTTTGGAAAGCTGTATTGAGTGAGGAAGGCATGTGCTAGCTCTTCCCGACTATGGATTTTGGAGTTGTCTAATCTTGTGTACCACGAGCAGGCTTCTCGGTTAGACTCTTTTGGAATAATTGCATTACGAGTTTTCATCCTCTGCATAGGATCCAAGTTCTCCAATAAATACTTTTAAATGTGTATAAGGATCTCTAACTTGTCGTATTTTTCAAAGTCGGGAGTTTTAAATTTTTTACGGGTAATGAACACGGGAAAAATACACGGTCGACATATATGAAACACTCCGTGTGTTCCAATTCCTTTGATAGCGAAGGGTCTCTTCCATTTGGAGGACTTTCTTTTTGATGTCACCGATTATGCGGATCTCCGATTGGGATGGGCGACATCATGAGTTTTGTTGGTCGTATCCAAATGTGGTTTAGGTATGGTAATGACTGGATTCCTCCTTGTGTGGAGGATTCGGCATGTCTGGTATTTTACGACCTGAGTAGGTAGGTGTAATTCTTTGAGTAGAACGACCAAATCATGTAATTTGTTTGTTAATCAATCAAATTCTTTGCGAAAAGCTGGATTAAGTTCGATCGATCGGGATGGCGACATGATTATTTGTAGGCTGTTGCCTTTTGGACTTTGAGCGGGTAGTAGGTCCGATTGATTCCTGCGAAAGACTTGCATAGTTTAGTCTTTAGGGAATGTATATAATAACATGCTATGTGATGTGTCCATTTTAGGAATTTTATCTGCTGCTGCGGATGTCATTTGTTTGTAGCATGTATGTATGTATTTTACTTCTTCATATTTCTCATTACATGGAGATAGATATGGAATGACATTACAAGTAATTGTGTTTACAAGTAATTGAAATGAGAGCATGAAGAGACTTTCCTCCGTTTTGGGTTTATCGGTGACCTATCTTAGGTTACTCTCGCGGCTTTTTGCATGAAGGTTCCCAAAATCATCCATGATCTACTTGGCGGGAAGTTAATCCGGTCTTTCAATTGGAAGCGAATTTGGGTGGTGCCTTTCTGAGCCTCGGAGAATTAGTCTTCTCACGAGTCCGATAATCAAACAAGCGGGATAGCCTCTGGTGGAGGGACCACACAACATACATTCACATACATCGCGTCTCACCGTATGAAAATGATGACATGTGCGAAGCACTAATATCCTGGCGATTATGGTGCGAAGCACTAGCATCCTGGCGATTATGGTGCGAAGCACTAGCATCCTGGCGATTATGGTGCGAAGCACTAAGTGCAAATAAGAAAATGCATTCGTACACATTCATCAAAAATGTAAATCAACATCCACACACAAGCGGATAATAGTTTTTGAAAAGATTGTAGTAGCGGCTTAAGTCCTCTTCTTTGGAGTCCCAATGAGCGAGTCGCCACTGTTGTCGACGTCGGGATTTTTGGGTGTCCCTTTTACATTACTTGTTCTTTGGTGTTCTCATTTTAGGTGAGATTTGTTTGAAAAAACAAGTGAAAAAGGTCGACATGTATGATGTCGACGATGGGAATTGACAAGAAGAGTCGCCAGATTGGTTTTTAAATGGTTGTACCAACCTGAATGAGATAAAAGGTTTGCACATTGACCCGATGATGTGACAGCGATATATCTGGGTCGGCAAAAAGCAAGAGATTCGTTTAGGGTCAGGGGACTTGGTTATCTGGGGGAAGGTGTTAGGCACCCCAGACATCCGTGTTACCACGGTGGCCGCCTCTTTTCAAAAACTATTATCGAGTGTGTGTGTGTGTGTGTGTGTGTGTGATGTGTTTGTTATATGAAAGTTGTGCGAGGCCTCGTTCGAACCTATATACACGGGGTTTGAATTTATGTAGAAAATTGATTTTAACAAGATATGGCGGTGATGTTTTATGAAAGGGTTTTTCAAACCACGATGCTCAATAGGAATTGAGACCTTTTACACTCCCATTTTTATTAAGTGGTAAATTTGAATTGATTTTTATTTGGCGGATGCGAGGCATCCATGCGAAAATAATATACAAAAAAAATAATGCAGACTTCCTCGTGGGTATGAAAACCATCGAGGAAATTCGGACATCGTAGAATAATTTACAAGTTGCTTACGGTGAAAATGTCCATCACGAGAATCGAATCTAGATTGATGGGATGAATCTGTGATCACATGATTCTAGGCTCTCACAAAATCTGCGGTTTATATGAAAGCGATGGCGGTATATATATAAAAAAAAGTAAATATATATATATATATATATATATATAGATATCTCATCACCCACACAAAGCCTCCATGGGGATCGAAAATGTAAATAAAGGCATTAAAAGCTATCAACCATACGGAGAGAAACTCGGCGAGGACAAAACATAAATAAAGTTGTAAAAGGCGATCAAGCCCCACGAAGAAAACTCGAGCGGGGAAATGAAAAATAAAAAGCGATATATATATATATATATATATATATATATATATATATAAATAGCGATAAATGCAGGATGTAAAATCGAGGCTCATCGAGCGAGTTAGACCACAGTTCATATATATAAGTATATATATATATATATATAGCGAAATAAGCATATGGATATAAAATCCGGGCTCATCGAGCAGTCAAACACACGCATTCATATATATAAATATATATATATATATATATATATATATATATATATATATATATATATATATATATATATACAAAAATCTAGGCTCATCGAACAAAGTCAGACACACAGTTGATATATATATATATATATATATATATATATATATATATATATATATATATATATATATATATAAGCAAGTGAAATCAGGCTCATCGAACAATCCAGTCCAGATATATATATATATATATATATATATATATATATATATATATATAAAAGCAATAAACGCTCGGGGCAAAAAATCAGGCTCAATCGAGGCATAACTTCGATAATGTTAGTCGATATATATATAAATATATATATATATATATATATATATATATATATATATATAAATGAAACCACGGACCACGGATGAAGTCAAGGCAAAAGCAAACAACACGACTCTCAGCGTGTAGAAGGGTGTGTGCAAATGAAGAAAAAAGACTCTAAAGTGTGTGAGAAGGCTTACAATGGTGACTTTGCTAAAAAAGGCTTCTATATCTTTAGAGTGGGTAAACTCTTGGGCTTTTGTGGGTACAAAGAGGCTATATATGAGCTCACGGGTGTTTAAAAGTGGGAAAAAATACAACATGTATGGCGAGTCTGAGCAAATTGTGCGGGTTTCCCGTCTTTTCTCTTAGAAAATCAGCACCCCAAAGCCCTCTATTTATAAATGATATGATATGAGTAGTACTGGTGAGCCGTGTGTACGAGAAGGTCGGGTTGGCCGGGTTTTGTCGGGTCGGGTCGTCTCAAATCGTGTACTCGAACCTTTGTAATGTCCACTCGGTTTTTTTAAAGTGCAATCAAGGGCATCCGTTTGAGGTATTCGGGACCTATTTGGACCGCCGTTGTCGAGAGTTATACGATGGCATGGGATTAGAGTTTATGCGAAGTCATTGAAGATGGGACGATGCCCTCAGGTCTTGACTTCAACTTTCATCCGTTACCCACCTGATAGTAGTCACTCGGGATTGGTTAGCCTTGTGGGACATCGTTGCGTTGAGGCGTGACGTGGCATCGTGTTTGTGAGATGATGATGTTGCCCCTCACGGTGTTATCTCGGGATTGGGCCGATCATGCGACGTTTACTCGACTTATTTGAGATTGGACTGCTTTGCAATTGTTGAAGGTCCTCATTGTCATCTTTGAGGTGTGCTTTTCTTCCGATGTTTATTGTTGGGTTGGTGCGGTGTATCTCGTTGTGGCCAGAGATTGAAGGCGGTGGCATTTGAAACAAGCATTTAAGGGGTTATCTCAAAATTGCATTCCTTGGGGTTATCACCAGGTTGGTGGCTATTCCCATGGTTGGGGCCGAGGCTGGATACCTCGGGGTTATCTCAAGATTAATCGGTCTTCTCGGTGTGTGTTCGGTATTGTATCTGCATGTCTAGGGGTTATATCTGAGGTTGGGCTATTGCTCCCAGTGTGATGGGGCTGATCTTTGAACTCCGGTAGTATCCGTGTTTGATCTTTTCGGGTTTGATCTTTGAACTCCGGTGGTATCTCTGGATTTGGATTTTGTCTTTTTCTCTCTAAAAATGGGTGTTGGCGAATCTTGAATCTCCTCTTCTGATGTTTTATGAGAAATAAGATATTGACGTATCTCCTTTCCATGATTTCAAACCTCTTAAAAACATTCGCGTCATTCGCTCCTCATTATCGACCAAATGGGATGCAAACTGGGATAACTCCGCAAATTTAGCCTCGTATTGCGACACGGTCATATGATTTTATTCCAATTTGATAAACTCCACTTCTTTCATGTGACGAATACTCTTGGGAAATTACTTGTCGTTGAATAGCTCTTGGAACTTTTCCCAAGACATCTTGAGTGCGTCAGGCTGGGTACATTTTACAGATTCCCACCAGTAATCTGCCTCTTCACGCAACATGAAGGTGGCGAAGGGAACCTTTTGTTCCTCGGAGCATCCCAAGACATCAAATATCTTGGTGATCTGCTTTATCCATGCTTCCGCCTTAAGTGGTTTTGGCTCTCCTATAAACTCCGGTGGTCCCAGCTCCTTGAACTGTTTAGCGGTGGCCGTCAAGAGAGTTTCGGTGTTTCCACCTACATTTTGGACGGAGCCGCTCTACTTTGATGTTGCATGAATTGCATAAAGCCTCTGAACAGTCCATCATTCATCATTTGGTCAGTGTTGTTGTTTGCATGAGGATTGTCGCCTTCCTGATGCACATTCTCCTTATTATTGATATGTGGAGACTCAACGGTCTCTTGTGCTCCATTGCTATTTTCAACATTCTCGGATGTCATTTTCGAGATCTTCGCCACAAAACAAAGGTTCATTAACATATAACATATTATCCATATACTTTGGCCCGACCAATTAAATACCAAATAAACTTAGGTAGGTCATACTAGCGAAAAGAATTCCCGTCTCTCCCCTCCTAGTTCTAGTCTCACATCATAGCCACGGATCATATCCTAAGCTTTGATACCAAGCTGTGGCGCCCCAAAATTAGGTATACATCACCCATCTTGGGTGCATGGATACATGGTATGTAAATTCAAAAACAACTTACTAATACAATTGTCGGTATGCAATACGATAAAACATAAACTATGAGTTTGAATACAAATATTGTCTACTAGAGATTATACAAACTCAAAAGGAGTCCTCATTACGATTATTATCACACTATTTCACGAGAATAGTGAGGACTACTAATGCTATCCTCTGGACCATCACTCCGTTCCACGACTTCGTCCCAAATATATTCTCATTTCACAAGAGAAACGGTGAAAGAAAGGGTGAGCTCAACTAGCCCAAGAAGAAATATTATGACTAAGATAATGCGAGAATAAATTATCATTAGTCTCCAACAATGTTAAACCGATAAAATATAATAGACATCAAGTTTAAGCGTAGCGAACAAAGCAATCCATTAAAAGAGTCAAGTAGAAAATAAAATCTACTATCTTTTATGATTTAAAAGGATTTTCATCATTTGTATCGGCTGGGACTCGACAATAAATAATCCACATCATCGAATCACCCACACTTTACTGACCCAAGGATATTCTTTAGTATCACGACCACAATTATCCATGCACTACGGGCCAAGAATATTTGTGTATTCATTAATGTTCAGGATCATGCCAACAACTGTCCATCAATGCACTACGGGCCAATGAGGACTTTTACCACATCATTTATAACATTACGGTCATGATTATGACCGAATAATCTCTGGTCATAATCATACCAAGTCCATCTATGCACGACAGGCCACAGATGACTTTCAAAAATATAAATATGAGGATGATGACAATGATATAAGAATTCAATAAAACAAGTTCAAGAATTAATTTATCCAGGAACTAATAATGTCCAAATTGTCAACATGATACTGCTTTGTAAAGTAAAATTCAAGAATGCTCAGAAGAATATTTCTATGAAAAGATATTGGATGAAGCGCAAATATCAAGGATATTCCACTAATTTCATGGAGTATAGAAGTCAAAACTTTAACCAACTGAGTATAATAAAGAATGGAATAACAAAAGAAATCACCATGCATGCATGCGGTACTTCGCATAGACGGGTTATTCCAACGAATACTAAATAACGGAAACGGTCGGTAATTAAGCTTGCCAAGCGGGATGTTCCAACGAATAATAAAGAATGGAATAACAATGAAATCACCATGCATGCGGTACTTGATGTAAGTTATTCAACGTAATACTAATAAGACTTTAATCGGTCCGGTAAGTAAAATGCATGTAGACAGGATATTCAAATGAATAATAATAAAGAAGCGGAACCGGTCCTGGCGTAAAACCTTATGAACAAGATATTCCAATGTAAATAATAAAGATTTAATCAGTCCGGTAAGAAAAAAGCGCATGTGAGATATATTCAATGAATAGTAAAGATTTTAATAATAGAAGAATGTCACCAAGTATAGGGTAGCTCATGATCTGAGTTATTCAACAGAATAATAAAGAATGGAATAACATAAGTTCTCTTCATGAATATAAAAGAATAACACCCACTTACCGTAAAAGAACTGAATATAAAAGTAGTTAAGTAGCGAAATCTTTTCTTCTTTCTCTCTATAATTTTCTCTCTCTAAAGTTTCGGTGAATTAAATAAGAAATAATGAAGGAATGAGCTTCTATTTATAGGAGAATGGAAGTGTATCTTGTTTATGAGCGAATTATTTCTGCGAATTATTTCTTCAACCAAATACAATAAAAGTCAATCAACTAACCAATAAAATCACAACAAAAATTAAAATATAATACGTATATATAAACACATGTTTTCAACTTATATATATCAATATTATATATACACCACTTAATTTTTCTCCCCATAACCAACATCGATCCCCACCCACCCAAAAAATCAATTTCACTACACTCTTTACACATCACTATCACACTACCACTTTTCCACCATTTTCCACTCACACACACATCACACACCTATCACTTTCACATATCATTTTCTCCCACCATATACTCAATACATACATATACTTCCATACTTATACTCTTCCATTTTCAAAAATCATTTTTCCAACACATATGGGCCCCACCTTTAAATAATTTTCTACCGATTATTTTGAAAAATGGGTAAATAGGAATCCATAAAATAAGCAAACTTCATAAAAATCACCTTAATAATTTTAACAACATTCATCATCTTTATTACAATTCACAATATTAATCGACCAGGTCGTTCCTAGGAAAGAGGGGCTTTCAATAAGGATTTCTCCCTATTGGCACGCAATTAGGTGACCAAACCTCTCCTCGATGTAACTTCTAGACATCGTTAATATTGCAAATAATAATATTAATAATTTTGTCGTCTCAATTATTGATTTTAACAATATAATAAATATCGACAATAATTGAATCAAATAACGTGAGATACTATGCAAAAATTACTATAGCAATAATTGAACAAAACTGAATGACTTCTCACTTAAGCATCAATAATCAATACCGTGTGCTACTATGCAACCACGCGTATTACTGTACTTTTACTACCGAGTAGTTCAACAGTATCAACGGTAAAACTTCTGTCGTTATTTTCATAAAAATATTTTTGTCGTTTTCTCAATCCGACAATAATTTTGTTGTGGAATCCACCAATGATTGCGCCGTTGTACTAATATTCCCTACTAAAACGAATATTCCCTGACCAATCGAATATAATATAATAACTTGCATACTATGCAAAATTTATAAATATTACCCACAACTATAACCTTATATCAATTTCACTCCATAATATTCAAAAATAATATTTATAGAAAATTCATCTTTATTCAAAAAGTTGGGGTTTTACACAAAATGTTGGTGGAAACACTGGAAACTCTCGGACGGTCACCGCTAAACAGTTCAAGGAGCTGGGACCATCGGAGTTTATTGGAGAGCCAAAACCACTTAAGGCGGAAACATGGATAAAGCAGATCACCAAGATATTTGATGTCTTGGGATGCTCCGAGGAGCAAAAGGTTCCATTTCGGCAGATTACTGGTGGGAATCAGTAAAGCGTACTCAACCTGCCGCACTGCAAATGTCTTGGGAGAAGTTCCAAGAACTATTCAACGACAAGTACTTTCCCGAAAGTATTCGTCACATAAAAGAGGCAGAGTTCATCAAGTTGGAGCAGAACAATATGATCGTGTCACGGACTGAAGCTAAGTTTCTTTGAGTTGTCCCGGTTCGTCTCTCACTTGGTTGATAATGAGGAGAGAATGACGCGAATGTTTTTAAGAGGTTTGAAACCGGAGATACGTCAATATCTTATTTCTCATAAACTGTGTTCGTATTCAGATGTTGTAAATAGGGCTCAATTATTGGAGCGCGATAATGAGTCAACGCAACCAAGAGAAAGCAGCCGGTAGAATGAAAATACCAGTGGTAATGGTCATCGAAGCGGGGACAACAAACGTGGAGGGAATCAACATGCCAGAAATGGTAACCACGGTGGTAATCTTGGCCAAGACAATAAGAATGGACATTTCAAGAAAAGGAGATTCAACAATGACGGAAAGACGTCAGCATCAGCACCCGAGGTTAAGGAAGGAGAACGACCACCTATCATATGCTTGAAATGCAGAGGGGAGGGACATATCAGTCCAAACTGCGCGATGCCATCCAAAGCGTGTTATAATTGTGAAAGAGAAGGTCACTTAGCCCAATTTTGTCGTGCACCGAAGACAACTCCAGTTGGAATGGTGACACAAAATACCGTCCCAGACAAGTCAAAACCAGTAGTTCAAGGGAAAGCATTTGTTGTGACCTCCCAGAAAACAAGGAACCCGAACGAGGTCATCACGGTTAAGCTTATCATAAACTCTAGCGAAGTCTATACCTTATTTGATACCGGTTCTACCCATTCTTTTATTTCTCCTAATTGCGCTCAACGATTAAATTTGACTCCGGAGAAATTAGACTTTAACTTATCTGTGGAAACTCCGTTGGGAGAAACCTTCATTACATCCACTGTTTATAAGTCTTGTTTAGTTCAAATCGGCGACCACACGTTACCTGTTGATCTTATTTCTTTAAAAATACTTGCATTTGATGTGATTCTAGGGATTGATTGGTTAACTACTCATCATGCAAAAATTGATTATTTTTGTAAGGTTATTAGCTTTCATATTCCGAACCAACCTATTATGCGAATTCAAGCAACCAAACCATTAAAATCAATCACTGTCATCTCAAGCCATAAAGCTATTCGTTTATTAAAAAAATGAATGTCAAGCTTTCTTAGCTCATGTCACGGATCTAAACAAAAATACGTCAGTTTTGAATGATATTTCTACTGTTAATAAATTCCCTGACGTATTCCTCGAAGAACTTCTTGCCTACCCCAGAGCGTGAAATTGAATTTTGTATCGACCTTGAACCCAGTGATAAAACCCATTTCCAAAGCCCCATATCGAATGGCTCCTATTGAACTTCAGGAGTTAAATACCCAAGTGCAGGAATTATTAGACATTGGCTTTATTCGTCCTAGTACTTCTCCTTGGGGTGCTCCTGTTCTATTCGTGAAGAAGAAAGATGGGAGTATGTGACTTTGTATTGATTATCGGGAGTTGAATCATGTTACCATCAAAAATAGGTACCCATTGCCACGTATTGATGACCTATTTGACCAGTTGCAAGGAGCCAAATTCTTTTCAAAGATCAATCTTCGTTCTGGATATCATCAGCTGAAGGTTAAAACTGAGGACATTCCAAAGACGGCTTTCAGAACTCGGTACGGGCATTATGAATTCCTAGTAATGTCCTTTGGATTGACTAATGCTCCTGCTGCCTTCATGGATATGATGAACCGAGTATTCAAGGAATATTTGGATCACTTTGTGGTCGTCTTTATTGATGACATCCTTATTTATTCCAAAAGCCGTGAAGATCATGAGCAACACTTGAGGCTGATACTTCAAAAGCTTCGTGAATACAAGCTTTATGCCAAGTTGAAGAAATGTGAGTTCTGGCTTGAGGAAGTAGTATTCCTTGGGCACGTAGTATCAAGTCATGGAATATCTGTTGACCCGGCAAAAATTGATGCAATTCAAAGCTGGGAGCAACCTAAATCAGTGACCAAAGTACGTAGCTTTCTCGGTTTAGCTGGTTATTATCGGAGATTCGTGGAAGGATTTTCTCGAATCGCTACTCCATTAACTCAGCTGACTCGGAAAGATACAAAGTTCGGTTGGAGCGAAGAATGTGAGAAGAGTTTTCAAGAACTCAAGAGGAGATTCATTTCAAAGACTTGCTCGACAATATCATCTGGCTCGGAGGGATTTGTCATCTACAGTGATGCTTCGGGCAAAGGGTTGGGATGTGTTCTCATGCAACATGGGAAAGTCATATCTTATGCCTCAAGACAACTCAAAGAATATGAGATGAATTATCCTACTCATGATCTAGAATTGGCAGCTGTTGTCTTCGCACTTAAAATTTAGAGACATTACTTGTATGGGGAGAAAGTGGATATCTTTACGGATCATAAAAGCCTCAAATATTTCTTCACTCAAAAGGAACTCAACATGCGACAAGGACGTTGGCTTGAACTATTGAAAGATTATGATCATACCATCCAATACCATCCGGGAAAAGCGAACGTGGTAGCTGACGCATTGAGTAGAAGATCATATGCAGGTACGATTGCGATATTGTCAATGCAAAGGCCCATTTTGTGTGACTTGCAAAGGATGGAGATAGAGTTAAAGACTCTAGGGACCCATGTGATGATGGCGAATATACGAGTAAAACCGACTTTAATCGATAAAGTTAAAGCTACTCAAGCTACAGACCTGGAACTGATTCGTATGAGGAAGAAAGTGCAAGAAGGTGTTATGCCGGAAGCATGAATTGATGAAGAAGGAATACTTCGAGTCAACTCCAGACTTTGTATTCCTAACGACCCTAATTTAAAGTATAAAATCATGATGGAGGCGCACAACACACCATTTGTAATCCATCTTGGGAGTACCAAAATGTATCGTGATCTTCGTCATACATTTTGGTGGAGCAATATGAAGAGAGAGATAGCGTTGTTTATCTCAAGGTGTCTAACTTGTCAACGAGTCAAGGCGGAGCATCAAGTACCAAAAGGTCCATTGCAACCACTTGAAATTCCAGAATGGAAGTGGGAGCACATTACCATGGATTTCGTTACTGGTCTTCCCAAGGTTTCTCAAGGCATAGATGCGATTTGGGTCATTGTTGATAGATTTACCAAGTCTGCTCATTTCTTACCGATACGAGAAACTTATACACTTGAACGTCTTGTTCGTATGTACATAAACAAGATTGTAAGATTGCATGGTATGCCAGTATTCATAGTTTCTGATCGAGACCCAAGATTCACTTTAAGATTTTGGGTTAGCTTGCAAAAAGCTATGGGCACGGATTTATGATTTAGCTCGGCATATCATCCTCAGACGGACGGGCAGTTGGAGAGGACGATTCAAACTCTTGAAGATCTATTAAGACTCTGTGTCCTTGACTTCAAGGGAAGTTGGGACAAGTTCTTACCATTGGTGGAGTTTTCCTACAACAACAGCTATCAAGCAAGTATTGGCATGGCTCCATTCGAAGCGTTGTATGGAAGAAAGTGTCGTTCTCCAGTATGTTGGGATGAGGTGGGTGAAGCAACGTTGTTGGGACCGGATTTGGTACGTATAACTACGAAAAAGATTCAAACGATCCGACAACGTATAAAAACCTCACAAGATCGACAAAAGAGTTATGCTGATCTTCATCGAAAGGACGTGGAATTCGATATAGGAGATCATGTGTTGTTACGTGTTGCTCCACGGAAAGGAGTTACGAGATTTGGAAAGAGAGGAAAGCTCAATCCTCGATTCATCTACCCATTTTAATCCTCGATCGAGTAGGAATCGTGGCTATAGACTAAACTTTTCTGCCAAGTATGTCTCGTGTTCATAGCGTTTTTCACATACCCATGTTACGTAAATATGTGGAAGACCCGAACCACATTATTGAGTTAGAACCGGACGAAATAGTGGAAGATTTGACGTATGAAGAGGTTCCTATTCAAATCTTGGATAAGAAGGAACATATTCTACACTCCAAGTTTATACCTCAAGTCAAAGTTTTGTGGAGAAACCACGATGTTGAGGAAAAGACCTGGGAGTTAGAATTTGAAATGAAATCAAGGTATCCTTACCTCTTCGACATACCAAGTACGTACCCTAATTTCGAGGACGAAATTTCATAAGAAGGGGAGGTTGTAAGACCCCAACTTTTATAACTAAAGATGAATTTTCTATAAATATCATTTTTGAATATTATGGAGTAAATTTGATATAATGTTATAGTTGTGGATAATATTTATAAATTTTACAAAGTACGCAAGTTGTTATATAATATTCGATTGGTCGGGGAATATTCGTTTTAACAGGGAATATTAAATACAACGGCACAATCATTGGTGGACACCACAACGGAATTATTAGCGGATTGAGAAAATGAAAAAATACTTTATGAAAATAACGGTATGAAGTTTTTACCGTTAAATCGTTGAAACACCGGTGTTAAAAAGTACGATGAATACGCTGGTTGCATAGTAGCACATGGTATTGATTATTGATGCTTACGTGAAAGTCACTCGGTTTTGTTCAATTATTACTACGATGGTTCTTTGCGTAGTATCTCACGTTATTTGATTCAATTATTGTCAATATTTTATATATTATTAAATCAATAATTGAGACGACAAGGTTATTAATATTATTATTTGCAATATTAACTATGTCTAGAAGTTCTGTCAGGGAGAGGTTTGGTCACCTAATTGTGCGCCAATAGGGAGAAATCCTTATTGGAAAGCCTCATCTTTCCTGGAAACGACCTGGTCGATTAATAATGTGAATAATAATAATAATGATGATGAGTTTTGTTTTATTAGTATTATTAATGTAATAAAACAAAAAAAGCTTTTTATATAAAACAGAATACTTTTATAAAGTTATTCATTTTATTAGACTATAAATAGAATATATGATATTCTATTATGCATAGTGTTTGCATAATTATACTGCATAGTGTTTGCATAGTAAAATCTTTTTATATAAAGCAGAATACTTTTATAAAGTTAATTATTTTATTAGATAATAATTAGAATATATATATTTTATTATGCATAGTGCATGCATAGTATTTTGCATAGTAAAAAATTTTTATATAAAATGAAATACTTTTATAAAGTTATTCGTTTTATTAGATTATAAATAGAATATATTATATTTTATTTAAAAGATTTTGTTTTAAATCTGGATAGTCCATTTAAAGTAAATCAATACGACCGTTCATGAATTAGTTACTTATGCGGTCCATTCTTACATAAATAGAAGCTCATTTCATCATTATTTCTTACGAATTCACTTGAAACTCTAGAGAGAAACTATAGAGAGAAAGAAGAAAAGTGTTCTGCTACTTCACTACTTATTATTATTCTGTTGGAACATCCTGTCGATGCAAATTTTGCCTCGACCTTGTTACTCGTTATTATTATTACATTGGAATAACTTTGTCTGTCTCGCGAAGTACCGCATGCATGGTGATTTCTTTTGTTATTTTTTTTATTATACTCGGTTGGTTAAAGTTTTGACATCTATACTCCATGAAATTAGTAGAATATCCTTGATATTTAGCGCTTCATCCAAAGATCTTTTCATGGAAATATTCTTGAGAGCATTCTTGAATTTTACTCTACAAGAAGTATCATGTTGACAATTTGGACGTTATTAGTTCTGGATAAATTAATTCTTGAACTTGTTTTATTGAATTCTTATATCATTGTCATCATCCTCATGTTTATATTATGTTGAAAGTCATCACATGGCTTTTGTGGTGCATAGATGGACTTGGTATGATTATGACCGAGGATTATTAAGGTATAATCATGGTAGTAATGTTACAAATGATATGGAAAAAGTCCTCATTGGCCCGTAGTGCATTGATGGACAGTTTTTGGTATGATTATGGCTATGGATTCTTTTCGGCCAAGGGTGCAAAGTTGAATTATTTAATGGCATGATCAGGACCGTTGATGAAAACATGATTATCTTAAGCCGTAGTGCATGGATAATTCATGGTCGTGATACTAAAGAATATCCTTGGCCGTAGTGCAGGGGTGATTCGATGATGTGGATTATTTATTAAGCTAAGTCCCAGCGATTAAAGTGATGAAAAACCTTTTAAATCATAGAAGATAGAAGATTTTATTCCCTACTTGACTCTTCTAATGGATTGCTTGTTCCGCTGCAGTTAAACTTGATAGTTATTATATTTTATAAGTTTAACACTGTTGAAGGCTAACAATAAATTATTCTACATTATCTTAGTCATAATATTTCTTACTGGGCTAGTTGAGCTCACCCTTTCTTTCGTTGTTCTCTTCAGGAAATGAGAACGTAGCTGGGACAAGTCGGGGAACGGAGTGATGGTCCTAGATGTTTGCATTAGTAGTCCTCATTATTCTGTGAAATAGTGTGATAATATTGTAATGAGGACTCCTTTTGAGTTTATATACTCTTTAGTAGATAATATTTGTATTCAAACTCACAGTTTATGTTTTTTCGTATTGTACACGACAGTTGTATTATTAAGTTGTATTTGAATTCTGTACCATGTATCTGGCGACTCAAGATGGGTGATGTATACCTAATTTTGGGGGCGTCACAGTTGGTATCAAAGCTTAGGGATATGATCCCTGGCTAAGATGTGAGACTAGAACTAGGAGGGGAGAGACGAGGAGTTCCTTCGCTAGTATGACCTACCTAAGTTTATTTGGTATTTAATTGGTCGGTCAGAGTATAGGGATAATATGTGATATATTAATTAGCCCTTGTTTTGTGAAAATATTTGAAAATGACATCCGAGAATGTTGAGAATAGCAATGGAGCACATGAGACCGTGGAGACACCTCTAATCACCAACCAATATAATGTGATTAGAGATATCCATATGGTGATTGAGGAATTAAAAGTTGCACTCAAGCTAGTCGCAAAGGTAGCAACTGAGAGTGAGGAAGAAGAGGAACTGAGGAGGATTTATTAGAAGAACTTATTGATCAAAATGTAGAATTGCAAATATCGTATTCATGAGTTAGAAGAAGCGAAATTTGAAGAATGGAAGGCGGTCGTGGAACAAAGGAATGTAACAATTTAAAATTGTATTACCCGATGTGCGATAGCTGAACAGGAGCGCTCTTTGGTATAGTATACGATATTAAAGCTGGAATCTGAGAATTCAATTGTCAAGGAGCATCTGAAAGAAGAAATAACTGAACAAGTGAGAATGAAAGATGCATGGGTAAAAGCCACACGACGCGTTGATATTGTGGAAAGAGAAGTCTTATCCAAGAAAGCTAAAATAGATGATATGTATTTCTCTTTTTCGACAGCAATTGGGAGAATCCAACATCGAATTCGGAATTATCCTGTGCATAGCGGTGAACCCCAATTCGATATGGATCGAAGGTTAATGATTCAGATCATGGAGCAGGAGTACGACGAAGCAGTTGAGGATGGAATATGCCCTATAGTGAAAGTCAATTCCAGTGGTAATGATAACACCAAAGACTGTCCCGAACAAGTTAAATTCGGTAGTTTAAGGGAGAGCATTTTTCATAACGAGGAATCGAACGAAGTTATCACAGGTTAGTTAATTATAAATTCTTGCGAAGTCTATACCTTATTAGATACCGGTTCTACCCATTCTTTTATCTCTCTTGCTTGCGCTCAACGTTTAAATTTGACTCTAGAGAAGTTAGACTTTGACTTATCGGTTGAAACTCTGTTAGGAAAAACCTTCATTACATGTGTTATCCAAGTCTTGGATGAGGGTCACAATTTTGAATGGTATTTCTATTGTTAATAAATTTCCTGACGTATTCTTGAAGACTTCTTAGCCTACCCCTAGAGCGTGAAATCGAATTTTGTATTGACCCCAGTACAAACCCCATTTCTAAAACCCTCAAATATTTCCTTCACCTAAAACGAACGTGTAATGTGCCAAAGACGTTGACTCGAGCTGTTGAAGATTACGATCGTACCATTCAATACCATCGTAGGAAAAGCGAACGTGGTAGCTAACGCGTTGAGTAGAAGATCGTATACGAGTGCGATGTTGTTAACACAAAGACCCATTTCGTATAACTTACAAATGATGAAGATAGAGTTAAAGACTCTAGGGACCCACGTGAAGATAACGAATATACGATTAGAATCGACTTTAATCGATAAAGTTAAAGCCGCTCAAGCTACATACTTCAGAGCTGATGAATGTGAAGAAAAAGGTTTAAGAGGGCGTTATTCTAGAAGCAAGAATCGACGAAGAGAGGAAATCTCAACCCTCGATTTAATTGGCCCATTTGAAATCTTTGATCGAGTAGGAACTGTGGCATATAGACTCGTTTTACCGCCAAGTATGTCGTGTATTCATAACGTTTTTAACGTATCGACGTTACGTAAATATGGGGACGACTCGAACCACATTATTAATTTAGAACCGGACGAGATAGCGGATGATTTAATGTATGAGGAGATACGTGTTAAAATCTTGGATAAGAAGGATCATATTCGACGCACAAAGGTTATACCTCAAGAGTTAGAATTTGAAGTGAAGTCAAGGTATCCTCACCTCTTCGACATACCAAGTACGTACGTAAATTTCGAGGGCGAAATTTCATAAGGAGGGGAGATTGTGAGACCCCAAATTTTATGAATAAAGATTTAATTTTTTCGAAATATTTGTTTTTAATATTATGGTGTGGATTTGAGATAATGTTATAGTTATGGGTAATATTTATAAATTTTGCAAAATATGCAAGTTGTCATATTATATTCGATTGGTCGGGAAATTTTTTTATCAAGGAATATTCGTGCAACGGCACAATCATTGGTGGACCCCTAGCGGAATTATTATGCGATTGAGAAAACGACAAAATATTTTATTGAAAATAACAATGAAAGTTTTACCATTAATCTTTGTTGAACTACTTTCGGTAGTAAAGTAATGCGATGTCTGGCGTGGTTGTATAGTAGCACATTATTGTATTGATTATTGATGTTTACGTGATAAGTCACTCGGTTTTGTTTTATTGGTATTATTAATGTAATAAAAGCGAGAATACTTTTATAAAGTTATTACATAAATAGAATATGTTATATTCTATTATGCGTAGTGTTTTATAGTGTCTGCGTAGTGTTTTGCATAGTAAAATCTTTTCATATAAAAGCAGAATACTTTTATAAAGTTATATCTGCTTTATTAGACAATAATTAGAATATATTATATTTTATTATGCATAGTGTTTTGCATAGTGCACTGCATAGTATTTGCATAGTAAAATCTTTTATAAAGTTATTCGTTTTATTAGATTATAAATAGAATATATTATATTTTATTTAAAAAAATTTGCTTTAAATATGGATGAGTCAGTTAAAGTAAATCAATCTGGACCGTTCATGAGTTAGTTACTATGCAGTCCATTTTTCTATAAATAGAAGCTCATTCATTCATTATTTCTTACGAATTCATTGAAACTCTAGAGAGATAAACTATAGAGAGAAAGAAGAAAAGTATTCTGCTACTTCACTACTCATATATCCAATACTCTTCTTTCTAAGGTAGGGAATATTATTTGTTGTACTCATAAGGGGTATTCTTTCTTTCTTATTCATGAAGAGAACTTCTGTTATTCCATTCTTTATTATTCTGTTGAAATAACCTGTATACGCAGGCTACCCTATACTTGGTGAAATTCTTCTGTTATTCAATTCTTTATTATTATGTTGGAATAACCTGTCTATGCAAAGTATGCATGGTGAAATTCTTCAAATATTCCATTCTTTATTATTCTGTTGGAATATCTTGTCTGTGCGTTTTATGCCGGACCTGGTTCCGTCTTTATTATTATTACATTGGAATATCACATGCATGCGTTTTTTACTGGGGACTGGTTCCGCCTCTTTATTATTACATTGGAATATCCTATCATGCGTTTTACGTCCGGACTGATTCCGTTATTTAGTATTACATTGGAATAACTTTGTCATGCGCTTAATCTGCATGCATGGTGATTTCTGTTGTTATTTCATTCTTTATTATTACTGTTTGGAACATCCTCATTAGGTGCGTAATTTACTTTGACACGGTTCCGTTATTTATTATTACATTGGAATAACTTTTATACATCTGAGTATCGCATGCACGGTGATTTCTTTTATTATTCCATTCTTTATTATACTCAAATGGTTAAAGTTTTGACTTCTATACTACATGAAATTAGTGGAATATCATTGATATTTGTGTTTCATCCAGTATCTTTTCATAGAAATATTCTTCTGAGCATTCTTGAATTTTACTCTACAAGAAGTATCATGTTGACAATTTGGACGTTATTAGTTCCTGGATAAATTAATTCTTGAACTTGTTTTATTGAATTCTTATATCATTGTCATCATCCTCATGTTTATATTATGTTGAAAGTCATATGTGGCCTATAGTGCATAGATGGACTTGGTATGATTATGACCAGGGATTATTCGGTATAATCATGACCGTAATGTTACAAATGATGTGAAAAAAGTTCTCATTGGCCCATAGTGCATTGATGGACAGTTTTTGGTATGATTATGGCTATGGATTCTTTTCGGCCAAAGGTGCAAAGATGAATTGTTTTATGGCATGATCAGGACCGTTGATGAAAACATGATTATCTTAAGCCGTAGTGCATGGATAATTCGTGATCGTGATACTAAAGAATATCCTTGGCCGTAGTGCAGGGGTGATTCGATGATGTGGATTATTTATTAAGCTGAGTCCCAGTGATTAAAGTGATGAAAAACCTTTTAAATCATAGAAGATAGTAGATTTTATTCCCTACTTGACTCTTCTAATGGATTGCTTGTTCCGCTGCAGTTAAACTTAATAGTTATTATATTTTATAAGTTTAACACTGTTGAAGGCTAACGATAAATTATTCTGCATTATCTTAATCATAATATTTCTTACTGGGCTAGTTGAGCTCGCCCTTTCTTTCATTGTTCTCTTCAGAAAATGAGAATGTAGCTGGGACGAGTCGGAGAACGGAGTGATGGTTCTAGATGTTTGCATTAGTAGTCCTCACTATTCTATGAAATGGTGTGATAATATTGTAATGAGGACTCCTTTTGAGTTTGTATACTCTCTAGTAGACAATATTTGTATTCAAACTCACAGTTTATGTTTTGTCGTATTGTACACGACAGTTGTATTATTAAGTTGTATTTGAATTCTATACCATGTATCTGGCGACTCAAGATGGGTGAAGTATACCTAATTTTGGGGGCGTCACAGTAATGTTACAAATGATGTGGAAAAAGTCCTCATTGGCCCATAGTGCATTGACGGACAGTTGTTGGCATGATCATGACCATTAGTGAATACACGAATATCCTTGGCTCGTAGTGCATGGATAATTTGTGGTCGTGATACTAAAAATATCATTAGTAAGAATGCGGGGGTGATTCATGATGTGGATTATTTATTAAAATTTGAGTCTCGTGATAAAAGTGATGAAAAACCTTTTAAATCATAAAAGATAGTAGATTTTATTTTTTACTTGACTCTTTTAATGGATTGCTTGTTCCGCTGTTGTTAAACTTGATGTTTGTTATATTGTATCAATTTAACACTATTGAAGACTAAGGATAATTTATTCTGCTTTATCTTAGTCATAATATTTCTTACTGGACTAGTTGAGCTCACACTTTCTTTCACTGTTCTCTTCAGAAAATGAGAACGTAGCAGGGACTAGTCGGGGAACGGAGTGACGGTCCAGAGGATAGCATTAGTAGTCCTCACTATTACGCGAAAATAGTGTGTTAATAAATGTATTGAGGACTTATTTTGAGTTTTAATCTTTGTACAGAAGATTATGTTTGTATTAAAACTCACAGCTCATGTTGTATATTTAAGATTGTATTTGAATTTTGTACCATGTATTTGACGACTCAAAATGGGTGATATGTACTTATTTTGGGGACGTCACATTCAGTATAAACATAAGCCATATTAGGACAATGATATCTTATTAATAAAACAATTATTTTAAATATTATTATTTTTATTTTAATAACATGTCGTGATATTCCCTACAAGTGTATCAAAATTTTACTCTTTTACAGTTTAAGAGTTATGTTATATATTGCGATAAATTTACTATCGAATTACAATTATGAAGTTTATCGATATATGAGATTATTAAAAATTATAGGAGAGTCTCACTTATTACATATTTCTCTAAAAAATATTACCATTAGTATTCACAAAACTGACAATCAAAAAGTCTTCACAATATATATGGAAATGATATTAACACCGTAATATTTATCTTTTGACAAGTTTACCCTTTATTATTAAGATAGCCGCAGAAACCAACTAACTTATAAGTTATGTTTCACTATTAAGGTATTTGGCAACAATTTATTTTTTGACTTATAAATCGAGTTTTAAGTAAAAAAAAAAATTAACTATTTGTGGCTTATTTAAAAATGACTTATAAGTCACTTTAAAATAAGTTAGTTTGACCAAATGTAATATCTAATTTGTCCATCTTCTATTTTGCCTCTCTTTTTGTTAATGTCATTTTTAGTAATTTTTTACATTTATTTTAACTTATCAGTCATTATGAGCCGAACACCTTCATAACTTATTTTAACTTAATTTTTGACTTTAAATTAAATTGATGTCGAATGTTTTTACTTATAAATCAACTTATATTTTAACGTACAAATCATTTTAAAATAGAGATAAATAACGTTTTGGTCACTGTACTAAGGTCCGATTTTCATTGTGGTTACCGAAATTTTTTTTATTACAATCGAATAACTGTACTTTTTAAATATTACAAAATGGTCATTACTTAAGATTTCCGTCCGAAAAAACGGACGGAATGCTGACTGTGCAAATTGATCTCTCTCTTGCCTACGTGGAGCACAACTTCTCTTCTATGTTGCTTAAAGTGGAGTAGTAATTAATTTTATTATCTTTAAATAATAATAATAATATTAATAATAATTTCAAAATAATAGTAACAGTAATAATAATAATTTTAAAATAATAATAATAATTTTTAAATAATAATAATTTCAAAATAATAATAATAATAATAATAATAATAATAATTTTAAAAAATTAAAAATTAAAAAAGATTATATAAATTATAAAAATATTTTTATATATGAAGTTGATGTGTATTTAAAAATAATATTTTTATTATTTTATTAATTTAAGTTATTTGAGCAAGGGTAAGTTTGACAAATCATTTTTTATTCTCCATTAAAAAAATAAATTTCATACAAATCTATAGGGAACGGACCCCAAATACAATTAATTTTATAAAAGTTAAATTTTATTATTATTATTTAAAAATTATTATTATTATTATTATTTTGAAATTATTATTAATACTATTATTATTATTATTTTAAAATATTATTATACAATACTATTAATTTTACTCCGAACTCCGAGTTCTATATATTATTAAAATTATTATTATTAATAGTATTTTATTATTATTAATAGTATTTTATTATTATTATTATTATTATTATTATTATTAAAATTTTAAAATAATAATAATAATAATATTAATTTTATGTCCTAAAATATACTACTAAAATGGATTGGAAGAATGCATATCTGTTTTAGACTACACACACACAATTCTTTAGAGACACGCAAACAATGTCAATTAAGGATACATCATATATATAATCCAATTAACACATCCGTAATCTAAAACTGGTCACCAAATTCAACCAGTAAATATCAAAAACAAAAATACCAACTTGACAAATTATTTCTAAGAAGAGATTATTATAAAATATTAAGTTTTACTTTTTGAGAAATGCAATATAATTTCATAATTCAAGTACATCTCCAATATTTTAAAATAATAATAATAATACTATTAATTTTATTATTTTAAAATAATATTTTATTATTATTATTATTATTAGTATTTTATTATTATTATTAGTATTTTATTATTATTATTATTATTATTATTATTAATATTTTAAAATAATAATAATAATACTAATAATTTTAATAATAATAATAATAATAATAATAAAATACTATTAATTGTATTTGGGGTCCGTTCCCTCTGATTTGTATGAAATTTGTTTTTTAATGGAGAATAAAAAATGATTTGTCAAATTTACCCTTGCTCAAATAACTTAAATTAATAAAATAATAAAATATTATTTTTAAATACACATCGACTTCATATAAAAATAATTTTATAATTTATATAATCTTTTTTTTATTTTTAATTTTTTAAAAATTATTATTATTATTATTATTATTATTATTATTTTGAAATTATTATTATTTAAAAATTATTATTATTATTAATAATATTTTAATTATTATTATTATTACTGTTACTATTATTTTGAAATTATTATTAATATTATTATTATTATTATTTAAAGATAATAAAATTAATTACTACTCCACTTTAAGCAACATAGAAGAAAGGCATATGTAAATTTGCTTTCACCAGTAAGCGAGAGAGAGACCAATTTACACAATCGACATTCTATCCGCTTTTTCGAATGAAATCTTAAGTAATGACCATTTTGTAATATTTAAAGAGTACAGTTATTCGATTGTAATAAAAAAAGTTTCGGTAACCACAATGAAAATCGGACCCTAATAGAGTGACCAAAATGTTATTTATCCCTTTTAAAATAAGTCATTCTCCAACATGGAGTTCTTGTAAGACCCCAGCTTTTATAAATAAAGATGAATTTTCTATAAATATTATTTTTGAATATTATGGAATAAATTTGATATAATGTTATAGTTGTGGGTAATATTTATAAATTTTGCAAAGTAAGCAAGAAGTTGTTATAAAATATTAGTTTGGTGGGGAATATTCTTTTTGTCGGGGAATATTAAATGCGACTGACTCGATCATTAGTGGACCCCATGGCGGAAGTATTATCGTAGTTAGAAAAGCGACAAAATTATATTTCTATAAAAATAACGGCGGAGGTGTTACAGTTTAAAAGTTGAACTACCCGGTGGTAAAAAATACGATGTCTGGCATTAGTTGCGTAGTAGCACTGCGGTATTGATTATTGATGCTTACGTGAAAAGTCACTTAGCTATACTCAATTATTACTTTCATGATAATTCTTTGCATCATATCTCATATATTATTGATTCAATTATTGTCACATTATTATCATACATATAATATGTTATATTATTAATTGAGGCGACAAGTTATAAATGATTAATAATTGTTGAAAGATTAAAAATGTGTTGATTAAAAATAAAATGATTTATGGTAATATCTATTCAATCCTTGATGTATATAAAGAGTCTATTATATGAGGCGTTTGTGGTAAGTTTGATTATTTTATGGGGGCCCATATGTCATCATCTAAGAGTCTCTTAAATCGATAGTAATTACCTTTGTGAATAGTAATTACCTTCGTCGATAGTATTTACCTTCCTTAAATCGATAGTAATTACCTTCTTCAATAGTATTTACCTTCGATCGATAGTAATTACCTTCGTCGATAGTAATTACCCTTCGCAAATAAATAGTAGTTGTCCCTTGATATTACGAGAGTTAAGCGCCTCTTGATTGTTTCTAAAGGTTAATTACCCCTTCATGAATAGTAGTTGTCTCTTGATATTACCAAAGTCATTTTGACCCTTCGTTAAGACCAAGAGCCACCCTCGGTTTTTCTATAAATAGAAAGCTCATTCCTTCATTATTTCTTATGAATTCATTGAAACTACTGAGAAAAACTATAGAGAAAAAAGAAAAGTATTCTTCTTCACTTTTTTCAATATTCAGGTTCTTCTAGGTAGGGATATTATTTGTTGTACTTTAAGTAAAGGGTGTTATTCTTTCTTATTCATGAAGAGAACTGTTGTTATTCCATTGCTTATTATTACATTGGAATAACTTTTGTATCTGTGATCTACCTATACTTGGTGACATTCTTCTATTATTACATTGGAACATCCTCATGCATGTGTTTTACACTTAACTGGTTAAAATCTTTATTATTATTACATTGGAATATCACATGCGTGTGTTTTACACGGACACAGGTTCCATTTTTTATTATTAGTCTTTATTATTACATGCCGAATATCACATGCATATTATACGTGGGACTGGTTCCATCATTTATTATTCACATTTATTATTACATTGGAACATCACATGTGGTTGTGAATTTCACGACACAGTTCCGTTATTATTATTCTGTTGGAATAACTTTTGCTGTGCGATCTATCGCGTGCATGGTGATTTCTTTTGTTATTCCATTCTTTATTATACCCAGTTGGTTAAAACTTTGACTTACTACTCCATGAAATTAGTAGAATATCCTTGATATTTGCGTTTCATCCATATCTTTTCATGGAAATATTCTTACGATCATTCTTGAATTTTACTCTACAAAACAATATCATGTTGACAATTTGGGCGTTAATAATTCTGGATAAAATAATTCTTGAACTTGTTTTATTGAATTCTTATATCATTGTCATCATCCTCATGTTTATATTATGTTGAAAGTCATCTACATGGCATGTAGTGCATAGATGGACTTGGTATGATTATGACCGAGGATTATTCGGTGTAATCATGACCATAATGTTACAAATGATGTGATGAAAGTCATCGTACTCAAATAGATGGACTTGGTATGATTATGATCGAGAGACTATTGAATGTAATCATGGCCAGTAATGTTACAAATGATGTGATAAAAATCCTCGATGGTAGTAGTGCATTGATGGATGATTGTTGGCATGATCATGACCATTAATGAATACCAACTATTCTTGGCCGTAGTGCATGAATAATTGTGGTCGTGATACTTTAAAGAATATCCTTGGCCGTAGTGCAGGGGTGATTCGATGATGTGGAATATTTATTAAAGCTGAGTCTCAGCTATAACAGTGATGAAAAACCTTTTAAAATCATAAAAGATAGTAGATTTTATTTTCTACTTGACTCTTTTAATGGATTCTTTGGTTCATTGTGTAGTTAAACTTGATGTTCATTATATCTTATCAGTTTAACACTGTTGTAGGCTAATGATAATTTATTTTGCATTATCTTAGTCATAATATTTCTTACTGAGCTAGTTGAGCTCACCCTTTTCTTTCATTTATTCTCTTGAAAATGAGAATATAGGCGGGGACGAGTCGGGAAATCGGAGTAATGGTCCGGATGGATAGCATTAGTAGTCCTCACTATTACGTGAAATAGTGTGATAATAATTGTAATGAGGACTCCTTTTGAGTTTGTATAATATCTAGTAGACAATATTTGTATTCAAACTCACGATTTATGTCGTATTATACCAGCAGTTATATTAGTAAGTTGTATTTAAATTACGTACCATGTATCTAACTACCCAAGATGGGTGATGTATACCTAATTTTGGGGCGTCACGATTGGTATCGAGCTTGAGGATATGATCCACAGCTAAGATGTGAGAATAGTACTAGGAGGGAGGCAGGGGAATACATTATTTAGTATATGACCTACTAAGTTTATGTGCTATTTTATTGGTCGGTCGAATATAGAGATAAATTGTTAAATGTCAATTAACCTTTTGTTTTGTGGCGATGTCTGAAAATGACATCCGAGAATGTTGAGAATAGCAATGGAGCACAAAGCGATCGTTGATTCACCACATTTCAATAATCGGGATAATGTGCATCGAGGCGCGAAATCCTCATCAAACAACAACAACAACGACCAAATGATGAATGATCAAATGTTCGGAGGCTTTATGCAATTTATGTAACAATGAAGCGAGAGGCGACTCTATCCAAAAGCGTGGGGTGGAAACACGGAAAACTCTCTCGCGGTCACCGCTAAACAATTCAGGCTGGGACCACCGGGAGTTTAAGGGAGAGCCAAACCACTTACGGCGGAAGCATGGATAAAGGAAGATATTTGATGTCTTGGGATGCTCAGAAAAAGGTTCCACTTCTTGGCCTTTATGTTGCTTGGAAGGAAGCATGAATAAAATCGGTAAAAGCGTACTCGATATTTGAAGATATCTTGGGAGAAGTTCGAGGAGTCATTCAACGATAAATACTTTCACGAAAGTATTACATACATGAAGGAGGTGGAGTTTATCAAGTTGGAACAAAACAATATGGCCAGTGTCCCAATACGAGAGGCAAAATTTGCGGAGTTATCACGGTTTCGTCCCACTGGTGGATAATGAAGAGAGAATGGCGCGAATGTTTTTAAGAGGTTTGAAGCGGGAATCGTCGACATCTTATTTCTCATAAATTGTGTTTATATTCGATGTTGTAAATAGGGCTCGATTAGTGGAGCGCGATAACGAGATAACTTGACTAAAAGAAGCGGTAAAGAAAAATTATAATACCGGTGAGAGTAGTCGTGAGCGGTGACAATAAGCGTGGAGGGAATCAACGGGCGGATATGGTAACCACTTGGTGGTAATCGAGGGCCAAAACAATAAGAATGGACATTTCAAGAAAAGGAGATTCAACAATGATGGAAAGGCGTCGGCACCAAGCACGTTGTTAAGGAAGGAGAAAAGACCACCTTTCATATGCTTCAAATGCGGAGAGAGACACACATCGATCCAATGCTATATCATGCCATCAAAAGCATGTTATAATTGTGGAAGAGAAGGTCACTTAGCTCGATTTTGTGCGTTTCTGAAGACAAATTCAACTAGGATGGAGGCACCAGTAGTCGGAAAAAAGTCAAAACCGTGGTCTGAGGAGGCGTTTGTTGTGACCTCCCGGAGAGCAAGGAACCCGAATGAGGTTATCACGGGTAAGCTTATCATAAACTCTAATGAAGTCTATACTTTATTTGATCTGGGTTCTACCCATTCTTTTATTTCTCCTACTTGCGCTCATCGATTAAATTTGACTCAGGAGAAATTAGACTTTGACTTATCTGTGGAAACTCAGTTGGGAGAAACCTTCATTACATCCACTTGTTTATAAGTCTTGTTTGGTTCAAATCGGTACCCTCACATTACACATCGATCTTATTTCATTAAAAATACTTGCATTTGGCGTGATTCTAGGGATTGATTGGTTAACTACTTATCATGCAAAAATTGATTGTTTTAAATAAGGTTGTTAGCTTTCATATTCCTAATCAACCTATTATCAATTCAAACGACCAAACCATTCAAATCAATCACGGTCATCTCAAGCCATAAAAAAATATTCGTTTATTGAAAAAGCGGATGTCAAGCTTTCTTAGCTCATATCACAGATTTAAACAAAAATAAATCGGTTTTGAGCGATATTTCTATTGTTAATAAATTTCTGACGTATTCCCAAAGAACTTCTGGCCTACCCCGGGCGTGAAATTGAATTTTGTATCGACCTTGAACCCGGTACAAAACCTATTTCCAAAGCCCCATATCGAATGGCTCTATTGAACGTCGGGAGTTAAAGACCCAATGCGAGAATTGTTAGACATTGGCTTTATTAGTCCTAGTACTTCTCCTTGGGGTGCTCTGTTACATTCGTGAAGAAGAAAAAGATGGGAGTATCGACTTTGTATTGATTATCGGGAGTTGAATCATGTCACCATCAAAAATAGGTATCCATTGCCGCGTATTGATGACTGTTTGACCCGATTCAAGGAGCAAAATTCTTTTCAAAGATTGATCTTCGTTAGGATATCACCAATTGAAGATTAGAACGTGACATTCGAAAGGCGGCTTTGAGAACTTCGATGCGGGCATTATGAATTCCTAGTCATGTCCTTTGGATTGACTAATGCTCCTAACTTTGCCTTCATGGATATGATGAGCCAGAGTATTCAAGGAATATTTAGATCACTTTGTGGTCGTCTTTATTGATGACATCCTTATTTATTCCAAAAGCCGTGAAGATCATGAAAGCAACACTTGAGGTGACACTCCAAAAGCTTCGTGAATATAAGCTTTATGCGAGTTGAAGAAATCACGAGTTACGGCTTGAAGAA
Organism: Panax quinquefolius; assembly: GCA_020205615.1. NCBI lineage: Eukaryota > Viridiplantae > Streptophyta > Magnoliopsida > Apiales > Araliaceae > Panax > Panax quinquefolius. Next base: position 17,179,701 of record CM035170.1, on the reverse strand, counting down.
GTAGCATTCCTTGGGCACGTGGTATCAAATCATGGAATATCTGTTGACCCGAAGAAAGATTGAAGCTATTGAAAGTGGGAACAACCTAAATCGATGGCCGAAGTCGTAGCTTTCTCGGTTTAAATTTGGTTATTATCGGAGATTAAATGGAAGGATTTTCTCGAATCGCTACTCCATTATTTCGGTGACTCGAAAAGATCTGAAAGTTCGGTTGGAGCGAAGAATGTGAGAAGAGTTTTCAAGAACTCGAGAGGAGACTTATTTCGGCTTTTGTTACGACAATACCATTTGGCTCGGAGGGATTTGTCATCTGATGATGCTTGAGCAAAGGGTTGGGATGTGTTCTCATGCAACATGGAAAAGTTATAGCCTATGCCTCGCGACAACTCAAAGAATATGAGAGGAATTATCCTACTCATGATCTAGAGTTAGCATTTGTTATCTTTGCACTTAAAATTTGGAGGCATTACTTGTATGGGAGAAAGTGGAGATCTTTACGGATCATAAAAGCCTCAAATATTTCTTCACTCAAAAGGAACTCGACATCGACAACGACGTTGGCTTGAACTATTGAAAGATTATGATCATACCATCGATACCATCACGGAAAAGCGAGCGTGGTAGGCGGCGCATTGAGTAGAAGATCATATCACAATCTGAGTGCGTTATTGTCAACGAAGGCCCATTTGTGTGACTTGCAAAGGATGGAGATAGAGTTAAAGACTCGAGGGGACGCGTGTGATGATAAGCGAGTATCTGAGTAGAACCGAACTTTAATCGATAAAGTTAAAAGGCTGCTCAAGCTACTGACACGGAGGCGATCGTATATGAGGAAAAAAGTCAAGAAGGTGCTTTATCTTGGGAAGCAAGAATCGATGAAGAAGGAATACTTGAGTCGACTCCGGACTTTGTGTTCTAACGACCACGATTTAAAGTATAATATCATGATGGAGCGCTTGACACACCATTTGCAATCCATCACAGGAGTACCAAAATGTATCATGATATTAAATCGTACATTTTGGTGGAGCAATATGAAGAGAGAGAGAAGCGTTGTTTATCTCAAGGTGTTTAACTTGTCAGCGAGTTAAGCGGAGCATCAAGTACCAAAAGGTCCATTGCAACCACTTGAAATTCCGGAATGGAAGTGGGAGCACATTACCATGGATTTAGTTCTGGGTCTTCCTAAGGTTTCTCGAGGCGTTGATGCGATTTGGGTCATTGTTGATAGATTGACCAAATCGCTCATTTCTTCTGTCTGAGAAACTTATACACTTGAGCGTCTTGCTTCGTATGTACATAAGCGAGATTGTAAAATTGCGTGGTATCTTGCGTATCCATAGTTTACGATCGAGACCCAAGATTCACTTCACGATTTTGGGTTAGTTTGCAAAAAGCTATGAGCGCGGACTTACGATTTAGCTCGGCGTATCATCCTCGGAGACGGACGGACGATCGGAGGACTATTCAAACTCTTGAAGATCTATTAAGACTCCGTGTCCTTGATTTCAGGGAGTTGGGACAAGTTCTTACCATTGGTGGAGTTTTCCTACAACAACGATTATCAAACAAGTATTGGCATGCTCATTCGAGCGTTGTATGGAAGAAAGTGTCGTTCTCGGTATCTTTGGGATGAGGTGGGTGAAGCAACGTTGTTGGGGCCGGAGTTGAATGCGTATGACTACGGAAAAGATTGAAACGATCCGACAACGTATAAAAACCTCACAAAATCGACAAAAGAGTTATCTTGATCTTCATCGAAAGGGCGTGGAATTCGATATAGGAGATCGTGTGTTGTTAAGAGTTGCTCCATGGAAAGGAGTTACAAGATTTGGAAAGAGAGAAAACTTAATCCTCGATTCATCGGTCCATTTTAATCCTCGATCGAGTAGGAAGCGTGGCTATAGACTAAACTTTTCTGCTAATATGTCTCGTGTTCATAACGTTTTCACATATCCATATTACGTAAATATGTGAAAGACCGAACCATATTATTGAGTTAGAATCGGACGAAATAGCGGAAGATTTGGCGTATGAAGAGGTTCTGTTCAAATTTTGGATAAGAAGGAACATATTCTACGCTCGAGGTTATACCTCAAGTCGAAGTTTTGTGGAGGAACCACGATGTTGAGGAAATGACTTGGGAGTTAGAATCGAAATGAAATCAAGGTATCCTTACCTCTTGACATACCGGTATATACCCTAATTTGAGGCGAAATTTCATAAGAAGGGATGTTGTAAGACCCGACTTTTATAAATAAAGATGAATTTTCTATAAATATTATTTTTGAATATTATGGAATAAATTTGATATAATGTTATAGTTGTGGGTAATATTTATAAATTTTGCAAAAAGTAAGCAAGTTGTTATAAAATATTACGTTTGGTGGGGAATATTCTTTTTGTGGGAATATTATTAATGCGGCGACTCAATCATTAGTGGACCCCACAATGGAAGTATTGTAAATAGTTAGAAAATGACAAAATTATCTTTCTATAAAAATAACGGCGGAGGTGTTACTGATTAAAAGCTGTTGAACTACCGGTGGTAAAAAAATGCGATGTCTGGCGTGGTTGCATAGTAGCTACTGCGGTATTGATTATTGATCTTTACGTGAGAAGTCACTTAGCTATACTCGATTATTACTTTCTGATAATTCTTTGCATCATATCTCTTATATTATTGATTCAATTATTGTCACAATATCATCTGTATAATATGTTATATTATTAATTGAGGCGACAAGTTATAAATGATTAATAATTGTTGAAAGATTAAAAATGTGTTGATTAAAAATAAAATGATTTGTGGTAATATTTATTCGATCCTTGATGTATATAAAGAGTACATTATGAGGCGTTTGTGGTAAGTTTGATTATTTTATGGGGGCCCATATGTCATCATCTAAGAGTCTCTTAAATCGATAGTAATTACCTTTGTGAATAGTAATTACCTTTGTGAATAGTAATTTACCTTCATAATCGATAGTAATTACCTTTGTAAATAGTAATTACCTTCGTCGATAGTATTTACCTTCGTCGATAGTAATTACCTTCTTCATAGTATTTACCTTAAATCGATAGTAGTAATTACCTTTGTCGATAGTAATTACCCTTCCATGAAATAGTAGTTGTCCCTTGATATTACGAGAGTTAAGCGCCTCTTGATTGTTCGAAGGTTAATTACCCTTCCATGAATAGTAGTTGTCTCTTGATATTACTAAGAGAGTCATTTTGACCCTTACGTTAAGACCGAAGAGCCACCCTCGGTTTTTCTATAAATAGAAAGCTCATTCCTTCATTATTTCTTACGAATTCATTGAAACTCTGAGAGAAAAACTATAGAGAAAGAGAAAAGTATTACCAACTACTTCACTTTTCCAATATTCAGTTCTTCTAAGGTAGGGAATATTATTTGTTGTACTAAGTAAGGGGTGTTATTCTTTCTTATTCATGAAGAGAACTTGTTATTCCATTGCTTATTATTACATTGGAATAACTTTGTATCTGTGATTTACCTATACTTGGTGACATTCTTCTATTATTTTGTTGGAACATCACATGCATGTGTTTTACAGGACTGGTTAAAATCTTTATATTATTATTATTACATTTGGAATATCACATGCGTGTGTTTTACACGGACACAGTTCCATTTTATTATTATTCTTTATTATTACATTTAAATATCACATGCATGTTATCTGGCGGGACTTGGTTCCATCATTTATTATTCGCATTTATTATTACATTTGGAACATCACATGGTTGTGAATTTCACGACTGGTTCCGTTATTATTATTACATTTGGAATAACTTTTGCTTTTGTCTGCGATCTATCGCATGCGTGGTGATTTCTTTTGTTATTCCATTCTTTATTATACCCGGTTGGTTAAAACTTTGACTTATATACTCGTAAAATTAGTAGAATATCCTTGATATTTGCGTTTCATCGATATCTTTTCATGGAAATATTCTTACGATCATTCTTGAATTTTACTCTCTACAAAACGATGTCGTGTTGACAATTTGGGCGTTAATAATTCTGGATAAAATAATTCTTGAACTTGTTTTATTGAATTCTTATATCATTCATCATCATCCTCGTATTTATATTATGTTGAAAGTCATACATGGCACCATGTAGTGCATAGATGGACTTGGTATGATTATGACCGAGGGATTATTGATTAATGTCATGAGATAATGACTTGATGTGATGAAAGTCATGACGTAGATGGACTTGGTATGATTATGACCAAAGACTATTCGATTGTAATCATGTAGTAGTAATGTTACAAATGATGTGATAAAAATCCTCGATGGTAGTAGTGCATTGATGGATAGATTGTTGGCATGATCATGACCATTAATGAATACACAACTATTCTTGGCGTGGTGCGTGAATAATTGTGGTGATGATACTAAAGAATATCCTTGGTAGTAGTGCGGGGTGATTCGATGATGTGGAATATTTATTAAAAGCGGAGTCTCAAATATAACGATGATGAAAAACCTTTTAAATCATAAAAGATAGTAGATTTTATTTTCTACTTGACTCTTTTAATGGATTCTTTGGTTCATTGTAGTTAAACTTGATGTTCATTATATTTTATCGGTTTAACAACATTGTAGGCTAATGATAATTTATTTTGCATTATCTTAGTCATAATATTTCTTCTTGAGATAGTTGAGCTCACCCTTTTTCTTTCAACTTTATTCTCTTGAAATGAGAATATAAATTTGGACGAGTCGGGGAGCGGAGTAATGGTCGGAGGATAGCATTAGTAGTCCTCCACTATTACGTGAAATAGTGTGATAATAATTGTAATGAGGACTCCTTTTGAGTTTGTATAATATCTAGTAGACAATATTTGTATTCAAACTCACGGTTTATATCGTATTATACTGCAGCAGTTATATTAGTAAGTTGTATTTAAATTACATACCATGTATCGACTACCCAAGATGGGTGATGTATACCTAATTTTGGGGCGTCACTCCGTCCCAAATTAATTGCTCATTTTTGATTTTTTAAGTTAAATTGACTATTTTTAGAATTAATAATTAAGCATATATAAATATATTTCTAAAATTATAAAAATTAGGATTAGTAATAAATTGTATATATTTTTTTTGTTTATAATTTTTTCATCTGTATTTTAGCAAAAATAGTAAAAAGATTAATTTTAAAAATAATTAATTTAATTTTAAAAAATCAAAATTAAACAATTAATTTAGGACGGAGGAAGTAAATATTACTCCAATTAACATGCTTACTTCTCCATGTACCTCTCACTTTATCCAAGTTTGGTGCTCTGAAATCATAATAATTTTGGTTTTCTTGTTTTTCGATTTGCGTACCACTAAATATCAGGGACAGATTTGTCAAAAAAACAAAAGTTGTCCTGTACTGTACCCATCATTATTGCTATATTAATATATACTACCTCCGTCACATAATAAGTATTTTTTTAATTTAAATTACACATATCAATACATAAGTTAAAATGGCAAAAATACTCTTAATATATTTTCTTTGAAGTTGAAGAGTTAATGAGTGTCATTTAATTATTATGATGGTAAGATGCAATAAATACCATTTGAATGCATAAGAGCATATATGAGAAAATATTATAAAAATTATATTGGAGTTTTAACATATCACTTATTTTAAAAAAAAAATAATAAGCCTAAAAAAGCACCTATTGTGGGAGGTAGTATCATTTTTTTTTATCAATTAACCCGCATGCAGATCGATCCCATTTTTTCACACCTTTCGGTTCTTCCCAAAATTTGGTATGCACCATGAGCTATGGCGTATTATAGTCTACAAAGCTTTTCAGTTAAGTTCTTGTGCACGCATACTCTTGCTTCTTTATATGGTAACCTGAACTTGTAAGCCTTTACCAGAACTGAACTGAAGGGTTATATACTACATCAACCAAAGGCTTTTACTATCTCTCTTTGTTCTAAAGAAGTCTTGGTTTCACCATTTTCACCAACAACAGGTAAATTAATACTGCTTTTTTCTTCTAATCAAAATCCCCAATACTATTTGATTGTTATTATATTTTTTGTGGGTAAGTTTGGATTTTAAATAAATTTCTGATTTTATTAATTTTTATAGATCAGTGCCCTGGGCATCCTCTCATCAATGTCTACTGTGGGAGTACAATTACATATTCAAGATGATCATGTAATTATATGATTATATCACCTGTTCATATTTATCAGTACAAGTTCAATTACTTACTCCCTCCTCTAATTTGACTTTTGAGGTCGCTTCAAAATTGGTATGACTTGCCCTATGGTTCTTTGCCCAGCGGTAACTATTTCGTTATGGTTTCCATGAATCTTTCAATTCTTGGGTGTGTGAGTATGAGTGTGGTGGGGGAGTGTGGAAATTAGCCAAAAAATTTGTTATGACTCGTAATAAAAGTTTAGAATAAAATAAATTTTGTATTAACTAAAGTTAAATAAATTCACATCAATTTAAATTTTAATTTGACCTTAAAAGTCAAATTGTATCTCTAATTTTGAAACGGATATAGTAATATTTATCATGAACAGAAATTTACCCATTTTAGCTTGATGATTAATGGGTAAAAGTTTTTTTTTTTTTTGCTTATTTTAGATGGCTAAATTAATCAACAATTCCTTTAGTTATTTGTTAGGTTTTATCTTCCCTATTTAACTATATAATGTGCTTGCAGATATTGATAGATAATGGAATACTCCAAATCACATTATCAAACCCAGGGGGAATTCTCACCGGAATACGGTATAATGGATTGGATAATTTACTTGAACTGCATAACGAAGATTTAAATGGAGGGTACGCACGCCGTGTTACATATCTAGTTCTGATGAATTTCAATTTATTTATTTTTTGAAAATATGAATTTCAAATGATGAAAACAAATGCGCATTTGCCAATTTTTGTATCGTTTTCTGGCTCTGTTTTTGAAAAATCTATATATGCACTGATAGTAAGTCCAAATCCAAAATTTATACTCTAATTTACTTGGTGCATGTAAATTACTCCCTCTGTTCCACACAAGCAAAAAGAAGTCCAGTTTGTCAAATTATTTTGTTCAAGTAAAATAAAATAATAAGTCTCATTTCTTTTGATGGCAGTATAAAATGACCCAATGTCATCTAGTTTACCATCACAATTTCATTATCATGTCATCACTATTAAACTAAACAATCAATAAATTTAGGGGTAAACATGGAACAATATATCCTTAAAATTTGTAAAATTTTTCAAATGCGACTTTTTGTGGAACATAGGAGTATATATATTTACTGCAGCCTAGTATTGTTTTAATTTAATTTTCTTTTGGTATTCTCTTTTCCTAGTATCACGCAAACTCCTATAGAGTATTGATGTAGTTTGTAGATAAAAGTTATTAGGGACTCTAGTTAAATTTGGGTGCTGGATTAAGCAGGTTTTGGGACCTTAATTGGAGCGAATTCGGAAGCCAAAAAACAAGGGGAAAGTTTGATACGTATGTCCGCTGCAACTATCTCTGACAGTTGAATAATCACAACTTGCATTTTTCTTTTGTTCATTATGGTCTTGCAAAAATATATTTTTAAATAAATATATACTTGTATGTAAGCCAGATTAATCTAGTGTCTATAAACTTGGTGTAATGCAGGATCAAAGGAACGAGTTTAAAGGTTTTAGTGGAAAATGAAGAGCACGTAGAGCTCTCATTCACAAGAATATGGGAGCCTTCTGTCCAGGGTGAGCAAGCCCCATTATATATAGACAAAAGGTACTTCCTTATTGTAGGCCCAAGTATAAACTAAAGTTTGGAAATAAATGAACAAGACAGATAATAAATGAACAAAAGGGGGAACAACTAGGTTTTTACCTCCTACAGTTTGGCCACCCTGGGGTCCGCCCCCCCTAGGTAGTCCCATCCTTGTGACAAATTTCAGCCATGACTTCCCCGATTGAACTTGATTTGAATTACCGGAACGAAACAAGGACAAAACAAGAAAACAAACGGAGAAGAAAGAAGAAAACTGAGGTGACCCCCTAGGCACCCAAGGGTTCGGCCACCCTAGGGATTGGCCTCCTAGAGGGCACACCTTTTCATACTCTCGAATGTCGTGCCGAACAAGCTTTGAGCGATGCGGAATAACGAACTCGAACCTAAGAAAGAGGCAAGAAAATCTTTGAGGGTCTAGGAATAATTTTTCTTGAATCCTCTATGACAAGAGAAACTTCTTGCAAGGCTAAGAATCATGAGAAAAAGGATGAAAATTGAGCAAACAAATTCTAGGCGAACGAAGGGTATCAAAGGAAGCACATACGTAGGGTTTGGCCCCCTAGGGTTCGGCCACCCTAAGGTTTGGCCCTCTCCCCTAGGGTTCGGCCCCTAGGGCATATCCCCCCTAGATTCGTGTCAAACTCTTCCAAAGTTTCCGAAAATGAGATCGAATGACATGATGTTCGAATAAAGAAAGAAGAATGGAAATGCATGGATTGAACAACAAAGACCTTGAAATACTAGACTTGAAAGAGGCCTCCATGAATCCCGAGCCAAAAGGTTTATGGTGGCAAGTCGTTTTAGGAAATGATTGAGGGATTGGATTGGCAGCTTGAAGGACAAAACGATTTGGGCATTACTTGGGTAGGTAAGGGTATTTATGGAATTTCACCTGAGATCACATGTCAGCACATGACCTAGACATGTGCCAGGCACATGACCCAGGCACATGATCACTTATTAGAAAACTCTATAAATACTCCCTCCATTTGAGTAGAAGGGACTTTTGGATTCCTTCTAGACCCAAGACCCCCGAGAAGACTCTTTTTTTCTAAGAGTTTGCCACATGTTGCTAGAGTAATTGTCTACCTGTTCTTCTCCGCTCTTCAATTTTTCAATCATCTTCATACTCTTCGTAGATTTCTGTCTTCCTCAGCTCACACGAAACCCTAATTCGAGCAAGGTATGATTTCCTTGCCAACACTTATATCTCACATACATGTATTCAAATTTTAAACTCGCGTTCTCACAAAGTATATGAAATATGAATAAGTTTATTAATTGAACACGACAGTGATGATTAATTTTGTAGGTTTGTGATGCTTCGTGGTATCTCAGGATTCTACTCCTACGCCATATTCGAACACTTGAAGAATATGCCAGCTTTCAACCTGAACACAACCAGGATAGCCTTCATGCTCAATAAAGACAAGTAGGATAATTTTTGTAGTATTCTCTTATTAGTTAATAAACTAGGTTCATTATAAAAAAATAATAAATTAATAATACTTTGCTATGTTTAGAGTTAAACATAGATATGAATTTAAAGAATTTCCCAAAAATGGAAACAATAAAATTTGTATGAGGAAGGGAAAATATAACTAAGGCTATGTTTGTTTATAAGGATTTTACTTGAGATTGAAGTATTAATCCCAAGTCTATTTTTAGTCTCTTGTTTGTTTTTAAAAATAGACTTGAGACTATTAGTCTCAAGATAATAAAATGACTTGAAAGGAGAGATTATTTAATACCATATCCAACTATGTATTATAATCCCTACCATTTGGGACTAAAAATTTTTAAACAAAATTAACCTTTAACTTTATTTAAGAAGACCGATGTATCTAATCCTACCTATCTATACTTCAACTAATGAGAATATGATATCTTTGTTATTATTAGTAAGGGTATGATAGTCTAAACGGTAAGTTTTTATCCAATCTTTTAAATAATCTTGGACAAAATAAACATAACATGGGACTATTTTAAGTTATCCCATGAATAATTACATAAAAAACAAACATATGGCTAGGACTATTTAATCCTAAGATTAATTGTCTTGGTATTATAATCTATGGAAATATAGTCTCAGGAGTATAATCCGTACAAACAAACATATCCCAAGTGAACTAATTTGAGTATGGAGTTAGATTAATCTACATTTGAAAAAGAGGAAGAGATGCACAAGTATTGATATTGCTATTTTGGACTGTCAGGTTTCACTATATGGCTGTAGCAGATAACAGGCAAAGATACATGCCTAGTCCGGATGACCGGCTGCCGGGAAGAGGGGAACAGCTAGCCTACCCAGAAGCAGTCCGGCTAGTTGATCCCATTGAGCCAGAATTCAAAGGCGAGGTACTTCTTTCTCTTACCGGATTCAATGCTACATGTGTAGTAAAACTTAAAAGTACTGTTTGATAACACTTTACAAGCCTTTTCGACTCTTTTTTGCAAATTTTGCTTCAAGTAAACAATTGTACCCAAAATAAGAAAAAGAATTTATCATACAAATTATAAATATTTGTTTACATTGTGATAAAAGATGGCGAAAAGAAAGATAATGAGTATGGTTGCACAATTGAAGGCGACTTCAATCCAATATTTAATTTAATTGTTTTGACACAATAAACTTTTTGTTTCAACTGATTTCTCTAATAGTCTAATGCTTAAATTTTAGATGGATGACAAGTACCAGTATTCTGTTGAGAATAAAGATAATCGTGTTCACGGGTGGATATGCTTCAACCCACCGGTTGGATTTTGGCAAATCGCCCCGAGCAATGAGTTCCGAAATGGAGGGCCCTTTAAACAAGATCTAACCTCCCATGTGAATCCAACCACCCTTGCTGTATGTGGTTGATCACTTTTTCTACTTTATTAATTTTGATAATTCACCTCAGTAAGACATTAATTCTTGAGTAAAAAATAAGGAAGAAAATAATTTTCACATTTATTGTTATCTTCCAAAATTTTCCACTCGGGATGATGATTAATTAGCCATTCAATTGGAACTAAATAAGTCTCTTAATTAAGTTTAACACACTTATGCGTGATATGCTTAGTAGCAGTCTTCTAGTTATGATCATTTATATTTCTAAAGCACAATCATGAAACAATTGTATTCAGATATTCTTAACTTCTCATTATGCCGGAGAAGATCTTTTGATAAAACTTGAATCGGGGGAAGAATGGAAGAAAGTTCTCGGCCCAGTTTTTATCTATCTTAATTCTGTATCAGACAAAGCCAATGCACTTTCTCTTTGGGATGACGCCAAAAAACAGGTATATGGGATCAACTTTTAATGTAAAATTACTGGGGAAAAAATTCACTTGATTTCTACAAGAAAAAGACACAAGAGGATTAAATAATTAATAGTACCTTACTTGGGAATTAAATCTTCAGATGAAAGAAGAAGTCAACTACTGGCCATATAGTTTCCCAGCCTCGGATGATTTTCCAACGTCTGATAATAGGGGCACCGTGAGAGGCAGATTGCTAGTTTGTGACAGGTTTCTTAACTAATTCTCCCTCTGTTCCAAAATATAAGATACATTTTCAAGCTCAAAATTGTCATGGATTCTTCTAATTTTTGTCAATATAATGATGATGAATATTATAAACTATCTAAAATTTCAAGAGTCAATAACGATCTTATAATTTGGAACCTTTTTGGTAGGTATATGAGCGAAAATGATATGCCAGCAAACAGTGCATATGTGGGGTTGGCTGCACCTGGAGAAGCTGGATCATGGCAAAGAGAAAGCAAGGTTTGGTTAACTTCATTTTTTTATTTCTTGTCATTTATCGAAAATTGTAGAATTTTCCTTGAATTGCATTGTTTTTATATGTTATCTCGATCTCATCAGGGTTACCAATTTTGGACCAAATCTGATGAAAGCGGCAAATTTACCATTAGGAATATTCGTGCTGGAAAATACAATCTTTTTGCATTTGTTCCTGGTTTTATTGGAGATTATCGATGTGATGTTGAAATTACTATATCCTCAGGTCCTAAGTTTGTTAAAGTTTTGTACCCATATTTTTTATAAGAATCTGTAGAACTACAACATTTTGTTGTTTTGACACTTTGATAAAATGTTCAATCAAATGCCAAAGCAGGTTGGGATATTGAGATGGGTGATCTCGTGTATGAGCCTCCAAGAGATGGTCCCACATTATGGGAGATCGGTATTCCCGATCGCTCTGCTGCAGAATTTTACATTCCTGATCCTAATCCGAAGTATATCAACAAACTTTATGTCAATCATCCTGACAGGTTAGTCTGTTTATTGTTTATATACTAGAAAACATGCAGGGAAGAAGAAAAAGTAATCATGTCAACTGTCAGGTTATGTTTGGTTACCAGCATTCAGTGGCGGATCCACATAAAGGCAAGGCAAGGGGGGAAAGTGCCCCCCGCCCTCTCTTGATTTTTGTAATTTTTTGTTATTTTAGGGGGTTTTAAAGTAAAGTGATTATATTTATTAAAAAAAAGAATTGGTAGTTAGTTTCAAAAAATGAAGTTTTAGAGAATGATTTTGTTGTGTTTCTTTTTAATAAATAAATAAATATATATTTGCTGAATTTTATTATTTCTTCGCTTTCACAATAAAAGAGTCTCATTTGTCAATATTTTTTTGTTTCACAAAAAAAAAGGTCATATTTTTATTGAATAGTATAAAATGACACAATATCCTCAAATTTGTCATAAGAATTTCATTACACTGTCACCATTATTAAACTAATTAACAACTCATTAGTTTTAGTTGTAAATATAAAATAAAAGCATATCATAATATTACAAATGTAGAACAATTTTATTATTTCTTATTATTTTTAATTAAAGGTGCCCCTCTTGATAAAAATCTTGCGGCCCCTACCAGCATTTTTAGCATTTGCAACAGTAGCGTTTAGTGCATTTGGCCACTGCACCAAAATGCAGCGTTTGTGAGTTAAATAATCAGAGTTTATAATAAGTTGCTTGTAGACAAGCAAGATTCTCAAGTGCGTCATTAAACTCCAAACACACTGAAAGCACCGTAATCTAGTAGACGAACAAACACTGAATGTGTTTTTCCTTTTCACATAGTATACAAAACAAAAACAGAACATTTCTTATTCTAAAGATTCTGGGAAAATAATGGCGATATTCTCAAATGACAATCAATCAGAGTAATTAACATCGTATTTTCTGGCAGGTTTAGGCAATATGGACTATGGGAAAGATATGCAGATTTATATCCAGATAAAGATTTAGTGTATACAGTTGGCGCTAGTGACTATACAAAAGATTGGTTCTTTGCTCAGGTTACAAGGTACACTTCTTTATGTTTGATATTTTAAGTATCAAAGTCTATTAATTTCAGTAATCCTAATCTACCTTTTTACTTGAAAAGCATTTTTCTCATAAGAATTTCTTGACCATTTTTTTAATTAGATTTCACTTGTTGGATTGTAGGAAAATAGGTGATAACACTTACAAAGGAACTACCTGGCAAATCAAGTTCAAAGTTCAAAATGTCAAGAGCTCCAAAACCTACAAATTGCGATTGGCACTTGCATCAGCACATAATTCTGATTTGCAGGTACAAATTTCATGGTCCTATGTCTAATGTTATTTCAACGGAAAATAAAAATCTTTTTTTTTTGCATGCTATAACTTCGACCTCAAAGACTAATTGTAGTTTTAAAATAGTTGTTCTGATGCTTGTATGCAGAATTGCAAAGTAAATTCTAAGTTTCCATTGTTTTAATAACAGACATATTTTGCTTTCGAGACCATTTCGAATTCTTTTTTTATGTTTTTAGACTTGAGAACTGAAAGGGAAAAAAAACATTGAAATATTGTCAAGTTATTAAAAAACAGAAACTATTTTTTTCGCATCAAAACCATTGAATTTTCAAACATTTGTCAAAAATACCCAAAATTTGACCCCTGTTGACGTGTACATATAATATGGTCAAATTTTGGGTTGAAACTAAAATGATTTTGGCGCAAAAAAAAAGATAGTCTGCATGTTTTTATGATAACTTAACACTAGTTATAGTTTGCATGTTTTTCTAATAACTTAACAATAATAGTTCAATGATTTTTTCGGTCATTAATTAATGACTTAAAACTCGACACTTAACTTTCTGTTAAGTGGCTTATATTAGTCGACACTACACTAATATGGATTCCCCCCTCCCTTTAAAGGTGCGGATTAATGATCCTGAAGCAGATCCTCCTCTATTTTCAAGCGGAGTAATTGGGGGCGATAACGCGATTGCAAGGCATGGAATTAAGGGGATCTATTGGCTGTACAATTTGGATGTACCAGGTGGTCTCCTAATGGAGAGGGAACTTAATACCATATTTTTGACACAAGCAAAGAGCAGTAGCCCTTTCCAAGGGATTATGTATGACTACATTCGATTCGAAGCTCCTTCCAACTTGAAAAACAGACTGTGTGCATCTTCTGTTGATTATTTTTAACGAATTCGAAAGGTTTGCATGGAATGGGACATGTTAAGTGTGTACATAATAATATTCATGTAAAATTGATCTTGAAAAATGGATTATTCCTACCTCTTATTCTTGTGTACTTATTTTTTGAGGAAAAAATAAGTAGTGTCATAACCATGAGTTTCTTCAACCAAGTCATTTTAGATCACTATATACGTATTCAAAAATTATAACAAGTTAATAGTAGGAAATTGATATTTTCACAATAATTTTTGATATTTTTATATGAAAAGTGTCGCTATATATGTATAGCGATATTGAATATGTTACAAAATATACACCAGACCGATGTTGGGGTGTTCCCTTACTGTTAATCCAAAAAAAAACATATTAAGTTATTAATTATTTGCAAAACTACGGATCTAATTATCAAGAAGTTAATGAGTTGATCAATTGACCAATTTAATTATCATGACTAATTAGCATGTCGACAATGTATTGGTCAATTGATCAAAGTTAACTTCATACTAACAACTTCTAAAAAGTACATATGACAACCAATTACATCACCCCACACAAACATAACATCAATCCTCAATGTTACTAATGGATTCGGTTAGCATGAAATTTTTTTTTTTTTGTAAGTTGGTCAATTGACCAATAGAATACTGACACAAATAGAGTCTTGTCTGCGTGTCAGCACTTTATTGGCCAATTGACCAACTTACCTACCACTTCCGTTACTAATACCCCTGCCATATAGTGTCATCCATCCATCCATCCATCCATCCATCTTACCCCCAATATATTTTCAACTCAGAACAGTGTAACCTAACACCTCATGTTCAGGGGACGGAAGGGGTTAGTATGAAGTTTATTTTGGGATAAGTTGGTCAATTGACCAATAGAATACTAACACGCAGGCGAAGTTGTATGTGTGTCAGTATTCTATTGGCCAATTAACTAATTTACCAAAAAAATAACTCCATACTAACCGGATTCTCAGGGACACTTGAATAAAACTCAACCCACACTTTTGTGCTTATGAATTCAAACTTTGGAGCTTGGGGAGATAATATTTTAGAATTTTGAGCTGTATAGTTTCATTTGAATATTATTAACTCATTTAATTTCCCTTTTATACAAAAAGAGTTCAAAAATAAATTAAAGTTATAAAAAGAGTTATTTTTTTATTATTATTAATAGTAGTATAAAAGGATACTACTCTTTCTAAATTATCATCCATCTCACTATTATTTATTTTTCGGTTATAAATTGTATACATTGTCAGGGTAGGGTAGGGTACACGAACAATCTTAAAAATATAACATATGATTAATCAAGTATTTATGCTAAGATAAAATTATTCTTATTTCAGTCATCCTAATGCCAATCACGTATACATGGTTTGGTAGTATTTGATAAAATTGACTAATTAAGATTTGAATGATTAGTATATTTTAATAAATTAGATTGTCCGAACTTAAAAATTGGTTAATAACTAAAAAGTATAAAAATCTGAATAATTTTAAATTTTAAATATTTTAAATTGACTTTTCAAAATTCAATAATAATCTTAAATTTTAAAATGGAGTGAGTATAATATATATATATATATATATATATATATAGAGAGAGAGAGAGAGAGAGAGAGAGAGAGATTTATACATTTAAATTTTTTTATTAAGAAACAACTTTTTTCTTACGGATTAAGAAAATAAGTTTGTAAGAAAGGAGGGAGGAAAGGAGGGAGGAGTGGGCATTGGGCAATGAGTTTGGCGGTACAGAGTGTAACAGAAAGAAAGAAAGAAAGAGACGCAACAACAACTTTGGGTTTCTTTCTATCATGTTTTACTCCTTAATATACAACTGCCGTTGACGTAAAGAGATTGCATTTCACATAGTATAAGAATCTCTCTCCTTCACAATTCAGAAAAATGTAATGGTAAGGAACATTTGTTTTCCTCTTCAAATCATCATGAAATTAATTTAAAAAAAAATTAATTATTTTTTGTATTCTGCAGGGAATTAATTGGACTCCGGATTCAATTTTGGATCATTAATCTCTCAAGTATGGCACTTCAATTGCATATTATGGATGACCAAGTAAGTACATTATTATTATTATTATTATTATTATTATTATTATTATTATTATTATTATTATTATTATTATTATTATTATTATTATTATTAATCCATACACTGTCTGTTAGAATTTGAGCAAAAATTGATATGAGTTTCATTAATCATTTGAAATTAATTTAAATATCAATGTGTTCTACTCCATGACTAGATTAAAATTAAGTATTTGAAAGCTCAAATCCATAGTAATGAATGAGAAATTAACTCCCAAAGATCACCCTTGAAAATGATAAAAAATATTTGTGGGAAGCTATGTCCCACGAACTAAATATCAAATGGGTTGTTCTTGGGTTTGATCCCCAAGGGCACCCCACTTTTGTAGAAAGGAGAGAATTTGGACAAAATTTATTTAAGTTTTTATTTAAAATTTATCTTATTTAGTTATATTATCAAAACTGTGTCGTTTTGGGAAGCGTTATCTGCCGAATGGAAGAGTCAAAACTGTGTTGCGCTGTCAACGGACGCGCCCTTTTCTATTAAGCCTAAACTACGTCGTTTTTGTTCTGTTAAGCTTAAAACTACATCATTTTTTGCCCGAACGTACGTGCCCTTTCTGTTAAAGCCAAAAACTACATCGTTTTTGACTTAAATGTGTCTTTTCAATGGGTTGTGTCCCTTCTGATGGGTCATTAACTCTCCTATAAATAGATAGGGGGTGCAACCACTTCAATTCACTAGCAATCAAGCATTATCAATCATTCAAGTCTTCATTTTTCATTAGTATTTCATAGTCATTTTTGAGAGAGTTAGAGCATTTATTTTGGTTCGTTGTGTATACTATTTGGAGTGCTACTATAGCATACATTGTCATTGTACTAGCCTTGACAAATTCATTTTTGCAATTCTGAGATAAGTTTATATATATATATAGTCCATTCACTTTTCTCTAATACTGTCCCCAATTGGTATTTTCGCGATGCTAGGTTTTGACACATTTCAAAATATAGAGAAATTATTTATTACAACTTAACATGAAACCCTACATTGTGTAGGAAAGAAAGAAGCCTATAAAAGTATACTGTAGTACAGGACGAATTAGGATCCTCTCTATTTCAAATGAATTGGAAAGTCTTCATTCTTTGAAATGGAGAGGATTCTAGTTTGGACAGGACAGTGTATGGATTAAGGCTTTAAATAAAAGGCATAAAAGCTATAGGAGAATGAGACTATAATTAAGACCATAATGACAAAAGAATAAAACATCCACCAAGGCTAGTAAAGAATATCTCAATATAGGCTAGAGACCCATGGCTAGTGGCTACCCTCAGGTATAATATATTTTGCGGTAGAGCTCGTTGGTCGCAGTTGTCAGTATTACCTTAAAGATACTAAAACATATATATGTGCTTGTACGTGGGTTCCACAAAATATTTAGTCTATTTGTTCTACTATTTGGATGATTGTTTGGAAAATTGACTACCATCTTGAATGAAAGGAAGCGTAATTGTGACATCCATTGTAGTGCATAAATATTCGAACATAATTTAGACAATCAATCTGACAAGAGAAAAAGAGGGTGGATTTGGAAACAACTACTTTTCTCATGCTATAGTTGTTGAAATTATTGTAAAGACTAAAGAGGAATATTTCAAAAGGAAAGAATTTGAATTCATATGTAATTGGTAAGTTTCACCAAGGTTACCGCAAAGCTCCGCCCAAACTAACAAATCCTTATACCATTGCAACTTAAAACTTAACTCCTTTAATTTAATCCTCAACAATATTAAAAATCACAAAAGTGCTATAATTATGTAGGACAGTCACCATGCTTTAGTTTTTTGTCAAGACTTTTTAAGAAATAAGAAGTAAAGAACTTAGAAGAAAATGAAAAGATATGTTAATTCCTTATTTGTTTTGAGGGTTTTGTAGCTGCGAAGTTGTTAACTTTCATTTAAGCTTTCTCTATGAGCAACTATTACAATTATCACTGAAGAAGCCCATAAAATATAGGCACGACAGTGCCATTGGTATAGGGAATTGATGTTTCAGCAAGTAAAAGTGATTTTTCCTCAAGATCCTCCTTGCATGAATAGTGAATGGGTCCCGTGTGATAATGTGCATTGAACATTGTTTGGTAGCTAGTAAATTTGAAATACTAAAACTGAAACATTTTTGTGCAGGTGTTGATGTATAATGGGCTACTCCAACTCACATTAACAAATCCGGGCGGACACATTATTGGAATTCAATATAATGGAATCGATAACTTGCTAGAGCTTCACAATCCAGAGTTGAATGGAGGGTACAATGTTTTGCGACTGTGTCTCTTCTAATTCTCCTTAAATGCTTGACAGGAAAAAAAAAAAAAAGAGGAAAACTTAAATTACCTCATGTGAATTTGATTGTTAAATTCCTACCAAGTTCATTCCTGCACTTTAAGATTTGGTACCAGGGGAAGTTTAAATTTTACTTTTGGGTTCTGCCACGTGATAATTGAGAAATTTTGACTTGAGAAACCTATATGGTGTAGGAATTTTTTTTAGTGTTTGTATATAGATTTTCGGATGAATACTAGTTATGTTTTTCCTTCTTTACTTATTTTATCTTTTTTCCCTGTGTTTCCTCACATATGTCTACTTGAAATGAAACTGATGTTTGACTAGTGATCTAGATTTTGGGTGCAATATGCAGGTTCTGGGACCTTAATTGGAGTGAACCAGAAAGTACAAGTACTAGTGGAAAATTTGATATGTACCTACTCTCTCTTCTGCCACTTTTTGCACAATCAATATGCATATATGAAATTTTGTCTCATGCATCATTGCATTGTTTGATATAAGCTCAACGTTATGTGACATGCCAGTGTCATGGCATTGACACGATGTCAGAAATTTTGTACAATTATGATCTTGAAAACCAGGATTGAATGACCATGTAGGATTGAGGGAACAATCTTTGAGGTTATTGTGCAAAATGAAGAACAAGTAGAGCTCTCATTCAAAAGAATATGGGATTCCTCACTCAAGGACGTGCACGCCCCTCTAAATATAGACAAAAGGTTCGTCCTTTTGATCTCAAACTAAAGAACATGAAAATATGATAATATTGATAATTGTGATTAAAATAGTTGTGATATTTTCTAGGTTCATTATGCTCCGTGGTTCCTTAGGCTTCTACTCTTATGCCATTTACGAACATCTAGTGGACATGCCTTCTTTGAACCTCAACGAGACGAGGATGGCTTTCATGCTCAAGAAAGAAAAGTAAAGTTTTGACCTCCAAATTTTGAATAAAATATGAAAAATGTCAACAGTAAAGATATTTTGATCTCAAAATTTTGTTTTCTGATAAATGCCTACCAAGGCAAAGTTTTGGTAATAAATCTAACTTCAGTGTTGAGGGTTATTCAAGTCAATTACTCTAGACACGGTCTAGTATTTGATTGAGCTCCACAATTTTGGCTTTTCTTTGTTTATTATACACACACACACACGCATATATTTATATATTAACTTTTTCACTAAATGTCCAAATATCCTAAAATTAATTGGAAGAAATGGTTGTGCTAATCATAAACTGAGTAGTTGACAGGTGTGTTTTTTCTATGTTGTAGGTTTCACTACATGGCTATGGCAGATAATAGACAAAGGTACATGCCTCTTCCAGATGACCGTTTACCAGGAAGAGGCGAAGAATTGGCCATTCCAGAAGCAGTCCTTCTTGTTAATCCTGTGGAACCAGAATTCATTGGGGAGGTACTTTTTTAACCTTCTTCTTCCTTCAAATGGTCATGTTTCTATTCCGATAGGCAGTCTTGTTTTCACTAGCCATGTATGTATTATCAGTTACATGCGGAATAAACTTTCCTCTTCCTAGTAATACTTTTCCAATCATGATATCACTTGTTATTTGTTATAAAACCTGGAGAATTCCCCTTTGTAAACCTGAAAGTTTGTACCTTTCCATATATGTACCACTAGTTTTCACTAGCCATATGGCCCATATATGTATTTTCAGTTATTGATTTATTGATGAGCAGGTTGATGACAAGTACCAATACATGTGTGAGAACAAAGATAACAAGGTCCATGGGTGGATATGCCTCGACCCTCCCGTGGGTTTCTGGCAAATTACACCCTCTAATGAGTTCAGGACTGGTGGACCTCTCAAACAGGACCTAACCTCTCACGTCGGCCCAGTGACCCTCGCTGTATGTCAGCAGTAACTAATGTTGTAGTCATTGGGTGGATTTATTGGCAATCCTCTATTTGCTATATATAATCTCTCTGTCCATCTTTGTTACTTCTCCATTCGAGGGAAACTTCTGAAATTTGCAATTTTCATAATTATTGGCCTTGAATATAAGAGGATAATCATGTCTTTTATCAAAATAAAGTTGAAATGAGAGTTTGTAGCAAATGAAGGAGTATCAGTATTGCCACAATAGTTATCCTCGTAATCTTAGTCGATAATGTCACACAATCTGAGTTGGATTGAATCTTACCTTTCTTATTGTCCTAATATAAATTGGTACTGATAAAAATGGTACTTTCAGATGTTTGTAAGTGCTCATTATGGGGGTCTGGATCTAGTGCTCAACTTTAAATCAGGTGAACCATGGAAGAAAGTTTTTGGCCCAGTTTTCATCTATCTTAATTCCACTTCAGATAATAATAAAGTTGTTTCTCTCTGGGATGATGCCAAAGAACAGGTCTGATGTCGAGGAAACTTCATGCATACTTTTGCTCATTTTTGGCTTTATATGGTTGATGAATTACCCTACTTGTGCATTTTTTTTTCGTCTTCAGATGAAAACTGAAGTTCAAAGTTGGCCATACGAATTCCCATCTTCAGAAGATTTTCCACACCCTGATCAAAGGGGCAGCCTTAATGGTAGATTACTAGTCAATGACAGGTAATCTGTTCCATTTTCGCTTGGTAGTAACTTTTTGTGGTAACAGGTTTTCAATTCTGTAATGATCCTCACAAGTTCACAACCACGAAACATTGTTTGTCTTGTAAATTTTCTTATTCCTCTCTGCTTACATAATAAACTGCTGAAAAAAAAGCATTCTATTTGTGATTCTTGATTTTCATCGAGTTATGTTCCTCTAGTTTATTTTAGTAATGAATAATCATATGTTTTAGGTATATCAGCGACTATCATATAGTTGCAGGTGGTGCTTACGTGGGATTAGCTCCACCAGGAGAAGTTGGATCTTTTCAAAGAGAATGCAAGGTTATATATCTTGATTAATTACTTGTCTAAACACGCTATATTTCTCTCCTCTTTTTGACATTGCGGCAACATAGCATAATAATGTATATAGTTAATACTAACTTTATGTTTCTCTTATCAGGGTTACCAATTTTGGACCAACACAAATGACCTTGGTCAGTTTTTCATCAACAACATTCGCCCTGGAAACTACAATCTTTACGCATGGGTCCCTGGTTTTATTGGAGACTACCGATATGAAACAGCCATTAGCATAACCCCAGGTCTCATACTTATTTATTCTATGTAGAATCAAAATCCTTATATGAAGCTCTTATTTTCATCTAAGACAGCATCTAAGCAGGTAGTAGCATCAATATGGGTGAAATACTTTATAAGCCTCCTAGAGATGGACCTACATTATGGGAAATTGGCACCCCTGATCGTTCTGCTGCTGAATTCTTTGTTCCTGATCCTAACCCGAAATATACCAACAAACTTTACATCAACCATCCTGACAGGTTAGCACCATGTGTTGTGATTTTAGCTAAGGAGTAAGGTGATCATGGAACCGCCTGAATACCTGATCATCAAAGCTTATAACGATATTATTTTGCAATTTTTTTAATAAAGTTAATCATCTCTTCTAAGTACCATTTGTGGTTGTGGTAGTTCCAAGAGCTTTTCTGAAATTTGTATCCTTCTTCACTAATAAATTTGTATCCTTGTTACTAACGGCAGGTTTAGACAGTATGGATTGTGGGATAGATACACAGATTTCTATCCAGATGGAGATTTAGTTTACTTTGTTGGTGTCAGTGACTATCGAAAAGATTGGTTTTATGCTCAGGTGACAAGGTACAATTTTCCTTTATGGTTTTACTCAAATCGAATAATGTCTACATTTTTTATCCCCCATAATTTTCGGTAAGGAGGCTTGAATATTTCATGCATAATAATTTCTCAAAAGTCTTTAAGATACCATTTGCTTTCGAGATTTATTGACAAGGAAACAAATACAATGGGAAATTCATACTTTTTTGTTGGTCAACATGTAAATTATATAAACACCAAGTCTTAGGAGAACATTAAAGATATTTGAATATCATTAGTTTCATATTTGAAATTACTTGGTTCTTTTTCCTTTTCCTCACCAAATCCACAAGCAAAATGTAGAGCAACTAGTTTCTCTTACTTTGATATTCATAATTACTCTAAAACATCCAATAATAAGCCTAATGTTCCATGCATTTCCCGCGGTTGTAATTTTGTTATGACTTATGCAGAGACATATACTGATTTCCAAAGGGTTATAGCTAGTGATCATATTAATTATATTTGCATCAAAGTTTATTACTCCCTCCGTTTCGCTAAGATGGTCACTTTTGCAGTGTTGCCTTCTCTCTTTTTTCCATAGAAGAGACTTAAGTTGATTGTAATTTTGTCCGAAATTATATCATTTTGATCAAACTTTTGCAATTAACTTATTTTCAACTCCCCAAAGCATTTTGTCGCTTCCTACGCCCTTCCTCGTCTCTGGGCGGCTTTGAGAGAAAAAGAAAACTCAAAAGTGACATATTTTGCTAAATGCAGTGTTAGTGTTTTCTTAGGAAACTGATATTTTCACATGTTACATACATGGAGGTAGGACCTATTCAATATCAGTTCTCTTTTCTTTTTTTTTTTTTTTTCAAATTATGACTGCACTTTTGGCTTGCATAGTTGTAATAAATTAAATTATGATTTCATGAGCTTGCTAGTATTTTTTTTTTCATTGCAGGAAAGGTGGTGATAATGTGTATCGTGGAACTACATGGAAAATTAAGTTTAAACTTGAGAATGTTGATCAAACTGGAACTTACAAACTGCGATTGGCTCTTGCATCAGCAAACATGTCCATATTGGAGGTGAAATTCAATACATTCATAGCCTCTTCTTGTTATCTCTTTAGTGTCCCCTTAAGGATATATAATTTTGTATTTTGTGCTTCTACTAAAAGTGCTTTTAGAGAATTACTAAACACCAAGTCCACCCAAAAACTCCCCCAAACGGGGCCTCTAAGTTATACAAAAGTGTGTTTTATGAATTAAAATTTTTTCTTTAACAATTTAAGGACGATTTTATAAATTTTGACTCGACCAAAAGTATTTCCGCCAAAAGCTAATATTAATCTTCTATTTCTTTTGAAAGTGTTTATTAGCCAAATTCTCTACTCATTAAAAGTATTGGTATTGACACGCATGGCAGGAGATGTTCTCTCTCTACATATATGTACTGTATTGGTCAATTGACCAACTTACCATGAAGTTAACTTCATGATAATCGAATCCATAAAAATGTTATATATTTAATTTAAAAATATTTTTACTTGGCTACACCGTTCTGCTAGCTTAATAATACTACCTCCGTTCTATAATTAGTAGTTAATTTTCAAATTTTTTATGCTTCAAGGTTCGAGTGAATGATGAAGATGAAAATCCACCTATCTTCTCAACTGGATTGATCGGGAAGGACAACGCAATAGCTCGACACGGGATTCACGGCCTTTATTGGTTGTTCAATGTGGGCATACCAGGTACTCGCCTTGTCCAGGGAGAAAATGCCATATTTCTAACCCAACCAAATGGAGCTCAATTTAACTTTGGGGTTATGTATGACTATATACGTTTAGAAGGCCCTCTCTCTATGTACTAACTAACTTTTACTTTTAAATTATAAGATTAATATTATTATTTTATTTTTTAAAGTCAAATTGGGACGTTGTTTTCATATTTAATATTTAAAATTAACATGATGATTTATTTATATTTTAAAAATAATAAATTTAACGACTAATAGTACTGTAATTTATAATATTTAGAATTGTATTAATTTAATAAACTAAAGAAATTTAAAATGCAATTAGTATCTCATCTTAGTTCACAACTTCACATGAATCCAATATGTCAGGAATAAGCATGTGAATGATATTCCTATTTATATATGATTTGATTATGATATATATGAATGAATATGCAAGTATGCGTGCATTAAGAAAAACTGTAAAGTCCTTTGATAGATAATAGGAACATATGTACAAGGACTTATAATGAATTGATCAAATGTGTTAGGTTGATCCTACATAAGCAAGACAACTTTGTAAAGTCCTTAAAAAGAAATGATGTACAAGGACTATAAATATAGAAAGATCAAGCTTGTTAGGTTGATTGTATAATGTAATAGATAGGTTTGTCTGATCGTCGAGCACTGCACCAGAAATCGTAGTCTGCCAGGAGAGTCAAGGAAAACTCGAGAGCTATCAAGGCAAAATTGTAGTCTGCAAAATAGTAGATCTCGGAGTTCGTAAACTGCCAGGAGAGACGAGGAAGGATCGTAGTGTGTCGAGAAGAACTTCCTCGGAGCCGTAGTCTGCTGAGGAAGTCATGTTCAGAATCGTAAAGACACTTGTCTACGAAATACCCTACCTAGCATCTCTTGAAGCCAAGTCAAGAATCGTAGACTACACTCGAGTCGTAGAGTCTCATCGATCATATCGTAGGCAAAGATCGTAGTCGAGAAGATCGGATGAAGACAACGAGCATAACGATGTAAATCGTGAGAGTGTCAAGATCGATCTTGGAGTCGTAAGTGTCTCTGCATGTAGAAAGTTTGAATCGTAGAGTCGTAAACTAAGGCCTCAACAGATGTGCTCACAATGCCAAGTCAGAATCATAGAACAAACACGATTCTCAATAAATGAACACTCCCAGAATATCCAAAGTATGAAGCCTCTGGTCTAAGCTGTAAAGTTACATCCAACCTGAAGGAAACCAGAGAGCAATCGACGAATGACATGCAAGCTAATAGAAGATCTAAGCACCAACCCAATCAGAATTCAGATTGAGTTGTGAAGCCATTCAAGTTGAAGTCTTCCCCAAGTTGATTAGAAGAAGACTTCAATCAAAGTAACTGACTAAAGAAAGTCAGCAAGTGCAGTAGCTGTCAAGTGAACAGAAGACAACGATCTTGGGATTATACAGGATCATAGTGTTTGCCAAACAAAGAAAGAACTAATGGAGTATACACCAAGATACTGGTCAGCCTATGAAGAACAAAGCTAAAGTGATTAAGCATTGGATAAGTTGATGAGTGGGATTTATTCCTACGAATCAGTTCCCTTGTGGCTTAAGTTATTGCATGTTTTCAGTGCCTTAGTTAGCTTTTGTTTATATTTTTATTGTTGTTATGTCTATGTTCTATTATGCAGTGCTTTGCAGGTCGTTTCTAGCTTTGACATGCATTTCAGGTCATTTTCTCTATGTTGGCCATGCCATGCACTAAAGTCACTCTTAGAGTCATACCAAATACCACATCCGGCCTTCACCAAGGCTTTCCGCGTAACGCTAGTGATCTCCTTGCTAATCGACGCTGCCCTACACCTAAGTGTGGCGCCTCATACCAAATTTGACCTCGCGCCATTTACGCCCCCAATGATTCCTTTCGCGCTTAGCATACCGATTGTTAAGCTTTATGCTCATGCATGTGCAGTACGACCTCCCGTGCTCCAAACAAAGATTGAGTCTTTAATGACCTAGAAGAAAGAAGTAGATGTATAAATATAAAGAGAAGCCGTCTGCATTTATATCGAAGATTAGAAACTTCAACAGAGAACTTATTGCAGCTTAGACTAGGATTTTATTTCTGTCACTTAGAAGAGAAAGAAGATGTGCTTCAAGGAGGAAAAGTTATTGCACCCGACCACGGCTCAGCTTTTGCACGGTGAAGAGAAGATTTGGAGACAGAACATTTCTAAACAGGAGTTTTCTTATTCCAAATCTTCCATTTATTTGTGTATTACTGAGTATGGTGAATGTATTAAATATGTGTGTTAGTACCAGAGTTATGAACTAACTCCATTTTTAGGATTGCAATGTAACCTTTGTTTAGCTTAATTAACTTTCTCTCCTATTTTATATAATGAATCATTTTGGAATTGGTTGTTGTATTTCTTATTTAATGACTAATTGCTTGATAAAGAAATTGGTATTGATAGTAATGAAAATTGACAAATGGACGTTATTATCTATCTTTGAATGCAACAACACTTGTTATGACCATGCCATTGGAATGTGTGCATAATAATTTTGACTCGATCAAAAGTATTTCCGCCAAAAGCTAATATTAATCTTCTATTTCTTTTGAAAGTGTTTATTAGCCAAATTCTCTACTCATTCAAATAATTGGTATTGATACGCAGGGCAGGAGATGATCTCTGGTCAATTGACCAACTTACCATGAAGTTAACTTCATGATAATCGAATCCATAAAAATGTTATATATTTAATTTAAAAATATTTTTACTTCATTACACCGTTCCGCTTGCTTAATAATAAGTAATACCTCCGTTCTATAATTAGTAGTTAATTTTCAAATTGTTCCATTTTAGTACTAACATTTAATTATTATTTTTTTATGCTTCAAGGTTCGAGTGAATGATGAAAATGAAAATCCACCTATCTTCTCAACTGGATTGATCGGGAAGGACAATGCAATAGCTCGACACGGGATTCATGGCCTTTATTGGTTGTTCAACGTGGGCATACCAGGTACTCGTCTTGTCCAGGGAGAAAATGTCATATTTCTAACCCAACCAAATAGAGCTACATTTAGCTTTGGGATTATGTATGACTATATACGTTTAGAAGGCTCTCCTTCTATGTACTAACTAACTTTTAATTTTAAATTATAAGATTAATATTATTATTTTATTTTTTTAAGTCAAATTGAGACGTTGTTTTCATATTTAATATTTAAATGATTTATTTAAATTTTAAAAATAATAAATTTAACGACTAATAGTACTTTAATTTATAATATTTAGAATTGTATTAATTTAATAAACTAAAGAAATTTAAAATGCAATTAAGTATCTCATCTTAGTTCACAACTTCACATGAATCCAATATTTCTAATTACTTTATAATCTAGAATAATTAATACTTACATTGTACAACAAAAAAATAAAACATTTAATTTATTTTTTGTAGTCAACGTCTAAAATTCAAAATTTTTGAATTTTGAATTTATTTGTTATTTAATAATAAACACACGCCCTATTTTAAAAATAAAAATAAATACACACAATATTTTATAATTTTATAATTTCGTAAATTAACTTAGAATCAGAGTTAAATGAAGAAACAAAAGTGAGAAAAAGGAAAAGTAATTTATATAGGAGTACGTACTTTTTAGTGATAGTGAGATTTATGTACTTTATAGTGATATATAGTTGTATAAAATAGATAAGGTACTATTAAATGATTACAATCAATAATAATCTCAATCATAATCATACTAAGTCCATCTACGCACTACGAAGCCATGTATGACTTTCAAAAATATAAACATGAGGATGATGACAATGATATAAGAATTCAATAAAACAAGTTCAAGAATTAATTTATACAGGAACTAATACTGTCCAAATTGTCAACATAATACTGCTTTGTAGAGTAAAATTCAAGAATGCTCGGAAGAATATTTTCATGAAAAGATCTTCGGATGAAGCCTTGAATATCAAGGATATTCCACTAATTTCATGGAGTATAGAAGTCAAAACTTTAACCAACCGAGTATAACAAGGAATGGAATAACAAAAGAAATCACCGGGCATGCGATAGAATCGCATGCATGTGATATTCAAATAGAATAATAAATAACGGAATCAGTCCCACGTAAACGCATGAGATGTGATATATTCCAACTAATAATAAAGACGGAATCGAGTCCAACAGAAAATGCATGCATGTGATATTCCAATGTAATAATAAAGACGAAACCATGTTCAACGTAGAACGCATGCATGATATATTCCAATGAATGATAAATAATGGAACTGTGCAGGCGTAAGCGCATGCATGTGATGTTCCAACAGAATGATAAAGAATGGAATAATGTAAGAATTTCACCAAGTATAGGTAGCCAGCGTATCAAAGTTATTCCAATAGAATAATAAAGAATGGAATAATGTAAGTTCTCTTCATGGATAAGAAAGAAATAATACTCCCTACCTTGGAAAAACCGGATACTTTGGAATAGTGGAGGTAGCAGACTTCTCTTCTTCTTTCTCTCTATAATTTCTCTCTATAATAATCGCTTCTAAAGCTTTTGTGAATTGGTAAGAAATGAAGGAAGAATGAGCTTCTATTTATAGGAAAATATAGTTTCGATAATTGACGCTTTGGGGCTCGAAAAATTACAGTACAATACCTCCAACTTTTCTTTCATTTTTAATTTAGTCCTGCAAGTATTATCAAACTTGCACCACCTCCCCTAATAGTAAATAATGTGAATCAATAGTTCAATCATGTGAATCAATAGTATAATCATGTGAAAATATAAATTACAAATAGTACCTCCATCTATACCTCCATTTTTAACTTAGTCATGCAAGTATTATCAATCTTGCACCAACTCCCCTAATAGTAAATAATGTGATTCAATAGTACACACATGTGAATAAATAGTTATATAAGCATGTGAATTAGTAGCAATTAATTGCTCATTTATCCGATAAATTACCCGATTTATCAATATAACCCTGAGACATCAATTATCACTCCAATAGATATCGATTTCCACTAACACTAATAATCCCAACACAATGGAACTATCAAAATTCATTTTTAATCAACACAACTTATTCATCATTAATATTATAACTCACGATATTTAACAACCGTGTCGTTCCTGTGAAGAGGGGGCTTTCCGATAAGGATTTCTCCTTATTGGTAGCGCAATTAGGTGACCAAACCTCTCCTCGATGTAACTTCTGACATCACAATATTGCAAATAATAATATGAATAACTTTGTCGTCTCAATTATTGATTTAATAATATAATATATTATGCAAATGATAATCGTGACAATAATTGAATCAATAATATGAGATATGATCGCAATTCTTGTGAAAGCAATAATTGAGTATAACCGAGTGACTTCTCACGTAAGCATCAATAATCAATACCGCGTGCTACTTATGCAACCACGCCAGCATTATTATACTTTTAACAACACCGGTGTTTCAACAGAGTTAACTAGTAAAACTTCCGCCGTTATTTTCATAAAGTATTTTTATCGCTTTCTCGATCCGACATAATAATTCCGTTAATGGGGTCCACCAATGATTGTCTTGTTGTCATATTAATATTCTCTCGTTAAAACGAATATTTCCCGACCAATCGAATATTATATAACAACTTGCGTACTTTTCAAAATTTGTAAATATTACCCACAACTATAACATTATATCAAATCCACACCATAATATTCAAAAATATATTTCGAAAAAATTTAATCTTTATTCAAAAAGTTGGGGTCTTACAAACATCTTGTATGTACTTTACGGATGACCTGGTTCCATTATTTATCATTCTGTTGGAACATCCTGTCTGTGCGTTTACGCATAACCTGGTTCCGTTATTTATTATTCTGTTAGAATAACCTGTCTGTGCGGTCTATCGCATGCCTGGTGATTTCTTTTGTTATTCCATTCTTTATTATACTCAGTTGGTTAAAATTTTGACTTTTATACTCCATGAAATTAGTGGAATATCCTTGATAGTTGCGCTTTATCCAGTATCTTTTCATGGAAATATTCTTCTGAGCATTCTTGAATTTTACTCTACAAAGAAGTATCGTGTTGACAAGTTGGACGTTATTAGTTTCTGGATAAATTAATTCTTGAACTTGTTTTATTGAATTCTTATATCATTGTCATCATCCTCATGTTATATTTTGTTGAAAGTCATCTGTGGCCTGTAGTGCATAGATGGACTTGGTATGATTATTACCAGGGATTATTCGATGTAATCATGACCGTAATGTTACAAATAATGTGGTAAAAGTCCTCATTAGCCCGTAGTGCATTGATGGACAGTTGTTGGCATGATCATGACCATTAAATGAATACACAAATATTCTTGGCCCGTAGTGCATGGATAATTGTGGTCGTGATACTAAAGAATATCCTTGGCCGTAGTGCAGGGGTGATTCGATGATGTGGATTATTTATTAAGCTAAGTCCCAGCGATAAAAGTGATGAAAAACCTTTTAAATCATAAAGATAGTAGATTTTATTCTCTACTTGACTCTTTTAATGGATTGCTTGTTCCGCTACAATTAAACTTGATGTTTGTTATATTGTATCAGTTTAACACTGTTTAAGGCTAATAATAATTTATTCCGCATTATCTTAGTCATAATATTTCTTACTGGGCTAGTTGAGCTCGCCCTTTCTTTCACTGTTCTCTTAAGGAAATGAGAATATAGTTGGAACGAGTCGGGGAACGGAGTGATGGACCAGATGATAGTATTAGTAGTCCTCACTAATCTGTTAAATATTGTGACAATAAATGTAATGAGGACTTATTCTGAGAGTGGATATTGTCTAGAAGACGGTATTTGTATTAAAACTCACAGCTCTCATGTTGTATATTAAAGATTGTATTTGTATTCTGTACCATGTATTTAGCGACTCAGAATAGGTGATGTATACCTATTTTGGGGGTGTCACAGATAGGAGCATAATGTTTGATTATTTTTATTACTTTATGCTTAGATTTGTTGCATGTTTTCTGTATATATTAGTGATTTAAGGGATTTATTGATTTTAGGAATAATTTAGTATGATTATGCAAATATAAAGTTTAATGCCAATTTTTAGTTATTTTTCAAGTTTACTCTACACTTGTATGGGTTGACTTATGAGTTGACTTTTGGATTCCAAATCTGAATAGAATTTTTGACATTGGAGCTTAAGAATACGATTCTTGACATGATTTAGAGATGGAGTTACACATCAAAAAAGAAGTTGAAGCTGATTATGGAAAGAGAATCTAGTATGGAATCTAAGTCGGAGTTAAATATGGAAACTGAGTGTGAACAAAATCCAAACTGGAAAAGGAAACTAAAGAAGATGTGGCTTTTGAAACTAAATTCTAATTTGATAGGGAAACTACTTAAAGCTAGATTTCAGAGTTTGACAAGGAGATTGAAGATACCATATATGTTGCATAATGAAGACTTCTAAATTAGAATAGGATTAGAGTTCTTCTAGGGTTTCAAAGTATCTATAAATACCTTCACTTGTAAACACACAAATTAATCCCTGACATCCCAGGTTATATCTTTACTTTATTATTATATGTTCTTTTATCAATATGCTAGGCTAATTTATTTATTTTCAGTTCTAAGGGGATGTGGAACTTTATTTACAGTTAATAGTATAATTGAATTTCATTATTTATTCTTTCTTATATGAGATTTATTCTAATAATCTATTTTACCTGTTTATATGTTATTTTATCTGATTGATTTGATGTGACTAGTTAGATTAATTTGATTAATATCATCAGCCGAATTTAGGGAGAATATTACGTAATTGATATTATTCCTAGTCACAAGTAAGAGTTAGTAATACATGATTGTGGACAAGCTTTTGAGTATTACTATGGTTATCAGAAGACATGTTAAACAATCCGAGCTTATATGTTTCTTGCTTAGAATTATCTAATTCATTGGTTTTAAATACTGTTGTTATATCAAATCTAGAGAGTTTGTTATAGATTATATAATAGCTAGAATCTTTTGAAGAGCTTTCTTCATTAAGTGATAATATAAGAGGAATTTCGGGTAACAGATTTTGTTGTTATTTAGGGCTATTAATCTAATGAAAGGACAAATAATGTTAACTTGATTATATTGTTGTTGTAAATTGGTGAAATTGAACTAAAGAATTGAAGTATCAATTTATTTGGTTATCTTTATTAATTTAATTCTATTTTCTCTAATTATTCTTAATTAATTTCAAAACCCCCAATCTTTTATTCATTGTTTATAGTTAGAAACATTAGAATAAATTTGAAATAATATCATTCTCTGTGGAATCGACCCTAGCTTGCTACTATAATGTGCTTAATTTTATGTTCGTAGAGTGAAAGTAAGGTTTTATTTTTGGAGTGTTAATGACAGCTACCACTTGCAACTCTTTCTATAATATTTGATTATAACTCTAATTATCACCGGAACGATCAATTTGTGCTTTAGAGCTTTCATCAATTAGTTTATGCTTTTGCAAATACAAACGGTAGTGCCGTTGTGATATGTTATTGTCTTTAGTACCAAATAAGGCGTTACATAATTTGCATTAAGCTTTTTTAACACCTTCGACAGCCCACACTTCGATGAAATGTTCCTAAACAGTCGTTGTACGTTTATTTTGCTCACCGATAGGATGTGAAAATAACGTTCACTTTCAGGCATAATGATATTTAGGTCGTTTTGGATAAATTGATGCATTTATGGTCTTTTTGGAGTGTTGGATAATCCATTGTATTGCAATAAATAAAATGTAATAATAATACAAATTGAGAATTATAATAATAATAATTGAAGCTTTGTAAGTATTACAGAATATCATAATACTAAATAGAGAGAGATGTGAAAATTGTGAATAAAGAGAAAACTAATCAAAGACTGTAGTTGTGGAAATAATGGAGATATAATGAATACTAAATACGGATACGTGAGAATTGTGAATGTTTTGAAGTTAATCAAATAATTTTTATAGAAATAAAATATAGTAATTTATTTTTAAAAGTACACTAGTTGTTTGTTTATAGGCTATAACTGTTAATTTGTTGTTTTTGCTCAGTTTTTTGGTACAACATTACTACCGAGACAGTAGGCCAATAAGGCCAACAACTTTATTTTCTTTTTTCCCAGCTTTGTCAAGTGGCAGGTGGCAGGTGGCAGATGGCAGTGGATTAACTTATTCAGCCGTTAATAGTAACATAACTCCGCAACAGGCAACAGTCAGCAGGTGGAGGTGGGACAAGACACCTCAACTTTTTGCTTCAATTTTAAGCTTTGCTTTTCAATTTTAACTTACCTTTTTGACTTTTTGTAGTAAACCATTGTAAGACCCCAACTTTTATGAATAAAGATTTAATTTTCTCTGAATAATATTCTAAATAGTAATGTGATAATTTAATAAATGTTATAGTTATGGGTGATATGTGCAAATTTTACAAAGTAAGCAAGTTGTCATAAAATATTCGTTTGGTCGGAGAATATTCTTTTTGTTGGAGAATATTCGTACGACGGCGCAATCATTGATGGACCCCACAACAGAATAACTGTCAGATATAGAAAGCGACAGAAATAACCTTTTTATAAAAATAACGACAAAACTTTTACCGTTAAACTGTTGAAATATCCGGTGATAAAAGTACAGTAATATGCATTGTTGCACAGTAGCACACAGTATTGCAAAATATCTCTGATTATTGATTCTTACGTAAGAAGTCACTCAATATTTCATTCAATAATTGTCACAGTAGTTGATGCATAATATCTCATATTATTGATTCAATAATTGTTACAAAGAATATCTCGTGATAATATTTTATATTATTAAATCAATAATCGATAATTATACGCTTACTCATATTATTATTAGCATTATTGACAATGTCTAAAAAGTTCTGTCGAGTAAAGGGGTTAGGTTATTTAATTGTGCGCCAGTAAGAAGAAATTCTTATCGGAAAGCCTCCTCTTTCCTGAGAACGATCTGGTTGTCAATATTGTGAGTTATAATATTAATAATAAATAATTGTTGAAAGATTAAAAATGTGTTAATTAAAGATAAGTGATTTGTGATAGATATTTATTCAAATTTTATATAAATAGAGGGGTTTGTCATAAAGCGTTTGTTGTAGGTTTGACTTATTATTCCATGAACCCCCATGTGCCAATTTGTCAAATCATCGATAGAAAGTTATCTCAATTTTGTTTTATTATTATTATTATAGTAATAAAACATAAAACTTTTTATATAAAACAGAAAACTTTTTATAATATATATAAAGTTTTTTGTTTTATTAGAATATAAATAAATATATTATATTAT
Organism: Panax quinquefolius; assembly: GCA_020205615.1. Classification (NCBI taxonomy): domain Eukaryota; kingdom Viridiplantae; phylum Streptophyta; class Magnoliopsida; order Apiales; family Araliaceae; genus Panax; species Panax quinquefolius. The sequence continues at coordinate 17,145,212 of CM035170.1, read as the reverse complement.
ATATAATGTTTTTGTTTTATTAGAATATTTTATTGCATAGTGAAATCAATTTTTTGTTGAATTCGTCCGTGAGTTTGGTTTACTGTTTGTCCGTAATTTTCTTTTAAATAGTGCCCTGCCATTCTCCTATAAATAAGTTGCTTAGTTAAGAAATGAAAATCACACCAAAATCAGAGAATTCTTCTTCTATAATATTGTGCGTATTTCTTTTGAGTATAAGGATACTTTGAGTGTAGCAAATAGTGTAAGAATTCCTCAAGATAATCTCCGTTATACCAGTCATATTTAGTCTCTTTGTGACGCCCCCAAAATTAGGTTTACATCACCCATCTTGGGTTGCCAGATACATGGTACAGAATACAAATACAACCTTAAATATACAACACGAGCTGTGAGTTTTATTACAAATATTGTCTTCTAGACAATATACAAATTCAATGGGGTCCTCATTACATTTATTATCACACTCTTTCACAGAATAGTGAGGACTACTAATGCTATCCTCTAGGACCATCACTCCGTTCCCCGACTAGTCCCTGCTGCGTTCTCATTTCCTAAAGAGAACAATAAAAGTAAAAGGGTGAGCTCAACTAGCCCAGTAAGAAATATTATGACTAAGATAATGCAAAATAAATTATCATTAGCCTTCAACAGTGTTAAACTGATACAATATAACAAACATCAAGTTTAACTGTAGCGGAACAAGCAATCCATTAGAAGAGTCAAGTAAAGAGTAAAATCTACTATCTTCTATGATTTAAAATGTTTTCATCAATTTTTATCGCTGAGACTCAGCTTAATAAATAATCCACATCATCGAATCACCCCTGCACTACGGCCAAGGATATTCGTTAATATCACATCCACGAATTATCCATGCACTACGGGCCAAGGATATTCATTATTATCACATTCATGAATTAATATTTCATTGTTGAGACTCATCTCAATAATTAATCCACATCATCAAATCATCCCTGCACTACAGGCCAAGGATATTCTTTAGTATCACGACCACGAATTATCCATGCACTACGGGCCAAGGATATTCATTATTATCACATTCATGAATTAATATTTCATTCTTTGAGACTCACCAATAATTAATCCACATCATCGAATCATCCCCCGCACTACGTGCCAAAGATATTCTTTAATATCACGACCACGAATTATCCACCTTACGGCCAAGGATATTCGTGTTTTCATCAACCATGTCCCGATCATGCCATAAAAACAATTCATCTTTGCACCCTTGGCCAAGAGAATCCATAGCCATAATCATACCAAAAACTGCCCATCAATGCACTACGGACAATGTGGACTTTTTCCACATCATTTGTAACATTACGGTCCATGATTATACCGAATAATCTCTCAAGTCATAATCATACCAAGTCCATCTATGCACTACAGCCACGATTTGACTTTCAACATAATATAAACATGAGGATGATGACAATGACATAATAATTCAATAAAACAAGTTCAAGAATTAATTTATCCAAGAACCAATAACGTCCAAATTGTCAACATGATACTTCTTTGTGGAGTAAAATTCAAGAATGCTCAGAAGAATATTCCCATGAAAAGATACTGGATGAAGCGCAAATATCAAGGATATTCCACTAATTTCATGAAGTATAGATATCAAAACTTAAACCAACTGAATATAAGAGAATATATGAAACTACAAATGGATTTTTTCGCGCCCATGCGGTAAATCCACATAAATGAGTTATTCCAATGTAATAATAAATAATGGAACCAGTGTCAGGTAATAATGCGCATCGGCAGCGGTGATATTCCAAATGTAATAATAAAGAATGGAATAACAACGAAATCACCATGCATGCGATAGATCGCATGCATGTGTTATTCCAATGTAATAATAAATAATGGAACCAGTCCCATGCGTACGCATTTACGTGATATATTTCGGCGTAATAATAAATAATGGAACCCGTGTCCAACAGAACGCATGATGTGATATTCCGGCGAATAATAAAGAACGGAATATTAGAAGAATTTCACCATGTATGTGGTACTTCACATAAACAGGTTATTCCAACATAATAATAAAGAATGGAATAACAGAAGAATTTCACCAAGTATAGGGTATCCCGCGTATATAGGTTATTCCAACAGAATAATAAAGAATGAAATAATAGAAGTTCTCTTCATGAATACGAAAGAATAACACCCCTTACAGGTATAACAAATAATATCCCTTACACAATAATGATATCCCTTACGGGTACAACAAATAATATCCCCTACCTTTGAAAGAAGAGTATTCCTACTGGTAGGGCGAGGATATACTTGAAGAAAACTTGCACTACGCTCAAAGCTTTCTTAAACTCTAAAGAAATATGCTTAAGATTATAGAAGAAGAATTCTCTCTCTAGAGTTTCAGTGAATTCGTAAGAAATAATGAATGAATGAGCTTCTATTTATAGGAGAATGGACTGCATAGTAACTAATTCATGAACGGTCCAGATTGATTTACTTTTAATCGGACGGTCCATATTTAAAGTAAAATTTTTTAAATAAAATATAATATATTCTATTTATAATCTAATAAAACGAATAACTTTATAAAAGTATTCTGTTTTATATAAAAAGATTTTACTATACAAAACACTATGCAGTTACGCAACACTATGATAATAAAATAAAATATATATATTATTTTATAGAATAACTTTATAAAAGTATTTTGTTTTATATAAAAAAAGATTTTACTATGCAAAATACTATGATAATAGAATATAATATATTCTATTTATAGAATAACTTTATAAAAGTATTTTGTTTTATATAAAAAGATTTTACTATTAAAACTTTAAACCAACGACCCATATTGATTTACTATTATAATTTCAACCAACAGTCTGAAAAATTAGCACATCTCCTCATGGAATAATATTGTACCCAAAAATGATTTGGACCGAAAAGAAATATATTTTTCGGGTGAATAGTACCACGTGAATAGTATTTCGGGAATAGTAATTCGTGAATAGTAACTCGTGAATAGTAACTCATGAATAGTAACTTGTAAATAGTAACTCATGAATAGTAACTCGTAAATAGTACTCTGACACAAAAAGTGCCCCAAATACTCGAGTGAACAATACTAGAGTGAATAGTAATCAGGTATTTTATGACAACTTGTCCACTTTGAAAAATTTTCACATATCACCCTTAACTTTAAACTTTTATCAATTTAACTATTTATCAAAATAGAAAAATTGAATACTTTTATTTCATAAAATTCGGGGTCTCACAATCTCCCCTCCTTATGAAATTTCGCCCTCGAAATTTACGTACGTACCTGATATTCGAAGATATGAGAATACCTTATTTTCTTTTTTAGATTGTACCTTCCCGGTTATTTCCTCTCTATCATGATTTTCCATTTCTCATCTCCTGTATTTCAAATATCATTCTAGAATATAGTTTCAAAATAAGGGTTAATTGACATATCACATAATACCCCTATATTCTGACCAACCTATTAAATAACAAATAAACTTAGGTAGGTCATACTACCGAAGGAATTTCCTGTCTCTCCCCTCCTAGTTCTTGTCTCACATCTCATCCAAGGATCATATCCCTAAGCTTTAATACCAACTGTGAAGCCCCCAAAATTAGGTATACATCACCCATCTTGGGTCGCCAGATACATGATACAGAATACAAATACAACCTTAAATATACAACATGAGTTGTGAGTTTTAATACAAATATTATCTTCTAGACAATATACAAACTCAATGGGGTCCTCATTACATTTATTATCACACTCTTTCACAGAATAGTGAGGACTACTAATGCTATCCTCTAGGACCATCACTCCGTTCCCTGACTAGTCCCTGCTGCGTTCTCATTTCCTAAAGAGAACAATGAAAGTAAAAGGGTGAGCTCAAATAGCCCAGTAAGAAATATTATGACTAAGATAATGCAGAATAAATTATCGTTAGCCTTCAACAAAGATGTTAAACGATACAATATAACAAACATCAAGTTTAATGCAGTATGAACAAGCAATCCATTAGAAGAGTCAAGTAGAGAATAAAATCTACTATCTTCTATGATTTAAAATGTTTTCATCAATTTTTATCGCTGGAGACTCGCCAATAAATAATCCACATCATCGAATCACCCCTACACTACCGCCCAAGGATATTCGTTAATATCACATCCACGAATTATCCATGCACTACGGGCCATGGATATTCATTATTATCACATTCATGAATTAATATTTCATTGCTAAGACTCAACTCAATAATTAATCCACATCATCGAATCATCCCTGCACTACAGGCTAAGGATATTCTTTAGTATCACGACCACGAATTATCCATGCACTACGGGCCAAGGATATTCATTATTATCACATTCATGAATTAATATTTCTTTGCTGAGACTCAGCTCAATAATTAATCCACATCATCGAATCATCCCTGCACTACAGGCCTGTAAAACCCCGAATTTTATGAAATAAAAGTATTCAATTTTTCTATTTAGTAAATGGTTAAATTGATAAAAAGTTAAGTTAAGGGTGATATATGAATTTTTTTTCAAAATACGCAAGTGGTTATAAAATATTCATTGTTGTCGGGGAATATTCGTTTGGTCGTGGAATATTCTTTTTGTCGGGGAATATTCGTACGACGGCGCAGCCTTGTGTGGGCTCGATAATGGAAAGCGATTAGATGAAGAAAACGACAAAAAGGAGTTTTTATAAATAACAAATAGTAGTTATTCACATCAATTAACACTTGTTGGAATACCCGGTGGTTAAAATACGATGTCTGGCGTTGTTGCGACAAGAAGAGCACACGATATTGTACCAATTATTGATTCTTACGTGAAAGGCGCCACTCAATAATTGTTACAATAATTCTTTATTCGATATTTTATTGATTCAATACTTGCTTGCGTTGATATTTTATATTATTGTTGTTTTAATTGTCACTACACAAAGATTTTCCATTATCGAAACAATAATTCATATTATCGAAATAATATTATTAGATAATATTATTGGCAATGTCTAGAAAGTTACATCTAGGAGAGGTTTGGTCACCTAATCATACACCAAGAAGGAGAAATTCTTATTGAAAGCCCCATCTTTCTTGGGGAGCTATCAGTTGTCAATATTGTGATTACGTAATATTATTTGTGAATAATTAATTATTGATTTATACGATGAGAAAAATATTGATTTTATGTGGATATAGATGGAAAAAAAATTTAAAATGACAATTGTTAAAAATTGATATTTTATCTTTTCTGATAAAATAATATTTTATTATATTATTATAATATAATAATGGTGATATTTTTACAATGAATGTGGGATATATGAGTATATGAGGAGGAAGAGTATTTTTGTTACAAAAGTTGTTTAAAACATGTTAAACATGTTGGTGGACCCATTTCTTGACTGAAATTTGATTATAGCTTGTAAAATCGTCCGTATGTGGATTTCGGTCAATTTCTGTTTGTAATTTGGAAAAACTTTCTTCTGCAAAGTTGTAGAGAATTGAATTTCCTATTAAAATTCGCGTGATTCAAATTTTCTGATAAAAGGGCTATTTATTATGAATTATTGAAGTTTCGAAGTTCCGAAATAATTAATTTTTGTAAGTTTAAAATATTTTAAATCACTAAAACGTTTTTGGTGAGTTGATGGGCCCCAATTGTGTGGTAAATGTGCTGAAGTTGGATTGTCAAAGTGTGCGTATGATTTTTATAAAAATATTAATATTATATTAAATTTTCTGCTTTGGTGTTCTAAGCAATTTCCTATAAATAGGTACTTAGGTTAGAATTGAAAATCACACCAGAAACTGAAGTTTTCTCTCTATTTCTCTCTCTATATTATCGAGTGTATTCTTGTGAGTATTTTGATATCTTGAGTGTTCTTTATCTACGGTCAAGTTCGATTCAAATAAGTTATTCCAGGTCAAGCTTTGCTTTTTTTGAGGTAGGGGATAGTAAGGGATTGTATGGGATAGTAAGGGAGATTATTTTCTTCATAAATGATATTATTTCTTCAATATCATTATGCCGAAATATTGGTTTGAACTTTTTATCAAATTTGGAACTTTTTCATGTCGGGGTTATTATTCATGAGTTACTATTCATGAGTTACTATTCACGAGTTACTATTTACGAGTTACTATTCACAATTTACTATTCACGAGTTACTATTCATGACGGGTTACTATTCATGAGTTACTATTCTCGAGTTACTATTCATGAGTTACTATTCACAGATACTATTCACTACAAAATTGGTTTTTTTTTCTAACCAAATTATAGTTGATTTATGAATATTACTCTGGAGATTAAAATTATGTATTGATTATATTGATTTTATTATCATATATAACATTTTTATAACCCTAATGATGATATTTCTCTTTGACTTGAGTGTAAAGATGGGTAGATTATTGGTATGATCGCGACTATGGGTTCTCTTTGGCGATGAGTGCAAAGATGAATTATTATTGATTTGTATGATCGTGACCATTGAATTTATAATTGAATATCTTTAGCCTAATTGCAAAGGTGAATTGATCAACATGGTTATAATTATTGTTTATATAAATTCTGAAATGATTATATATTTCTTTTAGATATGAATATCTTTGGCAAATATGACTTATTGATGAATATCTTTGGCCCATAGTGCAAAAGATGAATGATTTCGATGAATATCTTTGGCGTAGTGCAAAGATGGTCTGCATTGATGAATATCTTTGGCCGTAGTGCAAAGATGAATTTATTAGTATGATTATGAACATGAATCGTGATTTGGTATAACCATGATCTTTGATGTTTCAGTGATGAAAATTATCTTTGTCTGGATGAGGAAAAGAATTTAGAACAACAATTACGATTATGAAGTTATACACGTGATTGTGGGCGTGAATTATTAATTGATGTTAGAGGATAAAACATTGTTGGTGGACTTTTAACATGGAGAAGATAATAGATTTTATGGTCTATTTGACTCTTCTAATGGATTGCTTCGTTCAACTAAACTATGGTTGAAAAGTTTTATCATCTACCATATGTTCTAAATCTCCCGATTTATTCTTCGTTGAAAAGCTATTGACAATTTATTTATCTTTAGTCATGATATTCTTTACTGAGCTAGTTGTGCTCACCCTTTTGCTTTACAATTCCTTTCAGGTATTAAAAGTGTAGCTGGGTCAAGCGGGGGATAACAAGGGAATAGAACGGTGGTCTATAGATGTTGAGGGTGAGGTGAATTTAACTTGGAAGGGTGTTTTGCCACTATCATACAAGATGTCTAATGACATACAACCTCGTGTCATCATAAGACAGGGTTGTGCTCATTCACTTGCTGAGTATATATATACGAGCACTACCTATATAATCTTGGTGTTTATTTGGAGTATAATACCCAATTAGAGACAGTGGAGATAATGATATGTCAAGAGAAGACTCACCATTGGGAAGAATATGATAGTAATCTTCTCGTTTTTCTTTGGGGTCTATTGGGTCAACCAAGGATAATTCTGTGGCCATATGATATCTACCATAACCTAGAAGCATGACCTTCTATGTACGAAGGTTTCCTTGAGCACTTCCCAAAGATTTTAATTTCTAAAACAGTTTTCGACTATACCTTTATGTAAGGTGTCATTATGAGGTGCTGTCCACGGTTGGGACATGAGTCACAGTTGGTATATATTTGTACTTAAACTCACAGTTTAAGTGTTGTTGTATTTTACACGACAATTGTTGTAATAAAGTTGTCGTTATTTTCTGTACCATGTATTTGGCGACTCAGAATGGGTTGGATGGAATGGACCTATTTTGGGGTTGTCACATTTGGTATCAGAGCTTAGGGATATGATCTCTGGCGGAGATCGGGGAATAGAACTAAGAGTGGAGAAATGAGTAAAATCCTTCGCTAGTGTGTCCTACCTAAGCTTATTTGTTGGTCAGTCATAATATCGGAATATTATGTGATATGTTAATTTGTTAAATTAACCGTTGTTTTTTTTAAAGTGTATTCTAGAATGATATCTCAAAAATACGAGGAGATGAGCAATGGAGAAATCATGATGACAGGGGAGATAGAATCTGAAATGGAAGCAAGGTATTCTCAACTTTTCGAAATACCAGGTACGTAAATTTCGGGGACGAAATTTCATAAGGAGGGGAGATTGTAAGACCCCGAATTTTATGAAATAAAAGTATTCAATTTTTTTATTTAGTAAATGGTTAAATTGATAAAAAGTTAAAGTTAAGGGTGATATATGATTTTTTTTTCAAAATACGCAAGTGGTTATAAAATATTCATTGTTGTCTTGAGAATATTAAATGCAGTCGTGAAATATTCTTTACGTCTTGGGAATATTCGTGATGCGGCAAGCCTTGACAATTGGTGGGCTCAAAATAATTGAAAAGCGGTTGGATGAAGAAAACGACAAAAAGGAGTTTTTATAAATAACTGGCGTAGTTATTCTCATTAACAATTGTTGGAATACCCTATGGTTAAAATACAAGATGTCTGGCGTTGTTGCACAAGAAGATTACCTGCGGTATTGCACCAATTATTGATTCTTACGTGAAGGCACTACTCAATAATTATTACGATAATTCTTTGCTTCGATATTTTATTGATTCAATACTTGCTGCGTTGATATTTTATATTACTGTTGTTTTAATTGTCACTACACAGTATTTTCCATTATCGAAGCAATAATTCATATTATCTGTGACGCCCCCAAAATAGGTTTACATCACCCATTTTGAGTTGTCAATACATGGTACAGAAACAACTACAACTTTATTATTACAACAAGAAAAAGCATTAGTTTGAATACAAATATTATCTTCTAGACAATATCTATACTCAAATAAATTCTCATCACATTTATTGATACATTATTTTACAAAAATGGTGAGGACTACTAAACAACTCTCTCTAGAACCTTCATTCAATACCCCGACTCGTACTCGCTATATTCTCACCTCTTGAGAAGAAAAATAGAACAAAAAGGAAAAGGGTGAGCTCAACTAGCCCAGTAAAGAATATTATGACTAAGATAATATACAACAAATTATCATTAGTCTTCAACAGGGAAAAAATCTAATAGAATACAATAGACAACAAGTTTTAAATCAATATTCGCAGCGGAAATAATAATTCATTAGAAGAGTTAAGTAGAGAATGCAACTACTATCTTCTATGTATGAATTTTAAAGTTCATCGTCTATCTTTTATCCCTGTAACATCAATCAATATATATCTGGAATCAAATATTCATCTTTGCACTACAGGCCAAAGATATTCATCAGTTGATCATGTTCATCTAAACACTTGTTCATCTTTGCACTACGGGCCAAAGATATTCTTCAGAAATCATTCATCTTTTACTTCAATTGCCAAAGATATTCAATAATATCATCATTTAAGAATCGAGGATGATTAAAAATATTTTAAAGAAATGAATCCAAAGAAACAAAATGATGATGATTAAGGATTAAGGATTAGTACTTTGTTTTATCCACGTCCAAAAATACCTCAAAAATAATCATAGTGGTGTAAAATTCAAGAATGATCAAAACATGGATACAATCAAAGCTAGTATCCACAATAGATATTTTAGACGAAAAAAAAAATTTTCATTTTTCGATGAATAGTCTTAGTGATTCGTGAATAATACTCAAGATATCGTGAATAATCTTAAAGATCGTGAATAGTAACTCAGACACCAAAAGTTCCAAATTTGATAAAAACTTCAGATCAATATTTCAAAGATAATGATATTGAAGAAATAATATCATTCTGAAAAATAATAATATCCCTTACCTCACAAAGACAAGATTTTAGTTGAAACAGGATATCGACTATAACTTCAACTTGTCAGATCGTATAGCAATACTCAAAGTATACTCAAAATACTCATAAGAATACGCTCGATAATATAGAGAGAAAAACTCAATTTCAAAGTGTGATTTTCAATTCTAACCTAAGCACCCTATTTATAGGAAAATGCTTAGAACACCAAAGTTAAAATTTAATATAATATTATTATTTATAATAAAATTTCCTACGCCTCTTAGAATTCAGCTCCTAGCATTTCCCACATGCTCACCTTCTAGAAAAAGTAATAAAAACGTTTTTCCAATTTAAAATATTTTAAACTTCCAAAAATCAATTATTTCGGAGCTTCGGAACTTCAATAATTCATAATAAATAGCCCTTTTATCAGAAATTCGAATCTCGCGAGTTTTTATAGGAAATTCAATTCTCTACAACTTTGCAGAAGAAAGTTTTTCCAAATTCCAAACAGAAATTGACCTAAATCCACAAACGGGAGATTTTACAAGCTATAATCAAATTTCAGTCAATAAATGGGGTCCACCGACATGTTTAACATGTTTTAAACATTTATTGCACCAAAAATACTCTTCCTCCTCGTATACTCATATATCCCACATTCGTTGTAAAAATATCACCATTATTATATTATTAAAATATAATAATATATTTAAATGAATTATTTTATCGAGAAAAGATAAAATTTCAATTTTCAACATTTGTCACATTAAAATTTTCTCCATCTATATCCACATAAAATCAATATTTTCCTCATCATATGAATCAATAATTATTTATTCACAAATAATATTACAGAATCACAATATTGACAACCGTGCAGCTTCTAGAAAGAGGGGGCTTTCCAATAAGAATTTCTCCTTCTTGGCGCCAAGAATTAGGTGACCAAACCTCTCCATGTACGTAACTTTCTAGACATTGCCAATAATGTTATCTAATAATATTATTCGGATAATATGAATTATTGCTTCGATAATGAAAAAATACTTGTGTAATAACAATTATCAAAACAACAAAGAATATAAAATATCAACGCAACAATTATTAAATCAATAAAATACCGAATAAGAATTACATGTAACCATTATTGAGTAGTGCCTTCTTACGTAAGAATCAATAATTGGTGCAATACCGCAGTGCCTTCTTGTGTTTTAACCACATCGAGTATTTTAACAAGATTAATCTGATAACAACTACCACGCCGTTTTTTTAAACAACTTATATTTATCGTTTTCTTCATGCAATCGCTTTCCAGTTATGGGGCCCATACATGGTCATACTGGCAGCATTTAATATTCCCCGACAAAGATTTAATATTCCACGACCAAACGAATATTCCCCGACAACAATGAATATTTTATAACCACTTGCTTATTCGAAATATTTGCGTATTTTACCCATAACTATCCATATTAATCAAATCAACCCTTACTATTTCAAAATAATAAATAGAGAAAATTAAATTTTATTAATAATAAGTTGGGGTCTTACATTATCGAAATAATATTATTAGATAACATTATTGGCAATGTCTAGAAAGTTCTGTCTAAGGAGAGGTTTGGTCACCTAATTGCGCACTAAGATGAGAGAAATTCTTATTGAAAGCCCCTCTTTCTGGAGAACCGCACACTGTCAATATTGTGATTCTGTAATATTATTTGTGAATAATTAATTATTGATTTATATGATAAGAAAAATATTGATTTTATGTGGATATAGATGGAGAAAATTTTTTAAAGTGACAATTGTTAAAAATTGATATTTTATCTTTTCTGATAAAATAATATTTTATTATATTATTATAATATAATAATGGTGATATTTTTACAATGAATGTGGGATATATGAGTATATGAGGAGGAAGAGTATTTTTGTTACAAAAGTTGTTTAAAACATGTTAAACATGTTGGTGGACCCATTTCTTGACTGAAATTTGATTATAGCTTGTAAAATCGTCCGTATATGGATTTCGGTCAATTTCTGTTTGGAATTTGGAAAAACTTTCTTCTGCAAAGTTGTAGAGAATTGAATTTCCTATTAAAATTTGAGAGATTCGAATTTTCTGATAAAAGGACTATTTATTATGAATTATTGAAGTTCCGGAGTTCCGGAATAATTAATTTTTGTAAGTTTAAAATATTTTAAATCACTAAAACGTTTTTGGTGAGTTGATGGGCCCCAATTGTGTGGTAAATGTGCTGAAGTTGGATTGTCAAAGTGTATGCGATGATTTTATAAAAATATTAATATTATATTAAATTTTTTGCTTTGGTGTTCTAAGCAATTTCCTATAAATAGGTGCTTAGGTTAGAATTGAAAATCACACCGTAAACCTGAATTTTCTCTCCTATTTCTCTCTATATTATCGAGTGTATTCTTGTGAGTATTTTGATATCTTGAGTGTTGCTATACGGCAAGTTCGTTTCAAATTATTCCAAATGAAATCTTCGCTTTTTTGAGGTAGGGGATAGTAAAGGATTGTTTGGGATAGTAAGGGATAGTAAGGGAGATTATTTTCTTCATAGATGATATTATTTCTTCAATATCATTATGCCGAAATATTGGTTTGAACTTTTTATCAAATTTGGAACTTTTTCATGTCGGGGTTACTATTCATGAGTTACTATTCACGAGTTACTATTCATGAGTTACTATTTACGAGTTACTATTCACGATTTACTATTCATAACGGGTTACTATTCATGAGTTACTATTCATGAGTTACTATTCACGGATACTATTCACTACAAAATTGGTTTTTTTTTTCTAACCAAATTATAGTTGATTTATGAATATTACTCTGGAGATTAAAATTATGTATTGATTATATTGATTTTATTATCATATATAACATTTTTATAACCCTAATGATGATATTTCTCTTTGACTTGAGTGTAAAGATGGGTAGATTATTGGTATGATCGTGACTATGGGTTCTCTTTGGCCAGTAGTGCAAAGATGAATTGTTGACTGGTATGATCATGACCATTGAATTTATAATTGAATATCTTTAGCTTAAGTGCAAAGGTGAATTGATCAACATGGTTATAATTATTGTTTATATAAATTCTGAAATGATTATATATTTCTTTTAGATATGAATATCTTTGGCAAAGATGACTTATTGATGAATATCTTTGGCCCGTAGTGCAAAGATGAATGATTTCTGATGAATATCTTTGGCGTGTAGTCTGCAAGATGGTTCTGTTGATGAATATCTTTGGCCCGTAGTGCAAAGATGAATTTATTAGTATGATTATGAACATAAACTGTGATTTGGTATAACCATGATCTTTGATGTTTCAGGTGATGAAAATTGTCTTTGTCCTGGATGAGGAAAAGAATTTAGAACAACGATTACGATTATGAGTTATACACGTGATTGTGGACAGGAATTGTTGATTGATGTTACAGGGATAAAACATTGTTGGTGGACTTTTAACATGGAGAAGATAATAGATTTTATGGTCTATTTGACTCTTCTAATGGGTTGTTCGTTCCGTTGCAACTATGGTTGAAAAGTTTTATCATCTACCATATGTTCTAAATCTCTGATTTATTACTGTTGAAAGCTATTGATAATTTATTTATCTTTAGTCATGATATTCTTTATCGAAATAGTTGTGCTTCACCCTTTTTTCTTCACAATTCCTTTCGTAATAAAAGTGTAAATTGGGTCAAGCGGGGGATAACAAGGGAATAGAACGGTGGTCTATAGATGTTGAGGGTGAGGTGAATTTAACTTGGAAGGGTGTTTTGCCACTATCATACAAGATGTCTAATGACATACAACCTCGTGTCATCATAAGACAGGGTTGTGCTCATTCACTTGCTGAGTATATATATACGAGCACTACCTATATAATCTTGGTGTTTATTTGGAGTATAATACACAATTAGAGACAGTGGAGATAATGATATGTCAAGAGAAGACTCACCATTGGGAAGAATATGATAGTAATCTTCTCATTTTTCTTTGGGGTCTAGTGGGTCAACCAAGGATAATTACGTGGCCATATGATATCTACTATAACCTGTAAGCATGGCCTCCCACGTACGAAGGTTTCCTTGAGCACTTCCCAAATATTTTAATTTCTAAAACAGCTTTTATTATATACCTTTATGTAAGGTGTCATTATGAGGTCTTGTCCACGTTTGGGACATGAGTTACAGATTGGTATATATTTGTATTTAAACTCACGGTTTAAGTGTTGTTGTATTTTGCACGACAATTGTTGTAATAAAGTTGTAGTTGTTTTACATACCATGTATTTGGCGACTCGAGAATGGGTTGGATGGAATGGACCTATTTTGGGGTTGTCACATTTGGTATCGTAGCTTAGGATATGATCTCCGGCGGAGATCGGGAATAGAACTAGGAGTGGAGAAATGAGTAAAATCCTTGGCTAGTGTGTCCTACCTAAGCTTATTTGTTGGTCACTATAATATCGGGATATTATGTGATATGTTAATTTGTTAAATTAACCGTTGTTTTAAGTCATATTCTAGAATGATATCCAAAAATACGGAGATGAGCGATGGAGAAATCATGATGACGGGGGAGATAGAATCTGAAATGGAAGCAAGGTATTCTCAACTTTTCGAAATACCAGGTACGTAAATTTCGGGGGCAAAATTTCATAAGGAGAGGAGATTGTAAGACCCCGAATTTTATGAAATAAAAGTATTCAATTTTTCTATTTAGTAAATGAGTAAATTGATAAAAACTTAAAGTTAAGGGTGATATATGAATTTTTTTTCAAAATACGCAAGTGGTTATAAAATATTCATTGTTGTCGGGGAATATTCGTTTGGTCGTGGAATATTCTTTCTGTCGAGGAATATTTGTGCGACGGTAGCAACCTTGTGTGGGCTCCATAACGAAAAAGCGATTGGATGAAGAAAAACGACAAAAAGGAGTTTTTATAAATAATCTACAGTAGTTATTACAGTTAACACTTTGTTGGAATACCCTTATGGTTAAAATACGATGTCTGCGTTGTTGACAAGAAGACACTGCAGTATTGCACCAATTATTGATTCTTACGTGAAGGCACTACTCAATAATTGTTACAATGAATTATCTTGTTCAATTATTTTATTGATTCAATACTTGCTGCGTTGATATTTTATATTATTTGTTGTTTTAATTGTCACTACACAAGATTTTCCATTATCGAAGCAATAATTCATATTATCGAAATAATATTATTAGATAACATTATTGGCAATGTCTAGAAAGTTCATTCAAGGAGAGGTTTGGTCACCTAATCAAGGCACAAGAAGGAGAAATTCTTATTGAAAGCCCTCTTTCCCTGAACTACCTCGTTGTCAATATTGTGATTTCAATAATATTATTTATAATTAATTTTTGATTTATATGATGAGGAAAATATTGATTTTATGTGGATATAGATGGAGAAATTTTTTTAAAGTGGCAATTGTTAAAAATTGATATTTTATATTTTCTCGATAAAATAATATTTTATTATATTATTATAATATAATAATGGTGATATTTTTACAATGAATGTGGGATATATGAGTATACGAGGAGGAAGAGTATTTTTGTTACAAAAGTTGTTTAAAACATGTTAAACATGTTGGTGGACCCATTTCTTGACCGAAATTTGATTATAAACTTGTAAAATCGTCCAGTATGTGGATTTCTGGTCAATTTACGCTTTGTAATTTGGAAAAACTTTCTTCTGCAAAGTTGTAGAGAATTGAATTTCCTATTAAAATTCGCGTGATTCAAATTTTCTGATAAAAGGGCTATTTATTATGAATTATTGAAGTTCCGAAGTTCCGAAATAATTAATTTTTGTAAGTTTAAAATATTTTAAATCACTAAAACGTTTTTGGGGAGTTGATGGGCCCCAATTGTGTGGTCAATGTGCTGAAGTTGGATTGTCAAAGTGTACGTATGATTTTTATAAAAATATTAATATTATATTAAATTTTTTGCTTTGGTGTTCTAAGCAATTTCCTATAAATAGGTACTTAAGTTAGAATTGAAAATCACACCAGAAACTGAAGTTTTCCCTTTATTTCTCTCTCTATATTATCGAGTGTATTCTTGTGAGTATTTTGATATCTTGAGTGTTGCTATACGATGCAAGTTCGTTCAGCGTTATTCCAACGGCATCTTGCTCTTTTTGAGGTAAGGGATAGTAAGGGATTGTATGGGATAGTAAGGGATAGTAAGGGAGATTATTTTCTTCATAAATGTTATTATTTCTTCAATATCATTATGCCGAAATATTGGTTTGAACTTCTTATCAAATTTAGAACTTTTTCATGTCGGGGTTACTATTCATGAGTTACTATTCACGAGTTACTATTCATGAGTTACTATTTATGAGTGACTATTCATAATTTACTATTCACGAGTTACTATTCATGACGGGTTACTATTCATGAGTTACTATTCACGGATACTATTCACTACAAAATTGGTTTTTTTTTTCTAATCAAATTATAGTTGATTTATGAATATTACTCTGGAGATTAAAATTATGTATTGATTATATTGATTTTATTATCATATATAACATTTTTATAACCCTAATGATGACATTTCTCTTTGACTTGAGTGTAAAGATGGGTAGATTATTGGTATGATCGTGACTATGGGTTCTCTTTGGCTAGTAGTGCAAAGATGAATTGTTAGCTGGTATGATCATGACCATTGAATTTATAATTGAATATCTTTAGCTTAAGTGCAAAGGTAAATTGATCAATATGGTTATAATTATTGTTTATATAAATTCTGAAATGATTATATATTTCTTTTAGATATTAATATCTTTGGCAAAGATGACTTATTAATGAATATCTTTGGCCCGTAGTGCAAAAATGAATGATTTCTGATGAATATCTTTGGCATGTAGTGCAAAGATGGTCTGTTGATGAATATCTTTGGCCCGTAGTGCAAAGATGAATTTATTAGTATGATTAAACATGTTGGTGGATCCATTTCTTGACTGAAATTTGATTATAGTCTGTAAAATCGTCCGTATGTGGATTTCGGTCAATTTCTGTTAGGAATTTGGAAAAACTTTCTTTTGCAAAGTTGTAGAGAATTGAATTTCCTATTAAAAATTGCGAGATTCGAATTTTCTGATAAAAGGACTATTTATTATGAATTATTGAAGTTCCGGAGTTCCGGAATAATTAATTTTTGTAAGTTTAAAATATTTTAAATCACTAAAACGTTTTTGGTGAGTTGATGGGCCCCAATTGTGTGGTAAATGTGCTGAAGTTGGATTGTCAAAGTGTTCGTATGATTTTTATAAAAATATTAATATTATATTAAATTTTTTGCTTTGGTGTTCTAAGCAATTTCCTATAAATAGGTGCTTAGGTTAGAATTGAAAATCACACCAGAAACTGAATTTTTCTCTCTATTTCTCTCTCTATATTATCGAGTGTATTCTTGTGAGTATTTTGATATCTTGAGTGTTGTTATACGGTGCAAGTTCGTTCAACGTTATTCGAGTTAGAAGTACTGCTCTTTTGAGGTAGGGGATAGTAAGGGATTGTATGGGACAGTAAGGGAGATTATTTTCTTCATAGATGATATTATTTCTTCAATATCATTATGCCAAAATATTGGTTTGAACTTTTTATCAAATTTGGAACTTTTTCATGTCGGGGTTACTATTCATGAGTTACTATTCACGAGTTACTATTCATGAGTTACTATTTACGAGTTACTATTCACAATTTACTATTCATGAGTTACTATTCATGACGGGTTACTATTCACGAGTTACTATTCATGAGTTACTATTCACGGATACTATTCACTACAAAATTGGTTTTTTTTTCTAACCAAATTATAGTTGATTTATGAATATTACTCTGGAGATTAAAATTATGTATTGATTATATTGATTTTATTATCATATATAACATTTTTATAACCCTAATGATGATATTTCTCTTTGACTTGAGTGTAAAGATGGGTAGATTATTGGTATGATCGTGACTATGGGTTCTCTTTGGCGATGAAGGCAAAAGATGAATTGTTGATTTGGTATGATCATGACCATTGAATTTATAATTGAATATCTTTAGCCTAATTGCAAAGGTGAATTGATCAACATGGTTATAATTATTGTTTATATAAATTCTGAAATGATTATATATTTCTTTTAGATATTAATATCTTTGGCAAAGGTGACTTATTGATGAATATCTTTGGCCGTAGTGCAAAGATGAATGATTTCGATGAATATCTTTGGCATGTAGTGCAAAGATGGTGCATTGATGAATATCTTTGGCCCGTAGTGCAAAAGATTAATTTATTAGTATGATTATGAACATGAACTGTGATTTGGTATAACCATGATCTTTGATGTTTCAGGTGATAAAAATTGTCTTTGTCCTGGATGAGGAAAAGAATTTAGAACAACAATTACGATTATGAGTTATTATACACGTGATTGTGGGGATGTGGAATTGTTAATTGATGTTACGGGGGATAAAACATTGTTGGTGGACTTTTAACACGGAGAAGATAATAGATTTTATGGTCTATTTGACTCTTCTAATGGATTGCCTGTTCACCGCAACTATATGGTTGAAAAGTTTTATCTACCATATGTTCTAAATCTCCGATTTATTATCTTTGTTGAAAGCTATTGACAATTTATTTATCTTTAGTCATGATATTCTTTCTTGAGCTAGTTGTGCTCACCCTTTTGCTTCACAATTCCTTCGAGGTAATAATAAAAGTGTAGTTTGGGTCGGCGGGGATAACAAGGAATAGAAATCAGTGGTCATAGATCTTGAGGGTGAGGTGAATTTAACTTGGAAGGGTGTTTTGCCACTATCATACAAGATGTCTAATGACATACAACCTCGTGTCATCATAAGACAGGGATGTGCTCATTCACTTGCTGAGTATATATATACGAGCACTACCTATATAATCTTGGTGTTTATTTGGAGTATAATACCCAATTAGAGACAGTGGAGATAATGATATGTCAAGAGAAGACTCACCATTGGGAAGAATATGATAGTAATCTTCTCGTTTTTCTTTGGGGTCTATTAGGTCAACCAAGGATAATTCTGTGGCTATATGATATCTACCATAACCTAGAAGCATGGCCTTCTATGTACGAAGGTTTCCTTGAGCACTTCCCAAAGATTTTAATTTCTAAAACAGTTTTCGACTATACCTTTATGTAAGGTGTCATTATGAGGTGCTGTCCATGGTTGGGACATGAGTCACAGTTGGTATATATTTGTATTTAAACTCACAGTTTAAGTGTTGTTGTATTTTGCAAGACAATTGTTGTAATAAAGTTGTAGTTGTTTTCTGTACCATGTATTTGGCGACTCAGAATGGGTTGGATGGAATGGACCTATTTTGGGGGCATTACAAGGCCAAAGATATTCTTTAGTATCACGACCACGAATTATCCATGCACTACGGGCCAAGGATATTCGTGTTTTCATCAACGGTCCTGATCATGCCATAAAACAATTCATCTTTGCACCCTTGGCCGAAGAGAATCCATAGCCATAATCATACCAAAAACTATCCATCATTGCACTACGGGCCAATGAGGACTTTTTTCACATCATTTGTAACATTACGGTCATGATTATACCGAATAATCCTTGGTCATAATCATACCAAGTCCATCTATGCACTACAGGCCACAGATGACTTTCAACATAATATAGACATGAGGATGATGACAATGACATAATAATTCAATAAAACAAGTTCAAAAATTAATTTATCCAAGAACCAATAACGTCCAAATTGTCAACATGATACTTCTTTGTGGAGTTAAATTCAAGAATGCTCAGAAGAATATTTTCATGAAAAGATACTGGATGAAGCGCAAATATCAAGGATATTCCACTAATTTCATGAAGTATAGAAGTCAAAACTTAAACCAACCTGAATATAAGAGAATATATGAAATCTATGAAATGGATTTTTCAGCGCGTCGTGCGGTAATCCACGATATCTGCATCATTTTACAATTTAATAAGGAATGAATACAAAGGATCATTCACCATGCATATGGTAATCCACATAGACAGGTTATTCTAATAGAATAATAAATAATGGAACTAGGTCAGGCGTAATACGCACCGACAGGATATTCCAACAGAATAATAAAGAATGGAATAACAACAGTAGGGTTGATCATTCGGTTATAACCGAACCGAATAGCCTATTCGGTTATAACCGAAAACCAAAATTTCTACAATTTTTATATTCGAACAAGTAATCGAATTACCTAATAACCGAATTACCGAATAACCGAATTTACTATTCGGTTATTCGGGTAATAACCGAAATTAAGATCTGAGTATTCTGAGAAATCAAGATCGAGAACAAATTTGGGATCGTGGTTACAGAGATCGATTTGGTGAAAGAAAATGAGAGATGAGAGTAGACTGTCGATTTGGTGAGAGCATACACATCTGGAGAATATTCTAAGAGCATACTGTCGATTTTGTAGTAATATAGAAGATCTCCAGATCTGGAGAAGTTTACCACCACATATTTTGTAATAATAGAGAAGATGAAAGATGTTTACCGCCACTGATTTTGTAATAATAGAAAAGATGAGAGATGTTTACCACCACAGATTTGGAGAAGAAAGGCGGTGGAATATTAGAGAAGATGAGAGATCAGAGATGTTTACCGCCACAACCCACAGATCTGGAGAAGAAACTAGAAAGGCAACGGAATATTAGAGAAGCTGACTAGATGAGAGATGTTTATTTTTTTTCCAAGTTGCTTTATAGTTTCTTCTAATTGGACTTGGTGCCTAATATTACAAGACTAACACTAAATGCAAAACTGACAAACAGTGGTCGGGCAATAACAAAGCAGGCAGGTAGACTAATTGACTAAATATCTATGAATAAACAAATAACAAATGCGATAGATTTTTTTATTTCGGTTATTCGGTTTAACCGAATAACTAATAATCAAAACCAAACCCGAACCCGAAAAGTGAAAATAAATTCGGATATAACCAAATTATAAAAAATAACCGAATAATCAAAATAATTCGGTTAAAAAAATTCTATTAGTTCTTGCTATTCGATTTTATCCGCTTTTTGCTCGATCTAAACAATAGAAATCACTATAAATGCGATAATCGCAGGCTTGCATGACGAAGTTATTCCAACGAAATAATAAATAATAGAACCCGGTCCCACAGAAACGCATTTTACGTGATATTCTGACGTAATAATAAATATTGGAACCGTGTCCGTAGAACGCATGATGGTGATATTCCGACGTAATAATAAAGAACGGAATATTAGAAGAATTTCACCATGTATGCAGTGCTTATAAATAGGTTATTCCAACATAATAATAAAGAATGGAATAATGTAAGAATTTCACCAAGTATAGGTATCCGTATACAAAGTTATTCCAATGAATAATAAAGAATGAAATAATCAAGTTCTCTTCATGAATACGAAAAGAATAACACCCTTACGTGTATAACAAATAATATCCCTTCACAATAATGATATCCCTTACGAGTACAACAAATAATATCCCCTACCTTTGAAAGAAGAGTATTCCGACTGGTAGGCCGAGGATATACTTGAAGAAAACTTGCAATACGCTCAAAAGCTTTCTTAAACTCTAAAGAAATACGCCAAGATTATAGAAGAAGAATTCTCTCTCTAGAGTTTCAAATTGAATTAAAGAAATAATGAATGAATGAGCTTCATTTATAGGAGAATGAACTACATAGTAATTAATTCATTGACGGTCCAGATTGATTTACTTTTAATCGGACGGTCCATATTTAAAGCAAAATCTTTTAAATAAAATATAATATATTCTATTTATAATCTAATAAAACGAATAACTTTATAAAAGTATTCTATTTTATATAAAAGATTTTTCTATGTAAAACACTATGCAACACTACGCATAATAAAATATAATATATTTTATTTATAGAATAACTTTATAAAAGTATTTTGTTTTATAAAAAGATTTTACTATGCAAAATACTATGCGTAATAGAATATAATATATTTCTATTTATAGAATAACTTTATAAAAGTATTCATTTTTATATAAAAAGATTTTACTATTAAAACTTTAAACCAACGACCCATATTGATTTACTATTATAATTTCAACCAACAGTCTGAAAAATTAGCACATCTCCTCATGGAATTATATTGTACCCAAAAATGATTTGGACCAAAAAAATATATATTTTTCGGGTGAATAATACCCCGTGAATAGTACTTCGGGAATAGTAATTTGTGAATAGTAACTCGTGAATAGTAACTCATGAATAGTAACTCGTGAATAGTACTCTGACACAAAAAGTGCCCCAAATACTCGAGTGAACAATACTAGAGTGAATAGTAACCAGGTATTTTATGATAACTTGTCCACTTTGAAAAATTTTCACATATCACCCTTGTGACGCCCCCAAAATAGGTCCATTCCATTCAACCCATTCTGAGTCGCTAAATACATGGTACAGAAATAACTACAACTTTATTATTACAACATATAAACTGTGAGTTTAAATACGAGATATTGCCATCTGTATAATATCCACACGCAAATAAATCCCCATCATAATTATTGATACATTATTTTACAAAATGGTGAGGACTACTAAACAACTCTCTCTAGAACCTTCATTCCATACCCGACTAGTACTCGCTACATTCTCGCCTCCCGAGAAGAAAAATGGAACAACAAGGAAAAGGGTGAGCTCAACTAGCCCAAGAAGAATATTATGACTAAGATAATATACAACAAATTATCGTTAGTCTTCACAGGAAAAAATCTAATAGAATACAATAGTCAACAAATTTTAAATCAATATTCATAACGGAAATAATAATTCATTAGAAGAGTTAAGTAGAGAATGCAAACTACTATCTTCTATATATGAATTTAAAAGTTCATCGTCGATATTTTATCCTGTAACATCAATCAATATATATCCGAATCAAATATTCATCTTTGCACTATGGCCAAAGATATTCATCATCACCGTCATGTTCATCTAAACACTGTTCATCTTTGCGCTTACGGGCCAAAGATATTAATCGATCGGTCTTGTTCATCTCAACACTGCTCATCTTCAGACTACGGGCCAAAGATATTCATCAAGAAATCATTCATCTTTTACTTCACTGAGATATTCAAAAGAATATCATCATTTAAGATCGAGGATGATGAAAAATATTTTTAAAGAAACGAATCCGATTGAAACAAAATGACAAGGATTAAGGATTAAGGATTCGTGATTTGTTTTATCCATGTTCAAAAATACCTCAAAAATAATCATAGTGGTGTAAAATTCAAGAATGATCAAAACATGGATACAATCAAAGCTAGTATCCGAATAGATATTTTGAACGAAAAAAAAGAAATTTCATTTTTCTATTGAATAAAGGTCAGTATTCGTGAATAGTGTCATATCGTGAATAAAATACCAGATCGTGAATAGTAACTCAGACACCAAAAGATAGAAATTTCACAAAAAACATCTTCACGCTTACGTGAATAGTACTAAATGAATAGTAAGAATCGTGAATAAGAACTCATGAATAAGTAATCGTGAATAAGAACTCATGAATAGTAACCCCATACATGAAAAAGTTCCAAATTTGATAAAAGTTCCAACCAATATTTCAAAGATAATGATATTGAAGAAATAATATCATTTGAGAAGAAAATAACATCCCTTTACCTCGAAAGACAAGATTTCTAAAGTTGAAACACCTGGATATAGGCTATGACTTGAACTTGCAATCAGATAGCAATACTCAAAGTATACTCAAAATACTCACAAGAATACGCCGATAAATAGAGAGAGAAAACTTGATTTAAAGTGTGATTTTCAATTCTAACCTAAGCACCTATTTATAGAAATTGCTTAGAACACCAAAGTAGAAAATTTAATATAATAATAATATATTATATATATATTCCTACGCCAACCAAGACTCCTGAAATCAGCATGTTTACAACACATGGGGGGCCAACCAAAACAATAAAAACGTTTTGTTGATATAAATAATTAAAACTTCCAAAAATCAATTATTTCGGAGCTTCGAAACTTCAATAATTCATAATAAATAGCTCTTTTATCAGAAAAATTCGAATCACATGAGTTTTTATAGAAATCCAATTCTCTACAACTTTGCAGAAGAAAGTTTTTCCAAATTCCAAACAGAATTGACCGAAATCCACAAACGGACGATTTTACAAAATTTATAATCAAATTTCGATTCAATAAATGGGGTCCAATTTACATGTTTAACATGTTTTAAACATTTATTGCAACAAAAATACACTTCCTCCTCGTATACTCATATATCCCACTTTCGTTGTAAAAATATCACCGTTAATATATTATTAAAATAATATATTTAAATGAATTATTTTATCAAAAAAGATAAAATATTAATTTTCAACAATTGTCACATTAAAATTTTCTCCATCTATATCCACATAAAATCAATATTTTCCTCATCATATAAATCAATAATTAATTATTCACAAATAATATTACGAGAATCACAAAGATCTTGCAAACCAGTGCCGCTCCTGTGGAAAGAGGGCTTTTCAATAAGAATTTCTCCTTCTTGGTAGCAATTATTAGGTGACCAAACCTCTCTTTAGACGTAACTTTCTAGACATTGCCAATAATGTTATCTAATAATATTATTCAGATAATATGAATTATTACTTCGATAATGAAAAATCTTTGTGTAATGACAATTATTGAAACAACAACAATATAAAATATCAACGCAATGAATTATTAAATCAATAAAATCTTGAGCAAGAATTACCGTAACAATTATTGAGTAGTGCCTTCTTATGTAAGAATCAATAATTGGTGTAATACTGGTGTCTTACCATTCAACAACGCGTATTAGTGTGTTTTAACCACCGGTATTCCAACAAGATAATTCTGTGAATAACTACTACTGTTATTTATAAACAACTTATATTTGTCGTTTTCTTCATCCAATCGCTTTTCAAGTTATGGGACCCACAAAAGATCAAATGGTCATTGCATTTAATATTCCCCAAAGCAGTTCAATATTCCACGACCAAACGAATATTCCCAAATATAATGAATATTTTATAACCACTTGCTTTATTCAAATATTTGCGTATTTTACCCATAACTATCCACATTAATCAAATCAACCCTTACTATTTCAAAATAATAAATAGAGGAAAATAAATTTAATTTATTAATAATTTGGGGTCTTACAACCCTTAACTTTAAACTTTTATCAATTTAACTATTTACCAAAATAGAAAAATTGAATACTTTTATTTCATAAAATTCGGGGTCTCACACTCTTACTAAGGTAAATGATGTTATTTTCTTCATACTCATAAGGGTTGTCATTTTATTCCTTATTAATTTATGGGAATAACATCTCTACACGGATTATCGCATGCCTGATGAATAACCCTTCGTATTCATTCTTTATTAAGTTGTGAAAACGATCTGTCTACGTGGATTACTGAATGACGAGTGAAAATCCATTTGCAGTTTTGTAAAATCTTTCATACTCGTATGGGATATCATTTCTTTTGTACTCGTCAAGGGATATCGTTTTCTTTCATATTTTTCTCCATTTATGGTACAAAATTATTGTTTGTTTCCATAACTTTATTGTTAAATGGTGAAAATCTCTGAAATTAGTAGAATATACTTAATAGTTTGCGCTTCATCTAATATCATTTCATTGGAATATTGGTCTAAACTTTCTTATTAAATTTTAATCTATTAATCTGAGGTACTATTCATGTCGGGGTACTATTCATCCGGGTACTATTCATGCCGAAGTACTATTCATGACATAATTTAATTTTTTTCTTTGTCCAAATTATCTTTGAAATTTGAATCTTAAATATCATTCTTGAATTTTACTCCACAATTGGTAATCATGTTGACAATCTGGACATTCTTGAACTCTTGATAAATTAAATTATAAATCTCTAATATTTATCTTTGATCTCACTCGATTCATTCTTTATATCATTGTCATCATCCTCGTACTTATATTGTGGTGAAAGTTATCTTTGACCTGTAGTGCAAAGATGGACTGTTGATTGGTATGATTATGACCAGGAATTATGTATTAATATAATCATGACCTTTATGTTACAGATAAAGGTTTGTGGTGAAAGTTCTCTTTGGGCCGTAGTGCATAGATAGATATGTGTTTGACATGATCATGACCATTGGTAATACAAACGAATATCTTCGGCCCGTAGTGCATAGATAATTCGTTGATTGAAAATAATTATTGATTGGTGTTATAGGGATAAAATATTGATGATGAACTTTTAAATAATAGAATATAGTAAACATCATGATCTACTTAACTCTTCTAATGGATTGTTATTTCCGCTGCAATTGTTGATCTAAAACTTGTTGTCTATTGTATTCTATCCGATTTTTCCCTGTTAAGGACTAAAGATATTTTTTTCTACATTATCTTAGTCATAATATTATTTACTGGGCTAGTTGAGCTCACCCTTTTCTTTCATTTTTCTCTTCAGGAAATGAGAATATAACTGAGACTAGTTGGGGAATGGAGTGATGGTCCAAGATGGTTGTTATAGTAGTCCTCACTATTCTATAAAATAGTGTGACAATAATTGTAATGAGGACTTTATTTGAGTTTGGATATTGTCTACGAGATAATATTTGTATTGAAACTCACAGCTTATGTTTTGTCGTATTTTACACGACAGTTAATAGTTGTATATAGGAAGTTTGTATTTGGATTCTGTATCATATATTTGGCGACTCAGAATGAGTTGTGTAGACCTATTTTGGGGGCGTCACAAACATGACATAAATGGACCCTTATATTCCCATCTATATATATATATCCATTATGTACATGACCTTCATCACAATAGAATAAATGGAGAGAAAAAGTGAGTAAAAGACAAAACACACTGAAATCATTTTTTTTGAAATCTTAATAGCATAACTGGGCTTCTGTTTTTGGGTCATTAAATCATGGAGCTAGGCAAGCCTATGGGTTGTGTAGCAGGCCAATAATAGACCTACAATAAACGAGCTAGATCAGGCTTCAGGGCGGACCAGATTGAAGGTCAGGTCAGGCCAGTCCAGACTTTATAGAAGGTCAGACCAAGCTAAATGTGAGCCAATAAACCATGGCCTATTCTCAGCCTTGCAGGCCGGGCATGATCGGTCTAGGTCGGACCAAGGCCAAGTCATAGAGGCCATTTGTGCACCACTAACACGTACTTGAGGAATAAATGAGAAAGAAAAAAAAAAGAATAAGAAAGAAAAGTATACTTTGTGTAAGAAAAAAATGTACTTGAGGAATAAATAAAATAAAATGAAAAAGTATACTAACCATTTGTTTATAGGCTATAATTGTTAATTTAATAGTTTTGCTCAATTTTTTTGGTGTAGCACTGCAGCCGAGACAGTAGGCTAACATGCCTAACAACCTTTATTTCTTCTTCTTTTTCTAGAGGCGGTATGTGGAGCAACTTTGTCATTAGCTAAGCGAAGAACAATATAACACTCTGCAAGTAACAACAAGACGACCGCAAATCAAGAACTTCCAAAGAGGCGTGATCGGCGGTGGCGGTGGGACAAGGTAACTCAACTTTTTGCTTCAATTTTGTCCGTTGCCTTTTAATTTCAACTTAATTTTATGACTTTCTGTAGTAAAACATGACATAAATGGACCCTTATTTACCCATCTATATATAGTCATTATGTACATGACCTTCATCACAATGGAATAAAGGGAGAGAAAAATTGAATAAAGAACAAAACAACTCATTAAAATCTATTTTTTTAAAAAAATCTTGGTAGTTTAACTAGGCTTCTATTTTTAGGCCATTAAATCATGGAGCTGGGCTTCTGTTTATAGGCCAACAACAAACCTACAGTAAACGAGCTAGACCAGGACTCATGACGATCTAGGCTTCAGGCCGGACTAGGTCGAAAGCGAGGCCAGTTCGAAATTTTTGAAAGGCCAAGTCGAACCGAATATGAGCCAATAAATCATGGTTTGTTCTCAGTCTTGCAGACTGGGTCTGATTAGTCTAGGCCTTGACTAGGCCGAATCAAGGTCAGGCCGCAGGACATTTGTGCACCGTTAACGCGTACATGACAGTGGAATATTAACTAGTGGTAAAGTAAAATGAGAATGAAAAAAAATGAAAAAATGTACTTGGGGAAAAATAAAATAAAATGAAAATTAAGGGCCCAAACTGCAAAACCGCCCTTGCTCTCTCATAGAGATCCTGTAGTGGAAGGACTGTATGTCAGCTCTCTGTATAAAAGCTCTCTCCGTTTCGAGGGTTAAACAAAAATTACACACAAAAGAAACCCCTTAGCTTTGGGGCTTCCCTTCTTTCTCCTTCTCCGCTTTCTCTCTCTAAATTTTTTTATGTTCGGTTGAATCCATGGACGTTTAAGCATACATCGTTTTCTCTCTCCTCAGCCAGGTTTTTCTCTCTCTATCTATATATCTATGGAGTTGGTTTACTTTTTGATAATATTCATTCAATCGAGGTTTTTATAGGTCTTTGTTGATTTTGTGTGTTTGTATTGTATTCAATTTGAGATTTTGATATATGTTATGTTTTGTGTTTTCAGTATATGTCAGTAAAGAAGTAAAAAGAGGTGATATGGCAACCCTAAGATCAAGCTTGCCGTCAAGGTTGCGTCAACTTCTATCCGGCGAAGGAGCCATTAGACCTTCTATTAAACTTGACTCTGACACTGTGAGTTCTTCGATTTCTCACTTATTATGTATAAGAAGTTTTTTTACATTTATTGTGTTAAGGCAATTAGAAGTCTGATTGTTGTATGCGTAGTTGTTTTTTCTTCTTGACGGGGTTCTGATAGTAATTGCTGATTAATTGGGCTTTATTTGCTTACAAAAAATGTGCATAATTGTTTTTCTTATATGTTAAGTGATTTGTAATGGACATTTGGTTGAATAATACTGTTTGAAATGCATTGGTCAGTTGACCTTTTTTGCTATGAGGTCGTAGAAGGCTAGCCAGTTCACGAAAACAAATTAAATGACCCTTTGACCTTTGTTTGGAAATAACTGGAAGTTAGAATATCTAAGGAGTTGAATTTTTGTATTGAAAGTGCTGGTAACATTTGATGCAAATTCTTAGTTTTTTTCCTATCTCTCTAATCCATCTTTTTGTCCATCTTAATCAGAGAATGGGAATCCAAATTCACAGAAAACTATTTTTCTCTCTTGTTTGTTGGTTTCATATCTTGTGCAATTTGTAATGGTAACTGCATTTTTGAAATGATGGTTATTACAAGGAAGAAAGAAAAACTTGTAAACTGTCCCTTGATGTCTCCTTTTGTATTCAGACTTATAAAACTTAGCTTTTCATCTAAATAGCAAGATAGTTTGATTGATTGATCAATTTTGCACTCCATTTGATATTTGCAATTAGATTACTTATATATTTGGATAATATTTCACATAAGTAAACCACTATTTTAGAACAATCAGGCCCAATCCATAACCATAAAAGAGATGATCCATCAATAGGATCAATAGGCCCAATTATATGGAGTCTATTTAAAATTTAAATTTTTTTTAGACAAGTAAATAAGAATGTATCAAAAGTGCGAAAAAGGGGGTAAATCTATGTACACAGTGTAACAGAAAGAAGCATGGGAAACAAAAGCTCACAAATATGCTCAGGCTACAGCACGTCACTCTCCCTATTCAATGAACTTACTAATGTATACATTTAGGGTCCTAGAGTAAACATGCCCCAAAAATCTGCAAAGGCTAAACTCAAACTCGGAAAGACTTCTTTTCTCTAACAAAAGGCTCAGAAATGCAAATCGGATCTGGTTCAAAGGCTTCTCCCTATATATGGTGTCTTATTAAATTAATGTGGTGTGAAAATGGAACTGAGCTTAATATTTTTTCACTTGTATGAGAAAATGCATTAAAAGAGTGTACCTGCGGTAACGCTCAAGCAATTTTTTTAGCATTTACTTGTAAAAAGAAAAGACTTGATATGTTTTTTTTGTTTGTGTGGTTATTGTTGCTTATTTAATTTAACCCAAATGAACCTAGGATTACCATGTTTAGCCTAAAATACTCTAATGAAGAACAAAATAATTTTATTTTTGCATCCTAATTCATGTGAATTTGTTTAGATACATTACAACTATAAGATAAGTGTATTTATATTTACACTATATTATTACTATAGTGGAAAGTATAAATTCTTCCTTTGCTCTTTTTAATATGACTATTCGTACCAGTCAAAAGAACCTATGTTCCCTTTGATCCTCACCGTTTCTCGTTCACACCCTCTCCCTCATCCTTGGCTTTTGAACTTTTGAAGCTATTCTCTGTCTGCATCAACTGGCCTTCATAAACACACCCAGTGCTTTACGGCCATGTGCCTTTTGTGACTACTGCACATCTTGTGAGCTATTAGTCCTATATATTAATATTAATCAACTAATTTTTTTGAAAGTTGAAAAATTCATGTATTAAACAAAAGGTAGGAATTCTTTATCCCTGGGGCTATTTACAAATTCCAAGGGATAAGAATTTGTCGAGGATGCTTGTGGAAGGCAGAGACTACGTCAGTTCAGGGGGGATTAGACAGCTGTTTACGTGACGCATAGAGCTCCTTGCCACCCAACTCCAATTTCTGGAAGAGATAAAACCCAAGAAAGATAGAACGGAAATAGTCTACTTCCATTTATTCTATATCCTTGTGCTTTAGACCTTCTTTCCTTCTTTCATTGTAAAAGCTTGTCTATTAACGGCCTGATCCTTTTTCTTATTCTGCATCTCTTTGTTCGCTAGCCTTCAACCCATACTTTTTTATCTGTTGTCAAACAATATTTGATCCTGGTTTATCGTTATTTTTTGTTTTATTGTACATGATCTGTTCAAAGTCAAGCCTATGTGGGGTGAGCCTGTTAACAAAGGGTATGCATGAAGTTACCAGCGTACAAGTTTAGTAATTAATGATGTAATATATAACAAACTATAAAATTTACACCTTCTGTTACTTGGTGGTAGAATGCAATTAGTCAGCAATCAGCAGAATAAGGGTATACCAACTTATGGGGAAAATGTTGGCCAACATTTAAGTGGTGAAAGAAATTTAATTTATTTATTTTGTTTGTGGTAGTTTCATGTTTTTCCTATCGTTTCCGAAAGGCTGTATGCAAATTCATAAGGAGGTGTAATAATCATTGTGGTGTAATTTAAATAACATGAATGATTCTATGCATTTTTGTACAGAAACTTGTGAGCTACCATGAACTTATTGTGTGCATGGCTAGCCAAGTTTTGTATTTCAAGTTTTGGGGCTTATATGATGGAGATGCTTCAAAGTGTAGTGTATTTGGGATGAGCTCTTGATATTGAAAATTTCTTTCTAGATTATAGTTGTTGATATTGTACTTAGCTGTCAAACTTCACATGTCTGTCATGTCAAACAGCAGAAGTTCTTTTAACCATTTGAAAGTTTTCATACTTATATATATATATATATATATATATATTCATAATCAGCTGAGATTTTTATGTCTACTTCACATCCAGTTCCATCAAAAGAAATGAAAGAGGAGGAAGAGAACCTTATTTTATTATTTCATTTTATGTCATTATCTTCTTCTTTAATGCTAAGTTGCTAGATTAGCTTCCTGACACTGCCAAGTTGACTAGCCCAACAGAGTTACAAAGGATCACATCACAGTCTTAAAAGGCAGATGCACAAGTTGAATATATAAAAATCATATATAGATATCTATATTATATGTATGTATATGTATATTAGTGATTAAGTTATAATGCGCTGATAATGAGTAACTAAATAGAAAAAAAATGATGAAAACATCCTGAAACTATTTTGTGGGTCATTTGGAGATTTAGGGGTGCAAGGAGCTTCGGTTAGTATCAGTATCATGCAGTTTTTTGTGTCGTCATCAGTAGTGCCATACAGTTGGTTTGGCGGAAAGAAATTGTTAAGAGCCTTGACATTTTCTGCAATATAAATCACCTTTTATGATTATTGTATTCTTCTTATTTGCGGCTGAATTATAGACCTTTACCACTCTCTTATCATTCTCGCCTATAGGTTAATCCTGTCCATTTATATACTTGCAGCCTCCCAATATAAAGTCATTCATTGACAAGGTGATACAGTGCCCCCTACAAGATATAGCAATACCTCTGTCTGGGTTTCGATGGGAGTACAGCAAGGTGATTACATTCTACTTCCGCGTTATCTCTCTAATTTTTCTTTAACTTGTGATTTTTCACTTATTTCTTACTTTGGTTTCAGGGAAATTTTCATCACTGGAGGCCTCTGTTTCTTCATTTCGATACATACTTCAAAACATATTTGTCATGTAGGAACGACCTTCTCTTAACTGATAATATTTTAGAAGGTGATGCTCTCTTTCCAAAGCAAGCTGTTCTGCAAATTTTACGAGTGATGCAAATCATTTTAGAGAACTGCCATAACAAGAGTTCATTTAATGGCTTGGAGGTAAGGTGGATGGTATTTGTTATTTGTTTACATTTTTTTGACAACTTGTTTACTAGAGTTCAGCGACTTTATATGTTGTATGTCCATGTCTTTCTTACATATTTTTATGAGTCCTTTTTGCTATTTTACTCGAGCCTTAGCAACTTTTTCATGTCTAATCTTCTGCTGTTCTAATTCCAGCATTTCAAGCTCTTGCTGACATCAGCAGATCCTGAAATTCTCATAGCAGCCTTAGAGACTCTCTCTGCATTAGTGCAAATAAATCCCTCGAAAATGCATTCAAGTGGGAAGTTGGTTGGATGTGGCTCATTAAACAGCTGTCTCCTGTCCCTAGCACAGGGATGGGGAAGCAAGGAAGAGGGCTTGGGTCTATATTCATGTGTTATGTTAAATGAGAGAACCCAAGAGGGAGGACTATGCTTATTTCCTTCTGATGTACAAAATGACACTGACAAATCTCAGTACCGGGTAGGGTCGACTCTTTACTTTGAACTGCATGGTATCAATTCTCAAAGTACCGGGGGATTGATTGAAGGAGCCACGTCTTCTGGAACAAGTGTTATTCACATCCCTGATCTCCATTTGCGAAAGGAAGACGATTTGTCACTCATGAAGATGTGCATTGAGCAGTATAATGTTCCTCCTGAGCACAGATTCTCATTGCTGACCAGAATCAGATATGCTCATGCCTTCCGGTCTCCTAGAATATCCAGGCTGTACAGCAAGATCTGCCTTCTTGCATTCGTTGTGCTTGTTCAGTCTTCTGATTCTCATGATGAACTAGTGTCCTTCTTTGCTAATGAACCCGAATACACAAATGAACTAATTAGGATTGTGAAGTCTGAAGAAACGATCTCTGGGAACATTAGAACACTTGCAATGCATGCATTGGGATCTCAATTAGCTGCATATTCATCATCTCATGAAAGGGCACGGATTTTGAGCGGATCAAGTATCAGTTTTGCTGGGGGTAACCGCATGATTCTCTTAAATGTGCTGCAGAGAGCGATTTTATCACTGAATAGTTCCAATGATCTGTCATCAATCGCCTTTGTTGAAGCAC
The DNA here is from genome assembly GCA_020205615.1 of Panax quinquefolius. Lineage (NCBI taxonomy): Eukaryota > Viridiplantae > Streptophyta > Magnoliopsida > Apiales > Araliaceae > Panax > Panax quinquefolius. Next base: position 17,111,675 of record CM035170.1, on the reverse strand, counting down.
TTCTGCAATTTTACCTGCTTCATGTCATATCTACATCAAGTTCTGGAAGTGTTATTCGGGGGTCAGGAATGGTACCCACGTTTTTACCTCTATTGGAAGATTCTGATCCGACGCACATGCATCTTGTGTGTTTAGCTGTGAAAACTTTACAGAAGCTCATGGACTACAGCAATTCAGCAGTGACTCTCTTTAAAGACTCAGGGGGAGTAGAGCTTTTGGCCAATAGACTGCAGATAGAAGTACATAGAGTAATAAATTTGGCTGGAACTGATGATAATTTGATGAACATTGCTGAATCCTCGAGGCGTAATGATGATCAGTTGTATGCTCAGAAGAGGCTTATCAGGGTTTTATTGAAAGCACTAGGATCTGCTACTTATGCACCAGCAAACACTACAAGATCTCCGATTGCTCAGGATGTTTCTTTACCTTCAACTCTATCACTAATCTTTAAAAATGTGGATAAATTTGGGGGTGATATATATTCCTCAGCTGTGACTGTTATGAGTGAAATAATTCATAAAGACCCTACTAGTTTTCCTGCTTTGGATGAATTGGGTCTTCCTGACGCTTTCTTATCATCAGTGATAGCTGGAATACTTCCTTCCTGTAAGGCTCTTATATGTGTTCCAAATGGTCTTGGTGCAATTTGTCTTAATGCCAAAGGCTTAGAGGCAGTGAGAGAAACTTCAGCTTTACGGTTCCTTGTAGATATATTCACAAACAGGAAATATGTACTAGCAATGAACGATGGTATTGTTCCATTGGCAAATGCTGTAGAAGAGCTTTTGCGCCATGTATCTTCATTGAGGAGTATTGGTGTTGATCTGATCATTGAGATTGTTAATCAGATTGCTTCAATAGGGGACTCCAAGTTTACAGGGTCCTTGGGAAAAGTCAACGGGACTACGGAAATGGAAATGGATTCTGAGGACAAGGAAAACGAGGGTCCTTGTCTGGTTGGTGCAAAAGATTCAACTTCTGAAGGGGTCAGTAATGAGCAGTTTATCCAACTTAGCATCTTTCATGTGATGGTCGTGGTTCACAGAACAATGGAAAATTCTGAAACATGTAGGTTATTTGTGGAGAAGTCGGGAATTGAAGCTTTGCTGAAACTTCTGTTACGGCCGAGTATTGCACAGTCTTCGGAAGGAATGTCAATTGCTTTGCATAGCACCATGGTTTTTAAGGGTTTTACTCAACATCACTCTTCTCCTTTAGCACGTGCTTTCTGTTCCTCTCTTAGGGATCATTTAAAGAAAGCTTTGACAACATTTAGCACAGTTGCAGGATCCTTTTGTTGGATCCTAAAGTGACTCAGATAGTGGGATCTTTTCATCACTTTTTCTTGTTGAATTCCTTCTTTTCTTGCTGCCTCAAAAGATAATCGCTGGGTAACTGCATTGCTTACAGAATTTGGAAATGATAGCAAGGATGTTTTAGAAGATATTGGTCGTGTTCAACGTGAAGTTCTATGGCAGATTGCTCTTCTAGAAGATGCTAAGCTTGAGATAGAGGATGATGGTACTGGTTCCGGTGAAGATTCACGACAGTCAGAATCAACTAATGAAACTGAAGAGCAAAGATTTAACTCCTTTAGGCAATTTCTCGATCCTCTATTGAGAAGAAGGGCGTCGGGGTGGAGTTTTGAGTCCCAGTTTTTTGACCTTATAAACCTGTACCGTGATCTTACTCGTGCTTCAGGCCTTCAGCAAAGACAAAGCATTATCAGTCCTTCAAACCTTCGGCTGGGAGCCAGCCACCACCAATCACATCATTTCAGTTCTTCTGATGGTGTTGGGGGCAGTGGTGAAAAAGAAGATGACAAACAGAGATCCTATTATTCTTCTTGTTGTGATATGGTGAAGTCACTATCTTTTCACATTACCCACTTGTTTCAAGAGCTGGGAAAAGCAATGTTTCTTCCATCTCGTCGACGAGATGATTTGGTGAATGTGTCTCCTTCTTCAAAATCAGTGGCTTCTACCTTTGCTTCAATCGCCCTAGATCATATGAATTTTGGAGGTCATGTAAATCCTTCTGGATCGGAGGCATCTGTGTCAGCCAAATGTCGCTACTTTGGCAAAGTTATAGATTTCATTGATGGCATTTTATTGGAGAAGCCAGAGTCGTGCAATCCTGTTCTGTTAAATTCCTTGTATGGGCGTGGGGTTGTTCAATCAGTGTTGACCACATTTGAGGCCACCAGTCAGTTGCTTTTTGCGGTTAACAGGACTCCTGCATCTCCTATGGACACTGATGAAGGAATCTTAAAGCCGAATGATACAGAAGAAACAGATCATTCATGGATTTATGGTCCCTTGGCTAGCTATGGTAAACTGATGGACCACCTTGTGACTTCATCTTTTATTCTAGTGCCATTCACGAAACACTTGCTGACACAACCTCTAGTGAATGGAGATATTCCATTCCCTCGGGATGCTGATACATTCGTAAAGGTCCTTCAATCCACAATACTTAAGACAGTGCTTCCTGTTTGGACGCACCCTCAGTTTACTGACTGCAATTATGATTTCATTGCTACTGTTGTATCTATAATTCGGCACATTTATTCTGGGGTTGAAGTGAAAAGTGTGAGCAGTACTGCAACACGTCCATCTGGCCCTCCTCCAAATGAAACAACTATTTCCACAATTGTTGAGATGGGGTTTTCTAGGCCCCGGGCAGAAGAGGCTCTGAGGCAGGTTGGGTCAAATAGTGTGGAGCTGGCAATGGAATGGTTGTTTTCACATCCAGAGGAAATACAAGAAGATGACGAACTTGCTCGTGCACTTGCCATGTCCCTTGGAAACTCCGGATCAGACACAAAGGAAGATACTGCAACTGAGAATACTCAGCAAATCGAAGAAGAAGAAGTTCAACTTCCTCCTGTTGATGACTTATTATCAACCTGTAGAAAGCTTCTGCAAATGAAGGACTCCCTAGCATTCCCAGTTCGGGATCTTCTTGTAATGATTTGTTCCCGAAATGATGGTGAATATAGATCAAATGTAATCTCGTTTATCATAGAGCAGGTGAAACTTTGTAGTGCCATCTTTGACAGTGGTAACAGTAACATGCTATCCTCCCTTTTTCATGTTATTGCACTAATTCTCAATGAAGATGTGGTAGCACGAGAAGTTGCTTCCAAGAGTGGTCTGGTTAAAGTGGCCTCAGATCTACTTTCACTCTGGAATTCTGGTTCACTTGACAAGGGGATATCCCAAGTTCCCAAATGGGTGACAGCAGCTTTTGTTGCTATTGATCAGCTTGCTCAGGTGGATCAAAAATTAAATGCTGATATTTCAGAGCTGTTGAAGAAGAGTGATGGTGGTACTCAGACGTCTGTCGTAATAGACGAGGATAAACCAAACAAACTGGAGACGACCTTAGGGTCATCTTCAAAGAATATGGACATACTGGAGCAGAAGAGACTTGTTGAGATTGCTTGTGGTTGTATGAGGAGCCAGCTTCCTTCTGAAACGACGCATGCTGTTCTGCAGCTATGTTCTTCACTTACTAGAAATTATTCTGTTGCCGTTAATTTTCTTGATGCGGGAGGTTTGCCTTTACTGCTTTCCTTACCGACAAGTAGCCTGTTTGTTGGGTTCGATAATGTTGCCGCTACTATAATCCGCCATATACTTGAAGATCCGCAGACTCTCCAGCAAGCAATGGAATCTGAGATAAGGCACAGTGTTGTGACTGCTGCAAATCGACAGTCCAATGGCAGGCTTACACCACACAATTTTCTCTTAAATTTAACCTCTGTCATCTCACGAGATCCGGTGATATTTATGCGGGCTGCACTGACTGTGTGTCAAGTTGAGATGGTGGGTGAAAGGCCATATATTGTGTTACTGAAAGATCGTGAGAAGGACAAGTTCAAAGAGAAGGAGAAAGAGAGGGGAGAGGAAAAGGACAAATCAAATACTACTGATGGGAAGGTTACTTTGGGTAATGTGGGCGGGAGTGCACATGGCAAGCTTTCTGATACAAATTCCAAAAATTCTAAAGTTCACAGAAAACCTCCTCAGAGTTTTGTAAATGTAATTGAACTTCTTTTGGATTCTGTTACTACTTTTCTACCTCCTTTGAATGATGACACAGTGGTAAGGGATGGCTCATCATCAACTGATATGGACATTGATGTTTCTGTGAGTAAGGGTAAAGGAAAAGCCATCGTCTCTGCACCTGAAGAGAGTGAAATCAAAAACCAGGATTCTTCTGCATCCTTGGCGAAGATTGTATTTATTTTGAAGCTCTTATTCGAGATTCTGTTGATGTATGCTTCATCTGTTAATGTTCTACTGCGGAAAGATGCTGAAGTTAGCAGTTTCAGGGGTCTTCCTCAAAGGGATCCTGCTGGTTTATACACTGGTGGAATATTTTACCACATCCTCCATAAATTTCTTCCATATTCCAAACATTCTAGAAAAGAAAAGAAACCAGATATTGACTGGAGACATAAACTAGCAAGCAGGGCTAGTCAGTTTTTGGTTGCATCTTGTGTTCGTTCATCGGAGGCAAGGAAGAGGGTGTTTATGGAAATCAGTAATGTTTTCAGTGATTTTGTTGATTCTTCTAAAGGTTTTAGGCCACCAGAAAGTGATATCCAGGCTTTTATTGATTTGCTCAATGATGTACTGGCTGCTCGCTCGCCTACAGGCTCTTACATCTCAGCAGAAGCTTCTGTCACTTTCATTGATGTAGGTTTGGTTAGATCATTAACTCGGACTCTACATGTATTGGATCTGGATCATGGTGATTCACCCAAGGTTGCTACTGGACTTGTGAAAATTCTGGAGCTGGTGACCAAAGAACATGTTCATGCCGCTGAATCTAACAGTGGGAAAGGTGACAATTCGACAAAGCCTCCTGATCATAGTCAGGCTGTAGGATCAGATAACAGCCATAACATATCCCAATCTATGGAAACTACACCTCAACCAAATTTGACTTCTGCGGCAACTGATCACGTCGAGCCTTTTAACACTGTCCAGACATATGGTGGATCTGAGGCTGTCACGGATGATATGGAACACGACCAGGATATTGATGGAGGTTTTACTCTGCCAAGTGAAGATGATTACATGCATGAAACTTCTGAGGACACAAGGGGTCTTGAAAATGGCCTTGATGCTGTGGGGATAAGATTTGAAATCGTGCCTGATGTCCAAGAGAACCTTGACGAAGATGATGACGAGGATATGTCAGGGGACGAAGGAGATGAAGTAGATGAAGACGAAGATGGGGATGATGAGGAACACAATGATCTGGAAGAAGATGAAGTCCATCACCTGCCGCATCCTGACACAGATCAAGATGACCATGAAATTGATGAAGACGAGTTTGATGAGGAGGTGATGGAGGAAGAGGATGATGATGATGATGAGGATGACGAGGATGGTGTTGTACTTAGGTTGGGGGAGGGAATGAATGGAATAAATGTGTTCGACCATATTGAGGTCTTTGGTAGAGATAATAGCTTTTCGAATGAAACTCTCCATGTGATGCCTGTTGAAGTTTTTGGCTCCAGACGCCAGGGGCGTACTACTTCCATCTACAATCTCTTGGGGAGAACAGGTGACAATTCTACTCCTGCCCAACATCCACTTTTGGTGGAACCTACTTCCTCTCTGCCCAGCGTTCCTTCCAGACAATCAGGTAGATGTGCCATGTAGATGATTTTTCTCTGGTTTTTTATTTTTTTTGTAAAGCCTTTATCTTGTGACTTCCGATGCATGACCTTCTGGTTTTGTGGTTTATCTTTCCAATAATAATTATTTAAGACTATCAAACTTTAATCATGTAATCTGACTTGTATTCCTTTTTGATTTTTTATTTATGCAGAGAATGCTCGTGATGTTTTTACTGATAGGAACTTGGAGAGCACCTCACGATTAGAGTCTATTTTTCGGTCACTAAGGAATGAACGTAATGGACACCGGCTCAACTTGTGGGCTGATGATAACCAGCAACATGGTGGATCAAATACATCTGCAATTCCTCAAGGCCTTGAAGATTTGCTTGTGTCACAATTGAGGCCTCCAACAGTAGAGAAACCCTCAAATCAAAACACAACTGTCGAAACTCAGGCTAAAGGTGAGGCCAGTGAATTGCAGGAAGGAATGATGACTGAAGTTCCTGCTGGAGACAATGGAAACAGTGAAACCAATTATCCACCTGCTCCCTCTTCTGCGGTATTGGATACTTCTGGCAGTGCTGATACCAGACCAGCAGCAAATGGATTGCAACAGGGAACAGATTCGTCACGTACTCCTCAATCTGTTGAAATGCAATTTGAGCACAATGATGCTGTTGCACGAGATGTTGAAGCCGTGAGCCAAGAAAGTAGTGGAAGTGGGGCAACGTTAGGGGAGAGCCTTCGAAGTCTGGATGTTGAAATTGGAAGTGCTGATGGCCATGATGATGGTGGAGACAGGCAAGGGACTGCTGACCCTCGAACAAGAAGAACAAATGTGTCATTTGGGAACAATACACCAGTAAGTGGAAGAGATGCCTCCATTCATAGTCTAACAGAGGTCTCAGAAAATCCTAGTCAAGAAGCAGATCAGGGTGATCCAGTTGAGGAACAGCAGCATAATGGTGATACTGACTCTGGATCAATTGACCCGGCTTTCCTTGATGCACTTCCTGAGGAGTTGCGTGCTGAGGTTCTTTCTGCTCAACAGGGTCAAGTTGCGCAACCTTCGAATGCTGAGCTAGAGCCACAAAATAATGAAGATATTGATCCTGAATTTCTTGCAGCGCTTCCTCCAGACATTCGAGAAGAAGTTCTAGCTCAGCAACAGGCTCAAAGGCTACATCAGTCACAGGAATTGGAAGGACAACCTGTGGAAATGGACACCGTCTCAATAATTGCTACTTTTCCTTCAGAATTACGGGAAGAGGTACATCATATTTGTTATTTAAAATCTTTTCTCTATAGTGTTGAACTTTTCTCTTGCGCTTACATCCTCAGGTTCTTTTAACATCCTCTGATGCAATTCTTGCCAATCTCACACCTGCTCTTGTTGCGGAGGCAAATATGCTGCGTGAAAGGTTTGCTCGCCGTTATAATAGAACACTCTTTGGTATGTATCCAAGGAATCGGCGGGGGGAGTCTTCTAGGCGGGGTGATGGTATTGGATCAAGCCTGGATAGAGCTGGTGGGATTACTGCTCGTAGGTCTTTGGGTAGTAAGCCGGTTGAAGCTGATGGGGCTCCTTTGGTTGACACTGAAGATCTGAAAGCAATGATTCGGTTGCTTCGTGTTGTTCAGGTATTCATTTGGAGTGGAATGAGAGGATTATGTTATACCTGTGTCCCTATTTAATATATTGAACTATTTGGTAACTTATTGCAGCCACTATACAAAGGTCAGCTTCAGAGGCTTCTGTTGAATTTATGTGCTCATAGTGAAACTAGAACTTCTCTGGTAAAAATCCTTATGGAACTGTTGATGCTTGATATAAGAAAGCCTACAAATCATTTGAGTTCTTCTGAGCCGTCATATAGGCTGTATGCTTGCCAAAGCCACGTGATGTACTCTCGACCTCAATATTTTGATGGTAAGGTTCCTACAACTCATTTTTCGGTTCGATAGTGTTGCTTGTATTTTAAAGATCAAGATCTGGTAAAAAGCCTTATGCATGTAGTTATGGTGCGGGCAGAAGTTATCTTGAAGTAGTTGTAGAAACATATGCTTAACTTTAGGTTTTCGGATACGTTAAATGGACACATTGTTTACCAGTCCTGTACTTGCAATTTTTGAGGCGTTCCTTTATGCATTTGGCATAAAGTGTTTTGCCTTTCTTCTTTGCTTTAAATTTTGCCTTTCTGTTAACTGTATATTTGTGATTGTGGGTGGTTTGTTTAAAGATGACTTTTAACACAATGGTTCGAATAATAAACTTGCTCTAACAGGTGTACCTCCTTTGGTATCTCGGCGTGTTCTGGAAACTCTTACATTCTTGGCTCGAAATCATCCTTTTGTGGCTAAAATTTTTCTCCATTTTAGTCTGCCTCCACCATCTGTGCAAGAATCTGGGGGTCTTGATCAGACGCGTGGAAAAGCCGTCATGGTGGTTGAAGAAGATGAAACAGAAAAAATGCTGCATCAGGAAGGACACTTATCCATTACATTGCTTCTGAGCCTCTTGAATCTACCCCTTTATTTGAGAAGTATAGCCCATCTTGAACAGGTAGTGATTGCATGAATTTTGTTATTCTCGCATCCCTTGTGTAAATTCTTCAACATGCTACTGTTGTGTTGTTTCTTCATTGATTCGGATTCTTGTTTCAGCTGCTGAATTTATTCGATGTCATCATTGATAATGCTGAAAGCAAAACAAATTCTTCCGATGAGCCTGGGCCATCTGGCCCCGAACAAGTATCTGGTCAGATTTCCACCTCTGATGCTGAAATAAATACAGGGTCTGGTGGCACATCATCTGGCTCTGATGCTAGATCATCCAAGGCAGATGAGACCTCCAAACTCTCAGCAGCTACTGGTTCAAACAGAAAGCTTGACTCCGAAAATGTTTTGCTTAACCTTCCACAAGCAGAACTTCGACTTCTATGTTCACTGCTTGCACGTGAGGGGTATGATCTCCAGTCACTGGGGCTTCTTTCTTGTCTGCTATTGTTTTCTTATTCTATTATTTCGAATTTCTATGTATTATATTAAATGTCTTTCTTGTCTGATGGTTGCTCCTGAATTAACTACTTTTCTTTTGAGTTTATACTGGCCATATCTGAATAAAACATATTGCTTGCTTTAATGTGATTTCACTTGCTGCAATAACTGAAAATTAAAAATGACATTGAAACTCTCCCTCCCTCTCTCTCCCTCTCTCTCTCTCTCTCTGTGCATGTGTTTGCTTTGTTTTACTTTCCTCATGGGGGCAGGGTGAGGAGTATTGTGCATGATGGGTTTTGCTCAAGTTGCATCGACTCAATATCTAGGATCAAATAGTAGCGACCAAACGAAACTGGTTTTATCACTAATATAAATGTTTTGCACCCATCACTGAAAGTGGGTTATAGATTCTTTCGCATTATATTTAAAGTAGGTTTATCTTTCCGTGTTCATATTTGGATAAGTGCTGATGGCATTTGGTAGATGCATCACCCCATGTGTGTGTGTAAGATGAGATAGATGCTTTATCATGGTTTCTATCTCAGAGTTTTGGTCCGGTTTGTTGCAATAACCTAGAGCTAGAAATGGATTATTCCATTCCTTACTCTTTATGATATTAATTTTGTTTCTGATGTGTTTTCTCTTTCTCTCTTAAATTTGGGCTAATGTATGTATCCTTTTAACAGTCTGTCAGATAATGCATATGCTCTTGTGGCTGAAGTATTGAAGAAGTTAGTGGCCATTGCACCCATTCATTGCCATTTATTTATCACAGAACTATCTGGTTCTGTGCAAAACTTGACTAGAACTGCCATGGATGAGTTACATATATTTGGAGAAGTAGAGAAAGCCCTCCTTAGTGCCACATCTTCTGATGGAGCTGCAATTCTTAGGGTCTTGCAGGCATTAAGCTCACTTGTTGCTTCCCTTATTGTAAAAGAGAAGAATCGCTATGTTCTTTCTGAAAAGGAGCACACTGCTGCCCTTTCTCTAGTTGGGAGCATCAATGCTGCTTTAGATCCTCTGTGGGTGGAGCTGAGCACCTGCATAAGTAAAATAGAGAGCTATTCAGATTCCCCGCCTGATTTGTCAAAATCTTCCATGGCTTCAACATCTAAATCATCTGGTGTAATGCCGCCACTCCCTGCGGGTACTCAGAATATCTTGCCTTACATAGAATCCTTCTTTGTAATGTGTGAGAAGTTGCATCCCGTGCAGTCAGGTGCAGGACAGGATCTCGGTGTTGCTGTTGTTTCTGAAGTTGAAGAAGCCACCACTTCTGATAGTCAGCAGAAAACTTCAGGTCCTGTTCTAAAAGTAGATGAAAAACACATGGCTTTTGTTAAGTTTTCAGATAAGCATAGAAAGCTCCTTAATGCTTTCATCAGGCAAAACCCTGGGTTGCTGGAGAAGTCTTTCTCACTCATGCTGAAGGTTCCTCGCTTCATTGATTTTGACAACAAACGTGCTCATTTTAGATCTAAAATTAAGCATCAGCATGATCATCATCACAGTCCTTTGAGAATTTCTGTTAGGAGAGCTTACATTCTAGAAGATTCATATAATCAGCTGCGCATGAGGTCAAGACAAGATTTAAAGGGCAGGTTAACTGTTCACTTTCAAGGGGAGGAAGGTATAGATGCAGGTGGACTTACCAGGGAATGGTATCAGTTGTTATCCAGGGTCATTTTTGACAAGGGAGCACTATTATTTACAACAGTCGGCAATGAATCAACTTTCCAGCCAAATCCAAATTCTGTTTACCAAACAGAACACCTGTCGTACTTCAAGTTTGTTGGGCGAGTTGTGAGTATCTTTTTTCTGGGTTTGTTGAGTTGCGATTTTTTTTTTGTGCGCTTAACTTATATGTCTGCTTTTATTGTGCAGGTTGGAAAAGCGCTTTTTGATGGTCAACTTCTTGATGTTCATTTCACAAGATCCTTTTACAAGCATATCCTTGGGGTTAAAGTGACTTATCATGACATTGAAGCTATCGATCCTGACTACTTCAAAAACTTGAAGTGGATGCTTGAGGTCTGTTGCATGATAGAGTTTATACTCTCTCTGATTTATATTAAAAATATCCATAACTGTAGTTTTGCTATGTTCTATACGTTGATGTTTGAGGTGGTTGCGTTTAATGATCATATGATATTTTTTCTATCCTTGTATTTTTCTTACAACTCCTAAACTTGTAAACTTGGCATGTGAACAACTGTAACTTTTTCAGTGGTCAGGGTACTTAGTTCTTTGCTTACCTTTGCAGAATGATATCAGCGATATTTTAGACCTGACTTTTAGCATTGATGCTGATGAAGAGAAGCTAATATTATATGAGCGAGCACAAGTATGTACTCTTTCAGGACCTCCTTTAATTGCTTATTTTTCATCAATCTTTTATTTTGAATTGTAATTTTACATGCTGCAGGTAACTGACTATGAACTCCGCGAAAATGGCCGAAATATTCGCGTTACGGAGGAAAACAAGCATGAATATGTTGACTTAGTTGCTGAACATCGTTTAACCACCGCTATTCGTCCTCAAATAAATGCATTTTTGGAGGGGTTTAGTGAATTGATTCATCGAGATTTAATTTCTATATTTAATGATAAGGAATTGGAACTTTTGATAAGTGGGCTACCAGATATCGATTGTGAGTCCCCTAATATATATATTTTAAAATCAAATTTCTTTCTTGATCACTTGAAATATCAAAATGCCCTAAACTAAATCCTTTTTTATTATGTTTTTTAGTGGATGATATGAGAGCGAATACAGAGTATTCTGGGTACAGTGCAGCATCTCCTGTTATCCAGTGGTTTTGGGAGGTTGCTCAAGGTTTCAGCAAGGAAGATAAGGCACGACTTTTACAGTTTGTGACTGGCACCTCAAAGGTACTTTTCTTCTATATAATCGTTTGGATTCCAATAATTGATTCTACTTGTGCACGATTATTTTAGTGATTCTTTACCTGTGATCTTTTCATTAAGGTCATTTTGTTTGATGGCCTTTGCCCTTTATTTTATGCCTTTTGCTTGCAAGGCAGGGCTGTGTTTTTATTTAGAATCCAAATGAATTTTTATTCTTAACAATGTACCTTTGAACTCTTGCAGGTACCTTTAGAAGGGTTTAGCGCACTACAAGGAATTTCAGGCTCCCAAAAGTTTCAGATTCATAAGGCATATGGCAGCCCAGATCATTTGCCTTCAGCTCATACATGGTACCATTCTAGTTCAATTGTTGTAAGAGAAAGGCGGTTGCCGTTCTCTTTTTTGCTTTTGACTTATTTCTCCTGCCAATTACTTATGGTTAATCAACTTGTTAACGTAAAACCCGAATTTCACTTGATGAATGCAGTTTCAACCAGTTGGATCTACCGGAGTATCCTTCAAAGCAACATTTAGAGGAGAGACTGCTGCTTGCTATTCATGAAGCCAATGAAGGATTTGGGTTTGGCTAGGGTAAAGAAAGATACAGGGGAAGGGAGGCGAGGGGAGGGGAGGGGAGGGGTATGTTATATTGTAGATAAAAATATGATGTCAAAAAGGAAAATTCATCAGATGAGAAGTAAAGGGCGTTTGAAATCAAGCTGATACGTGTTTATATACTGTACAGTCTATTTGTTATTGCAAAAAACTCTTGGCGTTATTAAATTTGCCAATCTTCTTCTCAAACTTGGTTTTTTTTCCCGTGTATCCTTTTTTTGGTATACTGAAATTTATTAATGCAACAGGGAACTCTCCAGTCTCTCCATGTTTAATTGATTGATGCATGGTATTTCTTAGGAGTTCCCTACTAATCTTTTTTCGTTCTTTTGTTATTTAGTTAATTTTGGGAATTGGTATCGACTGTAGTTTTCAAGTTCATATTAAATCTCAGTCTTGGGTTTTCTTCAGTTTCTTTGAAGTTGCATTTTGGATTTGGTAATTTTTTTTTAGTATTTTTTTAATTATTTTTAGTTTCTTGTGCTCTCTCTGTACTTTGGTCTGTTGTCTAAAGAGAGAAAAGTACACTAGTGCTAATTCAGGAAAGAACCACCTCAAACATTTGTAAAATAATTCATCAAATTACATATTAAAAAGAAATATAAATGATAATCATTATAAAAATAGGGGCATAGAACAGTAAAAGTTGTTGATATGAATTATGGAAATATTAATAAAAATTAAAAAATGGACCTAAATATTTGCAATATATATCATTTTCTTATAATATTTCACCAAAAATACAAGGATAGGGAAAATATAAGATGATCATACTATACTACCTTTGCTCATTAAAAAAAGCTCAAGATACAAGGTTCAAATTCCACCATATATGTTATTAATTCATCAACAATCTTGAATCCTTCTTTAGAACTACAACAGTTGATCTAATACAATTGTTATTATTAACCCATGGCATCAACAATCTTGAATTCTTCTTTAGTTTCCTTCCTCACTATCTTGACCAAACTCTTGTACCATTATCTCCTTCATTGACTCCCATGACTTGCTCTCTATTGATTCTATAACTATTACTAGTAGCTAAGGGTCTTTGTGCAGAAGAGACAGCTTGTCTACTTCTAGTTATCCTTGCAAATGCTTTAGACGGGTCAAGGCGCCTAGCTTTACTCGAATCAGTTGGCAGTACCTTCTTCTCCACTGAGGGAGCAGATAACAAGAAATTATTCTCAATCCCTTTGCTCTGGAGATCTTGTTTTCGCCTTAACTCGCGTATCGAATCAGGTCCTTTAAGCAAGACAGACCCCTGGCTTGACGGACGACTGATAGAATTGAGGCTTGTTAGCCTCCGGTTATCAATGCCACTTGGAGTTTCTGCTGTTGAGTAGGCTTTTCGCTCATTAGGGGTGCTTTTTTGCTTTTCAGAAGAACACGATGGTTCTGTATATACACTCAGATCTTTCATTCTTAATTTTTTTTCAAGTTCTTCAATCTGTCATTGATAAGCACTTGTTTAGAGGAAAGGAAATGCAGGGATATAATTTTCCATTCAGAATGTAGAAATTAGGACCGGGAAGAACCTTTTGTTGAAGCAGCAGATATCCTTTGATGTCTCGTTTGCTTTCCAGCTTGTTCTCAAGTTCCTTAATCTGCCATAACATTGTAAATAAATAAGGATTTGTAGTTGACCACACCCAAGGAAAATAACATAAACGATTGCTGCTGAAGCATCCATAAGTACAAAAACTATAATATAACCCACTCATTTTATCAGCTCAGAACCCCAAAAACACTAGACAAGACAATAATAATAATAATAATAATAATAATAATAATAAACAAAAAAATAGTAAATAAAATAAACTCCCAATCAAAACCAGAATAAAGCATGCTTTTTGTATGTGTGCGTGAGAGAAAAAGAGAGCAACAAGTCGTTGGGTCCAGCAACTGAAGCTCAATGGAAATGGTGATGTCCGGTTCACCTTTTCTTGGAAAGTCGCTGACTGAAGCTCAAAAGCCTGTGTTCTTTCTTTCAGCTCACTTTCAAGATTCATGACCTGCTATAGCATGGAAAAAAGAAATTAATATTACACCTTAATTTCCAGCATCTAAAACTCTCTAAAAAAATAAAATAATAGTTAGCATCATTCTACAGGTAATGGTATGCAGTAACAGAGCATATGGCATAACTTGTACTCAATTTATAATAAAAAACCAACTGTTTTTTTTTTCACTTAAGATACTTGTAAGGTCTAAATAGTAGTATATAGGATATTATGATCCAACTAAAGGATAACTAGGACGATGTATACTTCTTGTAACATCCATTTAGGACCATTATATTACACCAAATGAGATGCAAAGAAATCATAATGTACCCAATCCCATTTACATTCCTAGCAAAATTTGAGCAGTGCCTTCTGCACCTTTTTGGGATACACTGAAATTGGTCATTAAAGCACAGGTGCCAAATTCTATAATAGGATGGTTATTCAAGTTAAGAATGCCCAAGCAAATAAAGGGTATGAATAATTGCAAGTTGAAATTTAATTGAGATAAAGTAGTTAGATTTGGCTGTGCATAAACCTTGTGCTGGAGAATCTTGGACTGCACAAGCTCATGTTCTTTCAATTTGTTCTCAAGCTCATTAACCTTTAACAGAAACAACAATCAGATGAGATAATCGCAGTTCAACTATGCATCAGAAGAAACTAAATGGACAATAGTGATCTAAAGAAAACCTTGTGTTGAAGAGTCATGCAAATTTCTTCTTTCTCTTTCAGTTGATCTGATTGTTGCATCAACTGCTTCTCGAATTGTTTGCAGAACTCTGTCCTTGACTCGAGCTTAACTTCAAGTTCAGTAACCTTTTCTTGTTGATTTCTACTGAAAAGATCCTTGTTCTTGGATTTACATTCTAAGTTCTGATAGTTCTCTTCTAACTTCCGTAAAGCTTCATCTTTAGATCTGGATTCTTGCTTTGCTTTATCAAGCTTTGGATGATAATCATGGGAAACAAATATTGATCAGTTGAGCTCTTCAATGAAACAAAAGATAGTGAAATAAATGTGATTGTACGAGGGCAAGAGAGAGAGTGTCTGTGTAGGCGTGAAGAACTGAGACCAAAGGTTGCCGGAGTGGATAAGGAATCATTCTTCAATAGCATTAATTAGAGTTCAAGTTTTACGCCCCCTACCCCAAGAAGATGATGTATGAGTTCTTAATAGTACTAATAAAAGAGAATGAAGAACTAACAAGATTCTTGCTTACTTAGTTACTTTGTCATACTCCAAAAATCGAACAAGCACTGGCTCATTGAGCTCTTCGTAGGAGGTAAAATTTGGCATGATTTTCTAAGTGCGTGTATGTTTGTGCAGGAATTCCACCTAATGACAGATAATGAACATAACCATCATTAAGCTCTTACCAAAACTTTCAACTTTTGAAGTTCGCCCGAGTCAATCTGCTTCTTCACAGGACCCAACTCAACCCCTCGAACCCGGGTTGCAAAATTTAAAGAACTTATGGTCTCACCCATGTCAAGCTCTGAAGGACTGATTTGTGCAAACATCAGAGTTTTAGAATCTCCCCCTGAAGCATGTCAAATTTAAGCCTTTAAGACATCCACTAACCAGAATAGACCTAATCATTATAACCATCTAGTATAAAAAAAGTTACTTTATTTCTATGGCATGCACATGAAGTAGCTGGGAAAATGGCCAGACAAAAGATAAAAGCATACACTTCGAATTTTTTTGTAAAAAATAAAATGAGTCCATTTCTTCTTCCTTCAACTTTTTTTAATAATTTTTTTATTTACTTACAGAATTTAAAGGCACCACCATTTGATGCATCTATGTTCAAAACTTCAGTGATCGTACCATTTTTTGAAAGTAGCTCATATCATTAGTGTGGTAGTTAGATTCCAGTTATCAAATGCTACTGAAAACACATGCAGTACCATCAGGTCCCAGAACTTTTGTTGATTTGAATCATAAAGCATTCATACAAAATTCTGTTTCATGCGCTTACCTAGAGAATCTTGAAGTAAATGTGTGAGCTTTGAATTCCTGCAAAACCCCATGATGTAGTCAGAATATTGAGACTTGGTGGATAGAAATGAACTTGGAAGTATTTAAAGAAAACCTGTATGGTATATGACTACTTTTGGTGGCCAGAGCAGATATGACATCTCCAAGAGCTGAAAGTGATCTGTTGATGTTTTGAGCTTCCTTTAGCCGCTCTCCTTGCACGTCAGTTTTGGCCAGCCTCTCACTACCTGCCAAATCCACCAGCCAAAGCTTGCTCTTTGTGCACTCGCCATGCATCATATTCTTTCCTCTTACCATTATGCAAATCATGCTATGAAAAATAAAGAAAATTACATACTGAATTAACAAATGAGATAAAATTTGGGCAACAGCCACTATTTCTACACCATCTCGGTGCCCCAAGGAAAACTATGAAAATCAGAACAGATTTAGACTAACCAGTGGGATCTGCTGCTATGCTCATTTACATTGTTTGATCCCACAGCCCTTGCATTACTTCCGGCCTGCAAAACATTCCATACCTCCTTAATGTTCTCAACTTTGGCTTCGACAATCCCTGGCACATGATGAACCCCTTCAGAAGCTTGCCTTACTTCTAGTCTAAAAGACAAAAGCAAATCCAAATATCAATAGGCTATCTATTTGATACTTCAAAACAAAGAATCAAAGAGAACACTGAAAACATATTGAGAACATTGTGTATGGCACAACCAAGCAAATTAGTTTTTCATGTAATTATTTATTAGGCAATTTAGTTAGATTACAAAACAGCCCAGTTGAGTTGTTCAACAAGCTGACTCAAAGACATATGAGTTAAATGCAAGAGAATATACTTACTTTTTTGATGTTGGTGAGGTAGCAAGTAAATCCCTGATTTGCTCATTGTAAACTTCAAGGACGCTAACAGATATGTGGTACGTAAAAGTCTCTTTCCGTTTCTCGACCACTTTAAATAAATGCTCCAAAGTTCTATAATTGACTCCTCGATTCTGTTCAGTACCCTCCATGGTAAAAGTTTTTCCGGTCCCTGTTTGCCCATATGCAAATATGCAAACATTGTAGCCATCTAACACTGAGACCACCATGGGTGAAGCATCCGCAAAAACATCAACTGGTACAGAAAAAAAAAAAAAAAAACTCTAAATTTTGTGATCTATATAGTACAACAGCAAATTAGTAGTATAGTACTGCTTACAGTCATTCTCAAACTAATACACATCTACATTCTCAAACTAATACACATCTAAATTACAAGTTTTGATATTTTAATCAGAAATACTCAACAATGAACTCAAAGAGTACTTTTCTGAGACAACCAATTATAAGGAGAAAAGTGAAGAAACACTAAAATGAACAGAAATGGAACCAAAAAAGTTCAAAAACTGAAAAGAGGAAGAAAAAGAAGTCAATATGAATGGGAATAAATAGTTAAAAGACATGATTTAGATCAGTATTTAGTTACACATGATTTTCAGCCCATGTGCATTATATTCTTAAAGTCCATATAAACTACAGTCTACAGAAGTTCCCAAATTAATCTTGTCATTATTTTGCATACCTTGGTTATCCCTTGGCGTGTAAACACGGTCAAACTTGTATATCTTTTTTGAGGCACTACCAGTATGTATCCCAAGATCTCCATCCTTAGCTGCATCAAAATCAACAATTGTCGCACACCCTGATGAAACCTCCTCTTTACTTAGTGGTCGACATCTACAAAATACCCTGATGTTCCCTGAGGAATATAGTCAAAGAGAGAAGCTTGAGTCAATTTTTATATTCAAAATATTATGTAAATCATATCATTTTTCACATAAAAGAATTAAAAAATGTACCTCTTGCTTCTTGAATTTGATTATAAAGCTTCTTCCTCTTCACATGCTCCTCGCTGTACTTTAGTTTAAGATCCTCACACTGTGCAACTGCAATGAAAAAGAAAATGATATAAAAAGCACGCACCAAATGCAGTAAAGTTGTAATTCAAAACCAAGTCCTTGAACTGCAGAAACCATCTCATGCAAATCAGGAATTGAATTGGCACAATCATGTGCTTCACAGGAGAGCTGAAAATGCTCTTGCTTCATGTTCTGCAAATAAATCAATACAAGTTCATAAGTTGAGTTCAAGATGCTTCTGCAGTGCAACTTGAATTCTTTGTCAGTTTACCTTGATTTTCCTCCCTAATTCATCAATAGCTGCAGTCCAGGAATTCTTATCACATTCATACTTATTAGAAGCATCCCTCAACTTTGCTGCTTGTAAAACCATAGCTTGATCTAGATGAGAAATATGCATGAGCAGATAAAAATTACATTTTCAGACAGTATAGTAACTTAAGATATCCAGCAAATAGATATTGCAATTAGTGAAGCTCTGTAGAAAGGAATTTTTTTATTACTCTTTCAGATATGTAGATAGTCATTTGAATATACTCCCTCCGTTCCAAAATATAGGATCAGTTTTGGCTTTTTAAGTCCATTCAATTCGTGATATATTAAACTCAAAATTGATATGAATTCATTTAATTTTGGACAATACAATTATTAAAATTGTAAACTATCTTAAAAAGAAATACAATTTACAAGTTCTATTGTTTTCAAAGTTAAATGAATTACATAAATTTTGAATATGAAAATATCTTATACTGACTTTAAAAAAGTCAAACTTGATCTTATATTTTAGAACAGAGTGAGTATAAAGGATCTGATCTTACCTAGACAGTGATTTTGAAACGATTTGTTGTCAAGTTCCATTTGAACTTTTTCTAGCTCTTTATTCAAAGCTGATAGTGACATCCAGGCCTGGTAGCATTCATCTGTCTTCAGCTGGAACTGATTGTTCAACTCCTCTATCTTCTTCTCATACTTGGAAGTAGATTTCCTTCTCAAAAGTTTACTCTGCAAGTCGTATCAGTTTAGAACAATTTAATAAACAGATCAATAGTCCTTTGAAGTCCTTAATCTTCACTAAAGTCACCTGGGATGTGGTGAGTTCCATCTGAGCAGTGGAACTGTGACAAAAGGGGCACTCTTCTTTCATCCGAGATAATTTGTTCAAATCACCAGGCAATTTTGGCGCCTCCTTGATACAAATCCCACTAATAAGAGGACTTCCATGAACTCCTTCAAACCTGATCAGTATCCTGTTACTTTCCCCCACAGTGAATTTGACACCTACTATTTGTAATGGCCTATTGGCACCAACTATAGCATAGATATCAAGATCCGATACGACCTGCCATTTTTACCATAAAAACTGATAAGATTATGTACTCAGATAATACGATAAGCATCATAATCGTAATTGTATTGATGATGTATACTTTATTTACCTTCTCTTCCTGCACAAACACATCAAATACCCTCATGCCTTTAGGGCCATTAGTGTTTACAATTTCAGCAAAGTGAAGATCAACAATATAGTCTCCAGTCCAGAGGTTCTCAAACAGATAGCAAATGTTTCCAACCCGAGCTGACTGGTAAAAAGAAGCAAAATCACCACCATCAATTATGCTTTCATTGGTTCTGAAAACATCCCCTCCGTCAAAAGCATCGTCAGTCATAATGTTTATACTTGAATCTCCAACTTCCCTTATGGCTTCGCCTCCAGCATTTATAAACCTCGAAATGTTCTCTGGTACAAGGAACAAGATAGAATGAGCACTTGACTGCTTAAATTTGACAAGTATAATTGATAAAAGAATAAATGAAAATTTGGAGTTGCATTGTCTTCATGTTCTATACCAACCAAAGTTGCATTTTGAAAATAAAATTAGATTACTAAAGTTAAAATAATCCGTCAATTAAAAACTCACATATTTACTGTTCATTCCATATGGAAATCTAAAACATTGGAAATACAGTGATAACAAGGAACGATGACTTAACTCATTTTAATAGAGAAAATGCAATGAAACTTAACATAGCAGAAATATGTGTAAAGTATCAAAAGAAAGTTAATATCTACAACAATACTTATTCAAAAGAAAGAAAATATAGCTTATGTAGTAGCACTTTAGCTTAAAACATTATACAAGTACATAACGATCACAATCTTACGGTTAGCATATCATCACCAACTCAACAGAGCCATTTTTATTCCAAACTAGTTGGGGTAAGCTAAAATTGAATCCCATATATAATAATGAATAGAAATACACCGACATAAATAAAATAAAACACATCAACCTATTTAAAAATGCTTACAAGTAAAACACACACCCTCATCAAAATATTGATAATTGAATTAGAAATAGTGTAAAGCTGCTAAACCCCTGGTAAACCCTAATTATCTTTTTCACTACTTGTAAACCTAATGAAATAAACATCAATACTTCATGCCAAATTGTAGCTCTATTTTCAATTAACATCAACTTACTTGAAAAGTCTACTTCCAACAATCCAATATTCAATTTTCTGGGGGTTTCTTTACCCTCTTTCCAACATATTCTCTGCAACCAAACAAACCCATTCCCATGCTCGTGATATTAAAGTAACAAGCAAAAAATATTGAAATGGAAATGGAAATGGATTAAAGCTGCTAAACCCACAGTAAACCCTAATTCTCTATCTGGCTGCCATGAAAACCAAATAAAATAAACTTCAATACTTCCTATCACACGGAACTCTATTTCCAAACCTCAATTTTTACTCGGAAATTCAAGAAAATCCAAGATTCAAGTTCTTGGGGGGTTTCTTTTACCCTCTTTCCGACATTTTCTAAGCAACCCAACAGACAAATTACCATCTTCTGCAATCAAATTAACAAGTAAGAGATAGTAAAATTCACTGAACCTGTACAACCAATTTTCGTGAAGCCTGATCGAACAAGTCTGGATCCCGAAACGCATAAAACTACTGAATCATCAAATTCATCTTCGTCATTGTAATCACAAGAGTGGTTGCATTGTCCAATTGAAGACCTTTCTTCAAAATCTTTAACCAAATCAATTACCCTGATTGAAGAAGAACTGGAAATTGGGTTTTCTGTGCAGCTTTTGAATACATGAATCTCTGCCATTTTTTTAGTTGCGGAAGAGAGAATTTTGAGTGAATAAACTGATTGGACATTCAAATCTGTAATTTATACTCCTTTAGGATTAGTGGTTTAATGAGGCTACGGTTACTTTTTGTTCCCAGGCTGCTGTGGGGTCCAATGTGCTCTCAGTTCCTCTCTCACACCAAAAGGATTTTAAAATGTGAGGGGGAAGAAAGAGAGGGAAATTTTGTGAAAGGATAGGAAAAGAGAGAGATCCTTTTGTGCAATGGGAGACTTATATTTTAAGTTAAAGCATTTTTTAAGATTTGGAAAAAAACATTAAAAAAATAAAATTGTGATGGGTAAAAAATAAAATTTTAAAGTTTTCTTTTATCTTGTTATTGATTTTATAAATAAAGAGAAAGAAAGTTTAAGTTTATGTAGAATACTATTTTAATTTTATATTAATTTTGTTGTGTTTATGATCAAAAAAATATACTACTTCCATTCCATAATAATTGACTTTTTTTTAAAAAAAAATTATTTCAATTTATTTGTTGTTTATAAATTTTTACGGGAATAAATTATTTATTTTTCTATATAACCCCTTGTGACGTCCCCAAAATAGGGTCCACACAACCCAATTTAGATCGCCAAAATGCATACCACAATCATATGTTATCTTAATACAGTGTCGTAGATAATACGACAATATCAACACTCAAATTATTACAATGTCGTATAAGATACGACAACACATTACAAGTCATCAACATGATTATTGTCACACTATTTTACAACATAGTGAAAACAACTATATAAATTATTTCGGACCATCATTCCACAACCCGGCTAGTCTCAGCTACACTCTCATTTCCTGATAAAAACAATGGAACAAAAAGAAAAAGGTAACCTCAAATAGCCCAATAAAGAATATCATGACTAAGATAATGAATAATAGATTATCATTAGTCTTTAACAGTGAAAAATCTGATAGAATATAATACACAATAAGTTTTAGATCAATAATTGCAGCAGAAATAACAATCAATTAGGAGAGTAAACAGATCATGATGTTCACAATATTTTTCGATTTAAAAGTTCATCATCAATATTTTATCCATGTAACATCAGTCAATAGTTACTGATCATAATCATGCAACTCAACAGTTCATCTTTGCACTACAAGCCAAAGATATTCAATTATAACACCAATGATCATGATAATGTCAATCAACAATCCATCTTTGCACACTACGGGCCAATTAGAACTTTTCACAACGTGTCCTTATCATACAGACCAAAGACATTCAACAATTATATCGTCTTTGCACCCAAGCCAAAGATTTTCACTAATCATATTATCTTTGCACCCATACCAAAGATATTAACAATAACTTGATTTTAATTGCAATGCTATAAAGGATGAATGAAAGTGGTAAGTATAACAAGATAAAAAAAATAAACATTTGAGATTTGACTTTTAATTTGTCAAGAGTCCTGTGACGACCCCAAAATAGGTCCATTCTATCTAACCCATTCTGAGTCGTCAAATACATGGTACAGAAAACAACTACAACTTTATTAATACAATTGTCGTGCAAGATACGACAACACATATGTTGTGAGTTTTAATACCAACTATGACTCATGTCCCAACTATGGACAACACTTCACAATGATACCTTACATAAAGGTACAATCTAGAATTGTTTTAGAAATTAAAATCTTTGGAAAGTGCTCAAGGAAACCTTCGTACATGGGAGGTCATGCGTCTAGGTTATGATAGATATCATATGCCCACAAAATTATCCTTGGTTGACCCAATAGACCCCAAAGAAAAACGAGAAGATTACTATCATATTCTTCCCAATGGTGTGTCTTCTCTTGACATATCATTATCTCCACCGCCTCTAATTGAGAATTATACTTCAACCAAACTCCAAGATTATATAGGTAGTGCTCAGATATATACTCAAAAAAGTGGATGAGCACAACCTCGTCTTTATGATGACACAAGGTGATATGTCATTAGACATCCCAGTATGATAGTGGAAAAACACCTTCCAACGTTGGGTTCGCCTCACCCTAGTTGATTCACCAAATATAACTACTAAATGATGACCACCGTTCTATTCCTCTCATATCCCCGCTCGACCCAAATACACTCAGATTACTTGAAAGGAATTGTGAAGCAAAAGGGTGAGCACAACTAACTTCGAGAAAGAATATCATGACTAAAGATAATTAAATTCTCAATAGCCTTCATCAATAATAAATCAGAGATTTAGAACATATGGTAGATGATAAAACTTTTCAACCATAGTTGCAGCGGAACGAGCAATCCATTAGAAGAGTCAAATAGACCATAAAGTCTATTATCTTCTCCATGTTAAAAGTTCACCAACAATATTTTATCCCTGTAACATCAATCAACAATTCATGTTCACAATCACATGTATAACTCATAATCGTAATTGTAGTTCTAAATTCCTTTTCTCACCCAGGACAAAGATAATGTTCATCACCTGAAACATCAAAGATAATGGTTATACCAAATCACAGTTCATGATCATAATCATAATAAATTCATCTTTGCACTACTACGGCCAAAGATATTCATCAACAGACCATCTTTTTGACTACACGCCAAAGATATTCATCAATAATTCATCTTTGCACTACGGCCAAAGATATTCATATCTCAAAGAAATATATAATCATTTCGAATTTATATAAATAATAATTATAACCATGTTGATCAATTCACCTTTGCACTTAAGCTAAAGATATTCAATTATAAATTCAATGGTCACGATCATACCAGGTCACAATTCAACTTTTCACTCATCGCCAAAGAGAACCCTAGTCATGATCATACCAATAATCTACCCATCTTTACACTCCAAAGAAAGAAAATTTCAACATCGTGGTTATAAAATGTTATATATGATAATAAAATCAATATAATCAATATATAGTTTTAATCTCTGAGAGTAATATTCATAAATCGACTATAATTTGGTTAGAAAAAAAAGAAACCAATTTTGTAGTGAATAGTACTCGTGAATAAGAACTTCGTGAATAGTAACTCATGAATAGTAACTCATGAATAGTAACTCGTCGTGAATAAGAACTCGTGAATAGTAAATCGTGAATAGTAACTCATAAATAAGAACTCGTGAATAAGTAACCCCGATATGAAAAAGTTCCAAATTTGATAAAAGTTCAAACCAATATTTCAACATAATGATATTGAAGAAATAATATCACTTACGAAGAAAATAACATCTCTTTCAATCCCTTAAAATCCCTTACTATCTCGTACCTCAAAAAAAGCAAAGATTTGGACCGGAATAACGATGAATCGAACTTGCAATCAGTATAGCAACACTCAAGATATCAAAATACTCATAAGAATACACTCGATAATATAGAGAGAGAAATAGAGAGAAACTTCAGTTTCTGGTGTGATTTACAATTCTAACCTAAACACCTATTTATAGGAAATTGTTTAGAACACTAAAGTAGAAAATTTAATAAAATATTATTATAATTAAATTATAATCCTACGCACACCACACCAGACCAAACTCATCAGCCATTCACCCAAAACAATAACAAAAACGTTTTTCATAATTAAAATATTTTAAACTTCTAAAAATCAATTATTTCGGAACTTCGAAACTTCAATAATTCATAATAAATAGCCCTTTTATCAGAAAATTCGAATTTCGCGATTTTTTATAGGAAATTCAATTCTCTACAACTTTACAGAAGAAAGTTTTTCCAAATTCCAAAGATATTGACCAAAAAATCCATAAATGCATTTATTTTACAAAAGTATAATCAAATTTCAATCAAGAAATGGGGTCCACCGACACACAAAATATGTGTTAATCATTTAATGCAACTAAAATACTCTTCCTCCTCATATACTCATATATCCCATATTCATTGTAAAAATATTACCATTATATTATTAAAATATAATAATAAATTATTTTATCAGAAAAGATAAAATATCAATTTTCAATAATTGTCACTTTAAAATTTTTCTCCATCTATATCCACATAAAATGAATATTTTCCTTATCATATAAATCAATAATTAATTATTCACAAATAATATTACAGAATTACAATAATGACAACCAGTGCGGTTCCTGGAAGAGGGGGCTTTCGAATAAGAATTTCTCCTCATTGGCCATGATTAGGTGACCAAGCCTCTCTTGAGGCGTAACTTTCTAGACATTGCCAATAATGTTATCTAATAATATTATTCAAATAATATGAATTATTGATTTGATAATAGAAAATACCGTGCAATGACAATTATTAAAACAACAATAATATAAAATATGAACGCAGCAATTATTGAATCAAAAATAAAATATTGAACAGTAATTACTGTAACAATTATTGAGTAGTGCCTTCTTTTAAGAATCAATAATTCAAAATACTATGCAATACCGTGTGCTTACTATGCAACAACGCCAGATTACTTTATTTTAACCAATTTGGATATTCCAACAAGATAATTAGAATAACTTCACCGTTATTTATAAAAACTCCTTTTGTCATTTTCTTCATCCGATGCTTATTATTACATTATGGGGCCCACAAATGGTCATTGGCTTGGTCATTACGAATATTCCGGGACAGAAAGAATATTCCACGACCAAACGAATATTCCCCGATAACAATGAATATTTTATAACCATTTGCGTATTTTTGAAAAAAATCATATATCACCCTTAACTTTAACTTTTTATCAATTTAACTATTTACTGAATAATAATTATAAGAAAAATTGAATACTTTTATTTCATAAAATTTGGGGTCTTACAAGTCCAATAATATCCAAATTGCCAACATGAAGACCAAAACGTAGATCCAAATTCAAGAATGATATTCAAGATAACAATTTAAAATTAATACGAAGGTTCATGTAAATAAAAAGTTTAAATGAAATGATATTAGATGAAGTGCAAACCTTAAAGGAACTTTTAATCATTTCAAGAATTATAGAAGCAATACTTACCATAATAAGTTTAGATTTAGGAGTATGAAAGAAAATGATATCCCTTACCTCAATTAACAAGTGATTGGATGTTACTTTCTATGAAGCTTATCAACCTAATTAAATATATGTATAATTAGCAACTATCACATGTGGTGTACACTAATTCGTATATTATAAAATTATCAAAAATGACTATATAATATAAATTGGTGGTGTACAAAATAAGTTTTCAAAAGAATATTTCAAAATAAAATCTTCCAAAGGAAGTTTTTTTCAAAATAACTCTTCTAAAGAAAGAATTTAAACACCGTGTGATGTGTGTCAGTGATTGACCAACTTTTATAGAAACACCTACTTGAACAGTACGTGTACTCTTTCTAATCTTCACAAACACTCGAGATAGCCTAGCACACATAGAGAGAATTTATAATAAGAAATTTTTAGAGAGTGCAAGGAAGTATAAACAAGGAAGTTGTGAATTTTCTTATGTTAAGCCTTCTTATTTATAGCCAAAATATCTCACATTTTATAAATATATGATTCATCCATTAACATTATCTTTAAACATAATGATTACCTATTTTCATCCATTATCTTTATTTTAAACATAATAATTACCCATTTTCATCAATTATCTTTACTTTATTCAAAAAGAATAATCCATCATCAATATTTATTCAAAAGATAAATCCATTATCAAAAGATTATTTCATTATCATTATTTATTCAAAAGAATAATCCATTATTAATATTTATTCAAAAGATAAATCCATTATAAAAAGATTATTCCATTATCATTATTTTATCCGTTTTCTATATTATTGACTAAATGTATTAATATCACGGATATTAATGTTCTTAAATAATGAGTCGGCCTAACTAATTAATACTCGTGACTTCCATTTATGCAACTTTCAATTACTACCCTTGCTATGATGTCAATTATGAAAGTATTATGCATACAAGACAATCATGTATGATGATAAAGAATATACTTTGTAAACAATCTTATTCATTTATTAATAAAAAAATTTATTTTTTAAAGGCATTTAATTATCTACACGGTGTTGCTTTTACAATATGTGATAAACCCATAGTTTTAAGCAATACTTTTAGAATCATGATGAGATTATGCTAATAAGATCTAAATTCTTAGATAGCTTAAAACTAAAATTATTCCCAATTGTTGGATTATTAAAAAGGGGATTAGTGAATCCGGATAGATTGGTACATACGTTGCTTGCTCATTGGATGAGGATGATTGATCTCATAATCATTTGTGTGGAGACACTAAAACAAGTATGTAGGTGCTTATTCGAGAATAAGTTCGCTGAACGTGACTCGCTAAGAAATGCCTAATGGAGTTTTATTTGTCTGTCAATAGAATTCTTGTAGTGATAGTAGTACAAGTGGTCCTTAGACTTGAGATCATCATAGTATCTTATATATAATAAGTTATACTTTGACATGTCCCTTAAGACCCTTAGGGTATATCAAAGGGTATGCTTGGGTGTAATAAGTTATATATGGAGATAATGAATGATCAATAAATAATCTACCGCTTCTAGTAAAAGAAGAGATATGTCCTATGTAATTCGATAAATGATAACTCCTTTTCTAATTTGTATTCATTCGGAGTTATGTATTTGGGAATCGAAATACATATAATTAAATAAAATAAGACTTGACAAAAATTCCATATCTTATATTTAATTGAAATATTGTATGGTGGAAAGATTGAATTGTACAGTAACTATTTACTCTGTAAGACCCCAACTTTTATGAATAAAGATTAATTTTTCTCAAAATATATTTTTGAATAGTATGGTGTGGATTTGATATAATGTTATAGTTGTGGGTAATGTTAGTTCCCAGTAGGCACATAACAGATCTAGAAGGGGGGGTTGAATAAATCCTTTTTAATTTCAAATACTTTTCTCGTTTATTTTGTATTGCTAATGATTTAGCATATGACAAACATAAGAATATTTTCAAGCACATCAGAATAAGTAAAAGATCCCCTTCATTGATATATTCATAATAATACATACATTGTTCTTAGAGTTAGTTCAGTGGTAAGCAGTTAATACATACATAACAATTATAGCAGTTAAGTACATAATGTAAATGACATAAAGTAAAAAATACAGGATTTTAAGTGATTCAGAGACTCAAGCTCCTAATCCACTCTTCTGCTTTCAACTAGCAGGATTTCCACTAAGGAAGGGCAGCACCCTGAATCACTAAGATTCCTTCAAGGCCAACAGCCTTGGAACTTCAGTTCACTAAAAACTCTTCAAGGCCCACAGCTTTGGAACTTCAGTTCACTAAGAACTCTTCAAGGCCAGCAGCCTTGGAACTCCTCTAGTTCCCTATGAACTCTTCAAGCCCAGCAGGCTTGGAACTTCATTTAGTCCCTCTGGACAAGGACCCCTCAGGCCCTGGCTTCTTGTTGATGATGTTGTTTATTTGTTGGAGGTGCTGCTAAGATATCCTTTAAGCTCTTCATCTCTGAATGCTTACCAGTTTGACGTGATCATCCTTGAGGTGCAGTTGAGTGTTGCATGATGCTCAGCTTTTTCAGATACTCAACCACTTCTGATGATCCCTTGTTGAACTGCAGTGAAGATCATTCTTCTTGATACTTGATGGTTGCACATGATGAGTTTCTAAGATGACTGTTGGCTCTTCTGTTAGGTACTTAAAAACTTTCTCATGCTTGACACCATAATGACCTTGGTGATCTTCTTCTTTAATACTTGATGCCTTCTCATGATGGACTTGCTAAGATGACTGTAAGCTCTTCTCTCTGGTACTTAGAGTCTTCCCATGATGGACATCAAGATGACATTGATGCTCTTCTTTCTCTTGGCAGTTTAGAACACTTTTCTTGTAGTAGAACTCTCACTTCTACATTGTAGAACTCTCACTTATACTTCTTTCTTTGTTTATCTCCAAGTGTTCTTGGTGGATCGCAGAGTGAGCCTTCGGATTTGCATTGGTCACTCACTATTTTACGTTATTTAGATCAGTCCACCATTTCTCCAAACTCAGCAACTCCAGCATCCTTTGATCTTTGAAGCTATTATTGATTTATACTCCTTCGTAATCTTCCCATTGGAATGTAGCCGTTGGGAGCTATTTGAATTATTTTACAGATCTCTAGTTGTTTGAGGTAGACTGCAGATGTGACATGACATGACTTTCTGACACTTTAGTCTATTATTTCACCTACCCTGTCAGAGATGTCACTTTGATGTCTCGGGCAAGTAGTCGACTTTATTTCCTCCTTCTGATTTCTCGATCAGAGGTTGTCCTTTTGCATCGATGCTCTCAATAAGCTCTGTTCGACCATCAATCTTCAGATTGAACCATTGCCAATGCTTCAACCTTCGGATAACCGAACTCTACGATTCTAATGCATATCTTCTTGGACTTGATCGTAGTGTCTTGTTGAATGTTTGCTCATTGCCGTGTAGAGACAATACTACGATCCTGAAGAGTGTTGATTTGATCTTCAATGTAGAACACCTCTTCCTTCTTTTGTGCAGTGCTTCAACACTTCTATTTGCTTCAACTGCTCTCAGATACTGATGGCTTGACTCCTTGTTCTGGCCCCTTCTAAAGAGCAAGACACTTCAGATTTGTGGCGTGTCCAGCTCACTTTCTCCTTGTGATCTCCCGTTCACTTATCATTAATGGACTGACCCAATGCTTAATCACTTTAGCCTTGTTATTCATAGGCTGACCATTATCTTTGTGTACACTCCATCAGTTCTTTCTTTGTTTGGCAAACACTACTGTGACGCCCCCAAAATAGGTATACCTCATCCATTTTGAGTCGCCAAATACATGGTACATAATTTAAATGCAAACTTCTTTTATACAGTACGACAAAACGTAGCTGAGAGTTTCAACACGGATAATGTCTCGTAGAGAGTATCCAAACTCAAAAAAAGTCCTCATTATAATTATTATCACACTATTTCACTGAATAGTGAGGACTACTAATACAAACATCTGGGCCGTCACTCCGTTCCCCGACTAGTCCCAAATATATTCTCATTTCAAGAGAACAATGAAAACAAAGGTGAGCTCAACTAGCCCGAGAAGAAATATTATGACTAAGATAATGCAGAATAAATTATCGTTAGCCTTCAACAATGTTAAACTGATAAAATACAATAAACATCAAGTTTAACTGCAGCGAAACAAGCAATCCATTAGAAGAGTCAAGTAGAGCATGGTATCTACTATCTTCTATGATTTAAAAAGGTTTTTCATCAACATTATCGCTCAGACTCAGCTTAATAAATAAACCACATCATCGAATCATCCCTGCACCACGGCTAAGGAAATTCATGTAATCATCAATGGTCATGATTATACTGAATAATCCTTGGTCATAATCATACCAACAACTATCCATCAATGCACTACAGGCCAATGAGGATTTTTACCACATCATTTGTAACATTACGGTTATGATTATACCGAATAATCCCTAGTCATAATCATACTAATCAATAGTACATCTATGCACGTAAGCCACATATGACTTTTATCACAATATAAGCATGAGGATGATGACAATGATATAAGAATTCAATTAAAAGAAAGCAAAGGATAAATTTTTAAAGATTTATAACTTAATTTATCCAGAATTCAATAATGTCCAAATTGTCAACATGATACTGCTTTGTGGAGTAAAATTCAAGAATAATATTGTATCAAAAATGATTTGGACAACAAAGAAATCAATTTTTGTCATGAATAATTCCCTGGGTGAATAATACCTGAGTGAATAGTACCCCGTGAATAGTACTTCGGGATTAGTACCCCTTGAATAGTACCCCGGGTGAATAGTACCTGAGTGAATAGTACCCCATGAATAGTACTTTGTGAATAGTACCCCGTGAATAGTACTTTATGAATAGTACCCCGTAAAAATGAATACTACTCATGGACAGTACTCCGGCATGAAAAACATAAAATTTAACAAGAATGTGTAGAAAATATCCTTGTGAAACGATACTAGATAAAGTGCAAATTTCAAAGATATTCTATTAATTTCACGGAGTATAGAAGCAATACTTTAACAAAATGAGGGTATAATCAGGAATACGAGACGAAATAATATTACTCACATACTACAGAGTATGGAAGAAAATATTATTCCTATGAATCTTGAACAAAATAATATCCCTTACCTCGTAAGAAAGATCTGATCTTTGGAATAGTGAAGTAGCAGACTTCTCTTCTTCTTTCTCTCTATAGCTTCTCTCTCTATAATTGCTCTTGTGAGTCTTAGTGAATTGGTGAGAATGAAAGAAGAATGAGCTTCTATTTATAGGAAAACATAGTTTCGATAATTGCACATTTTGGGGCTCGAAATATTACAGTATAATACCTTTATCTTTTCCTTCATTTTTAATTTAGTCCTGCAAGTATTATCAAACTTGCACCACCTCCCCTAATAGTACATCATGTGAATCAATAGTTCTATACATGTAAAAAAAATAATTACAGCATAGTACCTTCATCTATACCTCCATTTTTAATTTAGTCATGCAAATATTATCAATCTTGCACCACCTCCCCTAATAGTACATGCATGTGAATCAATAGTACACACATGTGAACAAATAGTTATAAGCATATGAATTAATAACAATTAATTGCTCATTTATTCGATTAATTACCCGATTGGTCAATATAGCCTCCAGAAGTCAATTATTATCGAAAAAAAAGTCAATTTCCACTAACACTAATAATCCCAACCCAATGGAAATATCAATTTCATCTTTAATCAACACAAATTTATTTATCATTAATATTATAACTCACAATATTTAACAACCAGATAATTCCCAGGAAAGAGGGGGCTTTCCGATAAGGATTTCTCCCTATTGGCACGCAATTAGGTGACCAAACCTCTACTCGACAGAACTTTCTAGACATCGTTAATATTGCAAATAATAATATGAATAACTTTGTCATCTCAATTATTGATTGAATAATATAAAATATTATGCAGATAATACTGTGACAATACTTGAATCAATAATATGAGAGATATTACGCAGCAATTACTGTAGCAATAATTGAGTATAACTGAGTGATTTCTCACGTAAGCATCAATAATCAATACCGTGTGCTACTATGCAACCACGCCAGACATCGTATTTTTTACTTTTACTACTTAGGGTAGTTCAACGGTAAAACTTTTGCCATTATTTTTATAAAAAGATAATTATGTCGTTTTTTAACTACGATAATACTTCCATTGTGGGGTCCACCAATGATTGTGTCGTCGTACGAAACCCTGTTAAAATGAATATTCCCCGACCAATCGAATATTTTATAACAACTTGCTTACTTTGAAAAATTTGTAAATATTACCCACAACTATAACATTATATCTTATCCACACCATAATATTCAAAAATATATTTCGAGAAAATTTAATCTTTATTCATAAAAGTTGGGGTCTTACAACCCCCCCTTCTTATGAAATTTCTTCCTCAGAATTAGGGTGCGTACCTGGTATGTCGAAGAGATGATGATACTTCGTCAGATTCTAACTCTTGAGGTATAACCTTTGAGCGGAGAATATATTCATTTTTATCCAACATTTTAACACGTATCTCCTAATACGTTAAATCTTCTACTATCCATATATTTACGTAACATCGATACGTGAAAGACGTTATGAACACGCAACATACTTGGCGATAAAACGAGTTTATAGGCCACAGTTCCTACTCGATTGAGGATTTCAAATGGGCCAATTAAATCGAGGGTTGAGATTTACTCTCTTCGTAGATTCTTACTTCTAGAATAACGCCCTCTTGAACCTTCTTCTTCACATTCATCAGCTCCGGGTGTGTAGCTTGAGCGACTATAACTTTATCGATTTAAAATCGATTCTACTTGTATATATGATATCACCACGTGGGTCCCTAGAGTAATTAACTCTATCTTCATCATTTGTAAGTTATACGAAATGGGTCTTTGTGTTAACAACGTCGCACTCATAAACGCATACGATCTTCTACTCAACGCGTCAGCTACCACGTTCGTTCTTCCACGATGATATTGAATGGTATTATCGTAATCTTAAACAGCTCGAGCCAACGTCTTTGGCACATTATACGTTCGTTTTGGGTGAAGAAATACTTGAGGGTTTTAGAAATGGGTTTTGTACTGGGATTAATACAAAATTCGATTTCACGCTCTGGGGGTAGGCTAGGAAGTCTTCAGGAATACGTCAGGAAATTTATTAACAATAGAAATATCATTCAAATCTGATGTATTTTTGTTTAAATCTGTGACATGGCTAAGAAAGCTTGACGTCCATTTTTCAATAAACGAATAGCTTTATGGCTTATTATGACAGTGATTGACATTAGTGGTTTAGTTGCTTGAATTCGCATAATAGGTTGGTTAGGAATATGAAAGTTAACAACCTTACAAAAATAATCGATTTTAGCATGATGAATAGTTAATCAATCAATCCCTAAAATCAAATCAAATGCAAGTATTTTTAAAGAGATAAGATCGACAAGTAACATGAAAGTGTCGATTTGAATCAACAAGATTTATAAATAATGGAGGTAATGAAGGTTTCTACTAACGAAGTTTCAACCAATAAGTCAAAGTCTAACTCTTATGGGGTCAAATTTAAATGTTTGAGCGCAAACAAGAGAGATAAAAGAGTGGGTAGAACCGATATCAAATAAGGTATAGACTTCGCAAGAATTTATAATTAGCTAACCCGTGCTAACTTCATTCGGGTTACTCGCTTTTTTAGAAGTCATAAAAAACACTCTTCCTGAAACCACCGACTTTATTTTGTCCATATCCGCCTTTGGTGCCACCATTCCAGCTGAACTTGATTTCGCTACAGGACAAAATTGAGCTATGTGACCGTCTTTTCCACAACTAAAACATACCTTGGAAGGCTGTGGACAGTTTGGACTTATATGCCATCTCCACATCTGTAGCATCTAACTGGCGATTTTTCTCCTCCCCTAGAATTTGTTGCTGGTGCTGGTGCCGACGCCGACGTCTTCCCATCATCGTTAAATCTTATCTTCTTGAATTTTCCACTTGAATCATCTCTTCTATTATCTTGGCCATGATTACCACTGAAGTGGTTACCATTTCTGGCATGATAATTTTCGCCACGATGGTTATCATTGTTCCGATGACCGTTGCCACCGGTACGATTATTATCGTGTTGTTGCTCGTTATCCTTTGGTTGGGCTGGCTCATTATCGCGCTCCAATAACTGAGCCCTATTCACTATATCTGAATACAAACACAAATTATAAGAAATAAGGTATTGACGTATTTTGGGTCTCAAACCTCGCAAAAACATTCGCGTCATTCTCTCCTCATTATCAACCAAATGGGATGCGAATCGGGACAACTCGACAAACTTAGCCTCGTACTGCGACACGGGCATATTGTTTTGCTTCAACATGATAAACTCCACCTCTTTCATGTGACGAATACTTTCGGGAAAGTACTTGTCGTTGAATAGCTCTTGGAACTTCTCCCAAGACATTTTGAGTGCGACAAGCTGAGTACATTTTACTGATTCCCACGAATAATCTGCCTCTCCTCGCAACATGAAGGTGGCAAAGGGAACCTTTTGCTCCTTGGAGCATCCCAAGATTGGTGATCTGATTTATCCACGTCTCTGATTTAAGTGGTTCTGGCTCTCTCAAAAACTTCGGTGGTCCCAACTCTTTGAACTGCTTAGCGGTGACCGTCCGAGAGTTGCCAGTGTTTCCACCTGCATTTTGAACAGGAAACTCTCTCGCATGATGTTGTATGAATTGCATAAAACCTCTGAACATCCCATCGTTCATCATTTGATCGGTGTTGTTGTTTACCTGAGGATTATTGTCTTCCTATCACTACAAGAAAATCGGTATATAGCGACGATTCGGTGATCGTCGCTATAGATAAAAAAGACCGTCGCTATAGGATATAGCGACGGTCACCGATCGTCATTATAGAAGCCGTCAAAAACCTATAGCGACGGTCTTTTTTCTTATAATGACGACGAATGCACTCGCCGCTAGACAACTCCACAAAACGCTTGAAGGTTTTTACCGACGGTCCGAAAGTGGATATACCGACGATACGATGACCGTCGCTATAGAAGATTTGGTCAGAGATATATTGCGACGATGGTGGTCAGTCGGTATAGGTGAGATTTGGCTATGATCTATTGCGATTATTATCACGACCGTCGCTATAGTGAGATTTGGTTGAGCTATTGCGATGGTCGTACCGCCGTCATATGAGATTTGGTCAGAGCTATTGCGACGATTACGCCGATCGTCGCTATATCTTCCCAAATTTTTAAAGAAAATGTTGTTTCTATACAATAATTTTATTTATTTTTACCGTTAAGAAACATAACCACATTCAACCATCCAATCAATATAACATTTACAACTAAAAGAATAAAACAAATAAAGTCTATTAATGTATAATATCATCTAAATATACATAACCATCCAAAATATTGTTACTATGTATCAAAACAAAGACATAACCAACAAAGACATTTAACATATTTTTAGTATCACATCTAACAAATTTTCATCAAAAATAGTGTTACATATAACAAATTTCAAAGAAGACGTGACATGTCACAGTCCTCTATAGGATTATTTGATCCGCTAATATCACCATTATCTCTTTCGTATATCGATCCTACAAATTAATTATCAAGTGAACTTGTTAATCCATAAAAACATAATGATAGCCCCAAAAATTTAAGTATAAGTGAAGTGAGAGAGCAACACCCGATTGTTGGATTGAGCATTTGAACCGATGAATTCTTCATAAATTCGTAATAATTGATAATAGTTCATCCACTTTCCTTGCAAGATCATCTCCTTTTTCCTTTTACCTTTTCAACTCAACTTTTCAATTCTTGATTCTCACGTTGTACCTCATTATTTGTGTCACGAGGCCCCCAAGTGTTTGTAGTCAGTGGCACCAACTCCACCTTGTCAAGTCTACCATGTCGCTCTGGTCCAAGAACTTGTGCAAGTATATCATTCCGTCTGTCTTCTACTGCTTTCACCAGTCGATTCCTGAGTCTTCTTTAACTCAATAATTTTTTCCTGTGAAAATATATAAGGCAAATTATACACAACTTAAATATACAAGGCAACTTAAATATACAAGGCAATTCAACATAACTTAAAGAAGAGTAGCAAATAATGGCGATTCTTGAAAAAAATGGCATCGATCCGAAGATTCACACATTTGAGGAGGTAGCTAGCCACAACAAAACCAAAGATTCTTTGGCTTGTTGTTTCGGAAAGGTCAGATCTCTAATTAGTTTTGATTGATTCTCGATTCTAGATTTTTTTTAATCAGGTTTGTGCTTTTTCTCTTCTTCTAAGTTTGAATTGGCTGACTAATTTTTTTTGTGCTTTTATTTATACAGAGAACTTCACATTACAGTGTCAGGGTCATAGATTATTCACAAGTATTCTGATTTACTATAGGTTTCAGAATCTGCTGCTCCTTTGAAATGTCACTTGCATCAATGTAAAATATTTTGTACTTTATTTTCTCGCTCAATCACCCTTTCTCGCCCTGCAATTGCCCAACATTACATTTTCGGTTTTGCGCTTATCATATCTTTCAGAATCTCTCCTTTTGTTGAAGATGGTACTAAAAACTATAGAATCTACAACTACAAGAAGTAATGCTAAAATTGGTTGGTATGGCAATCTTGGATTTATTGTATCAAGGATGATCATCAACCATCACTCAAAAATCGTGTTTTGCTTACTTTTCCGTCAAGGTTTTGCATGTAAATTCATGAAAAAATCATGATGAGAAAATTGGCGATGTTGAAAACTCTATGTGACGATCTTTGTCATTCGAATTGTGGGATCCCTATAAAAGCTTGCTGGGAGAAAGGAGGAAAATAACGAAAAAGAACCTGAGAATTTTATTATTTTTTTTGACAAGAAAAATAAATCCTGGATAGCAATCCATATGTTGTTGGCATTTGTCAGTATTTGGATTTTGGATTGAAAGGTTGATCTTACTATGATATTCAAACATGTATTCTTCATTTATTTCCAAGGGCATAATAAGAGAAGTTAATACAAGAATTCTGTTAAGAGTTTGGGTTA
Source organism: Panax quinquefolius (assembly GCA_020205615.1). Taxonomy (NCBI): domain Eukaryota; kingdom Viridiplantae; phylum Streptophyta; class Magnoliopsida; order Apiales; family Araliaceae; genus Panax; species Panax quinquefolius. Next base: position 17,074,352 of record CM035170.1, on the reverse strand, counting down.
GAATGGCTATTTTACAAGGGCAAGCTTGTTTCATTATGTAAACTCAGTAGTGATATAAACCAACCTTTTGCCATCATAATTCTTGAATGTAAAAGTTCGGACTTATTATGTGGATGATATGGGATCTTGTGAAAACACGAAAATTATATCTTCTACTTGTGACCGACCCAAGAACAGAGCATTAATGTAGCACGTCGATGATTATTCTCTCAAGAATGCTAAAATTGGGGAGGTATAATCTTTAATGGATGGATGGTCATTTGTCATTTGTCTTCTTGCGCTTTATACTTAGCACGTGTTTTATTAGGGCATTTGTTGTGCATGTTATTCTTTGAATAAGGTATATTCACTTTTGGATGTATTTTGATGATAATCTTTTGTAGTTTTTCCTCTATTACGGGGAAAGAATGGCAAAGAGTTGTGCACTTGGATGTCCTTAGAAAATTTCCAAAGAATCCTAGAGCATCTTCATCTCAAAGAAGACCACCAACAAAGAAGTGAGTGGCGGACGTAAACCCCATTTTGTCGCGTCCCTAAAATAGTGGGGATTCTTTTGCCTGGTATATTTTTGTGATCTATTGTTGTCTTGCCCCTCCTGCTTAAATTTTCTCTTTCTGATGAACTTTTTGACGGTATTGACTGGCGACTATAATGATTGTATAATTTATGTATGCTTTATTTCTAAATTTGGCTAGTGCGATTCTTACTCAACTACTTATATATAACAAATACAAGAAGGTTCCAGATCCAATCTTTTGACAATCTTGCATCCGAACTCTAAAAATATATAATTAGCATATATGTATTGTGATAACTTATTCTCTTTCCTAAAACATAATAATGCTCTCGTGAAGTCAAAGCCCACCAAAGATTGCAGTAGCCGGTGAGGGTATCGAGAGAGAGATGGTCACCACAAGAAGCATTCTAAGTTTAATATTTGATTTATTATTATCAAAGTTATGATATATTCATGAAGTCAAGGAAAAGGGGAGAAACTAGTAGATTCTTTTAATGATGTTGCTATAATTGTTGAGAACAATCATAGCTCAACAATTCATCGCTTTTTCCAAAGTCGCTATCTTCCATATCAATCTTTCCATGTGAAACTAATCGGACACCAACAATTTACTATCGAACAATTTGTGTGGGTTTGACATTTGACAAAGTTACTAATTCTATAATACTTTTACAGTATTTTCTTTACCAACTATTGCGAGGACTGAAGTATGTTCATTCTGCAAATGTTTTGCACCGTGATTTAAAACCTAGCAATTTACAGGGATAAAGAGTTAAAAAAAACCCATTGTTTGAGGATTGATAAATACGTACCACATTCGAGGATGCTCCCGGTAAAATTGAGTTATCACTTCGAGTGTGGGACCTGATTATACATATTCTCTCGATCAATCTCTTTTTTATTTATTTGGTACTACAAATAAAACAAAAAATAGTTCATAATTAATAATAATACTCTATTTATAAAAGTCTAATACATGATTAACGATAAAAAATATTGAAATAACATCAAATATTACCAATTCATGCTTCTTTTTTGGAATTGATTTAGTGCCCAATGTATGACCTACCAACAATTTTTTTTTTCCGATTTTCACAATTTTTGTTGCTATATCCTGCATTGTATGTATTTATAAATTAATAATAATATATAACAATAAGTAAGAATTGATAATACATAAATTAGAATAAACACAACCTCATGCATTATCGGTTAGCCAATAATCAACCAACGCAAATTTCCCATTGATTAGGATTTACTCGATCATTGTTGATAGTATTATTTATCGATTTGGCACGGTCACCGTGCACAAAATTATTACTCTTTAAGTTAGACTTCCAATCTCTCCACCTATTGTTCATGATAGTCATCGCTTTTCTCTTAGCATTGGGGTGATCTGTGGTAAATCGTTTCTACAACAAACAAATTTACACATATTAGTTTGTTTCAATGTGCTTAATGTCAAATTCTATAAAATGGTATGATTAATAACCTGAATTTCATCCCAAGCCCTTGTCATGTTAGCCTCATCATATTGGACCATGTTGGAGTACTTATTGGAAAAATTCTCCATTGAAAGCAGACACCCTTTAGAAAAGTGGTTAACTTATTGGCCTCTCCCCAACAGTGACCATTTGCATTATAAATTACTTTTTTGGTGCATCGATATTTGACCATAATTTTGCTCCCATCGTTGGTCCACGCTTCCTCTTAGGTCGAGAACCTAAAAGAGAAAAGAATCAAGAACTATGTATTGAACAAAAGATGAATTGAACATATAGAACCTTCATGATACAACTCGTGTCTAATTTCTATGTCTCATTTTGTTCGATCAACTACTCATATAATTACTTGTGTACATATATTTATGTAATGATTCATACTATATATTTATTATGAATTAAAAATAAATATATAATATCTTTATTATTCAATATAAAATCAATAATATGACGAGTCCCCTCCCCTTCCTACACATTTCGGAGGATTACCAGGAGTTAAAGTCCGTGGAGTCCCACATACATTTATTCCTTGGGGTTCAAAGACTTCCACTTACAAAATTTTATAATCTACAAGTTATATAAGCACATTATTAGCTCACTAGATGAAGGATGAAGTATGAACTAAGTTTGGATAGCAAGATTTTAAAACCATGAAGTAAAATATACATAATACAACTTTATATAGATGCTCAAACTATAAAAACTTACGAGTCAGCAAGGACATTTAATCAAATTAAGGTTCTGAAAAGAAAGCACAACACCAAGTTAATTCTCATGACAATGCAAGTATAAGTGTAGATATATGCATGGTACCTTCAACATTCTCATGAATACTTTCCTCCTCTACATGTGGTTCATCGGCATGGATCTCATTATCATTAATTTCCGGCCATTGGAACAGCTTAAGACGAGATCTAGACGTTCTATTAGAAGCCATTAAAGCAACTTTGAGAAACAAAAATATGAATGTGACACTCATAAGAAAAGTTATTAGTTAAATCTAATGAACAGTAGAGCTTTCACAAGAAATGTCCATGTTCTAATAAGTTATAAAATTGTTTGAAATTTTACTACATTAAGACTTCATTTATTTTAAAGGACGATAAGAAAAATAAATAGAGGCCATTGTTCCATGGTTTCTTTAATGTGTTTCTGCGATAAAATATCACACATAATGAAAGAGGTTTATACTGTAAGGCATACAAACATATATAAAGCTCTTCACACGTCATATAGAATGACGTCTTCCTATTGATGTTGTCTTCCTATTGATGATTATTGACAAAGTGAAAATCATATAAATGTTGACAACTAACACGAATAACAGCTTTTGGAAGTACTATAATCCTCTTTTCCTTAGTTTGTGAGTATATTAAAGGCTTGAATAATGTTATTTTGCTTCTATACAAATTCTTTCTATGTTTTCCTATTTTTAGCTTTCCATGACTTACATTAAGTACTTGGTTAGTGAAGATTTTACTTTTCTAATTTCTACTAATCTTTTCATTTTCTTAGTTTAGGCACTATTGATGTAAGAGTCGTCCATTCAAGAGAAAGCGGTCGAGCTAGAACAGTTCTCAAAGTTAACTCCAAATTCTGCAGATAAGTCGTGAGAGAGAGATGGTCGCTAGAAGAGTAATAGAATAAGTTTTCAAAAGAAGAAGAAAATAGTAGCCAAATCCCATCAACTCAAGTTAACAACCATTTAGATTTTGTGTGAATCAAAGGAAGAAAAGATAGAGAAATATACAAGAATGTAATTAATATTTTCACAAGTGGCATTATTATTTTTGCTTCTAAAAATATCATTTCGTTATAAAAAGAAATTTAAGATAAATATAGAATAAAAACTTTTTTTTATTACTATGTAATAAAAAAGGCTTCCTCCACACCTATATTCTCTTGTCCTAAGAAAGTTAATACTACTAGGAAAGTTAATACCAACAGGCAATGGAAAAAGTCAAAACAATCAACCAAAATTGCAAGAAAAAAAACTACCATGAACCAACTATTCTCTAATGAGCTAACACCAACAAAACATTGAGAATGACTAAGCTCACAGAGAGAGAGAGAGAGAGAGATTGAATGCATAAGCAACCTTTCTTCTTCTTCTTTTTGATCTCGCAACTATATATGAATGAATGATTCATCCAATAATATAAAATAACAACCATTTTCTTCTGAATTAATTCAAATGAGACTCACTATCGCTTCTCCTCCATTACATGAAAAACCTTAATTCATATCTTAAAATCACAAATTCTTTCAAGATTTCTTTTTTCTTTAATCTCCTACCCTATATATATATATATATATATATATATATATATATATATTTTTTATTTTATGTTAAAATTATGAAATCAAGTCGAAGCAAATTAGCCTCCTGGACTTGTGTCTTCCTGAAGATCAAAAGATCGATTATGATGATTCTCTTTAGAAGGTAACTAATTTCCTTGTGTTTTAATTCCATTCTATTCTACTTGCATTTGGTGCTAGATTTAGGTAAATTTGTGTAGAATTTCACTAGTTTCATTTCATACAGTACATAAGACTAGTGTAAATCTAGAATAGCTGTTTGAGAATATAAAGAAATTGTATTATTTGTCAGACATTGGTAATTATTTTAGACAAAAATAGATTGGCAAAAGCCATCCCCATAACTTGGCAGAGGCCATATCTTAGAATCAAGTCTACCACACTACATTACAATACACAAAATCATTTTAGAAAATACATACAAAGCTAAAAGCGATACTAGCTATGAAACACGGTGGCCAAACATATCACTCAAAACAAGTTAAATATCACTCAAAACAAGTTAAACATATCACTCAACATATCACAAAATCATTTTAGGGCTTGTTAGATGGAGGAGAGAAATAGAGGAAATCATAACTTAGGGTTAAATATAAATCGAAGCCTGAAATTACCTGCTATTACCTATGCCTCCCTCGTTATTACCTATGCCTCCCCTTATGAGATCGAGTGGCTGAGATGAAGCCGGACGGAGAGATCGACTGACAGAGACGGGTTTAAATCTGAGAGATCGATCGATCGAGATGAATCCGGATGGAGAGATCGAGTGATCGAGATGAAGCCGGACGGAGAGATCGAATCGACCGAGATGAAGCTGAATGGAGAGATCAACTGAGATGAAGTAATATTATCTACGCCTCCTTATGAGTTATGACCCTCGTTAAAATTCCCAAAAAAAAATTCTATACCGACTACCAAACCGCGACCCTCGTAATAGACTACCATCAAGGCCTATCTGAATTTGGGTCAGACTTAGGCCGTCATATGTATCATCTATAGCGACGGTTCCGTCCCGACCGTCGCTAAATCCCGTCGCTATAGATTGATTTTCTAGTAGTGTATTGCACATTATCATGGGTATTGATCGTTGGTGACTAAACGGTCTCATGTGCTTCATTGCTGATCTCAACATTTTCAGATGTCATTTTCAAACACTGTCACAAAACAAGGGTTAATTGAAATGTCACATATTATCCCTATACTCTGACCGACCAATTAAATACCAAATAAACTTTGGTAGGTCATACTAGCGTAGGAATTCCCCGTCTCTCCCCTCCTAGTTCTTGTCTCACATCTCAGCCAGGGATCATATCCCTAAGCTTTGATACCAACTGTGACGCCCCCAAAATAGGTATACCTCACTCATCTTGAGTCGCCAAATACATGGTACAGAATTTAAATACAAACTTCTTTTCTACAGTACGACAAAACGTAGCTGAGAGTTTTAATACGGATAATGTCTTGTAGAGAGTATCCAAACTCAAATAAAGTCTTCATTACAATTATTATCACACTATTTCACTGAATAGTGAGGACTACTAATGCAAACATCTGGACCAATCACTCCGCTTCACGACTAATCCTCAAATATATTCTCATTTCCTCAAGAGAACAATGAAAACAAAGGGTGAGCTCAACTAGCCCAAAGAAAAATATTATGACTAAGATAATGCGAGAATAAATTATCATTAGACTTTAACAGTGTTAAACTGATAAAATACAATAAACATCAAGTTTAATGCTTGTGAACAAGCAATCCATTAGAAGAGTCAAGTAGAGTATGATATCTACTATCTTCTATGATTTAAAAAGGTTTTTCATCAACATTATCGCTGAGACTCAACTTAATAAATAAACCACATGATCGAATCATCCTTGCACCACGGCCAAGGATATTCATGTAATCATCAATGGTTATAATTATACCGAATAATCCATGGTCATAATCATACCAACAACTGTCCATCAATGCAATACAGGCTAATGATGATTTTTACCACATCATTTGTAACATTACGGTCATGATTATACCGAATAATCCCTGGTCATAATCATACCAATCAATAGTACATCTGTGTACGTAAGCCACATATGACTTTTATCACAATATAAGCATAAGATGATGACAATGATATAAGAATTCAATTAAAAGAAAACAAAGGATAAATTTTTAAAGATTTATAACTTAATTTATCCAGAATTCAATAATGTCCAAATTGTCAATATGATACTGCTTTGTGGAGTAAAATTCAAGAATAAAATTGTATCAAAAATGATTTGGACAACAAAGAAATCAATTTTTATCATGAATAATTCCCCGGGTGAATAGTACCTGAGTGAATAGTATCCCGTGAATAGTACTTCGGGATTAGTACCCCTTGAATAGTACTTTGTGAATAGTACTCGTGAATAGTATTTTGTGAATAGTACCTATGAATAGTACTTTGTGAATTGTACCCTGTGAATAGTACTTTATGAATAGTACTTTGTGAATAGTACCCCGTAAAAATGAATACTACTCATGGACAGTACTCTGGCATGAAAAGCTTAAAATTTAACAAGAATATGTAGAAAATATCCTTATGAAACGATACTAGATAAAGCGTAAATTTTAAGGATATTCTACTAATTTCACGGAGTATAGAAACAATACTTTAACAAAATGAGGGTATAATTAGGAATACGAGACGGAATAATATTACTCACATACTACAGAGTATGGAAGAAAATATTATTCCTATGAATACTGAACAAAATAATATCCCTTACCTCAGAAGAAGACTGAATACTGGAACAGTGAAATAACAAACTTCTCTTCTTCTTTCTCTCTATACCTTCTCTCTCTATAATTGCTCTTGTGAGTCTTAGTGAATTGGTGAGAATGAAAGAAGAATGAGCTTCTATTTATAGGAAAACATAGTTTCGATAATTACACGTTTTGGGCTTGAAATATTACAGTATAATATCTTTATCTTTTCCTTTATTTTTAATTTAGTCCTGCAAGTATTATCAAACTTGCACCACCTCCCCTAATAGTACATCATGTGAATCAATAGTACAATCATGTGAATCAATAGTTCTATACATGTGAAAAAAATAATTACAGTATAGTACCTTCATCTATACCTCCATTTTTAATTTAGTCATGCAAGTATTATCAATCTTGCACCACCTCCCCTAATAGTACATGCATGTGAATCAATAGTACACACATGTGAACAAATAGTTATAAGCATGCAAATTAATAACAATTAATTGCTCATTTATTCGATTAATTACCCGATTGGTCAATATAGCCTCCAGAAGTCAATTATTATCGAAATAAAAGTCAATTTCCACTAACACTAATAATCCCAACCCAATGGAAATATCAATTTCATCTTTAATCAACACAAACTTATTTATCATTAATATTATAACTCACAATATTTAACAACCAGATCATTCCTAGGAAATAGGGGGCTTTCCGATAAGGATTTCTCCCTATTGGCGCACAATTAGGTGACCAAACCTCTCCTCGACAGAACTTTCTAGACATCATCAATATTGCAAATAATAATATGAATAAATTTGTCATCTCAATTATTGATTTAATAATATAAAATATTATGCATATGATACTGTGACAATACTTGAATCAATAATATGAGAGATATTATGCAGCAATTACTGTAGCAATAATTGAGTATAACTGAGTGATTTCTCACGTATGCATCAATAATCAATACCGTATGCTACTATGCAACCACGCGTATTACTGTACTTTTACTACCGGGTAGTTCAACGGTAAAACTTTCGCCATTATTTTTATAAAAAGATAATTATGTCATTTTCTAGCTACGATAATACTTCCGTTGTGGGGTCCACCAATGATTGTGCCGTTGTACGAATATTTCCTATTAAAACGAATATTCCCCGACCAATCGAATATTTTATAACAACTTTCTTACTTTGCAAAATTTGTAAATATTACCCACCACTATAACATTATATCATATCCACACCATAATATTTAAAAATATATTTCAAAAATATTTAATCTTTATTCATAAAAGTTGGGGTCTTACAACTACGACCCTGGTTAATCCCAAGATCGTTGTCTTCTGTTCACTTGACAGCTACTGCACTTACTGACTTTCCTTAGTCAGTTACTTTGATTGAAGTCTTCTTCTGATCAACTTGGGGAAGACTTCAACTTAAATGGCTTCACAACTCAATTTGAATCCTGATTGGGTTGGTGCTTAGATCTTTTGTTAGCTTGCATGCCATTCGTTGAGTGCTCTCTGGTTTCCTTCAAGTTAGATGTAACTTTGCAACTTAGACCAGAGGCTTCATACTTTGGATATTCTGGGAGTGCTCATTTGTTGAGAATCGTATTTGCTCTACGATTCTGCCTTGGCGTTGTGAGCTCATCTGATGAGGCCTTAGTTCTGGTGAAATTCTTCTGTTATTCCATTCTTTATTATTCTGTTGGATTAACCTGTCTGTGCGGTATATCGCATGCCTGGTGAATTCTGTTGTTATTCCATTCTTTATTATTTTGTTGGAATATCCTATCTGTGCGGATTATGCGTGACTGGTTCCGCTTCTTTATTATTCTATTAGAATATCCCGTGCATGCAAGATTACGCATGACACTGTTCTATTCTTTATTATTACGTTAGAATAACCTCGCCTACATGTGGATTACCGCATGGATGGTGAATGATGCTTCGTATTCATTCTTTATTAAATTATAGAAATGATATGTCTACGTGGATTACCGCATGGCGGGTTAAAATCCATTTGCAGTTTCGTATATTCTATTATACTCGTATGAGATATCATTTCTTTTGTACTCGTCATAGAATATCATTTTCTTTGGTATTTTTCTTTTTCGAGTTACTATTCATGGGTTACTATTCACCCGGTTACTATTCAATCTAGTATTATTCACTCGGGTATTCGGGGCACTTTTCGTGCCAGAATACTATTCACAAGTTACTATTCATGGGTTACTATTCACCCGATTACTATTCACTCTAGTATTATTCACTCGGGTATTCGGGACACTTTTCGTGTTGGAGTACTATTCACCCAAAAAATATATTTCTTTTATGTCCAAATTATTTTTGGTAGATGAATATTATTCTTGAATTTTACTCTACAAAGCAGTATCATGTTGACAATTTGGACGTTATTGATTTCTGGATAAATTAAATTATAAAGCTTTAAAATTTATCCTTTAACTTGTTTTATTGAATTATTATGTCATTGTCATCATCCTCATGCTTATATTGTCATGAAAGTCATCTTTGGCTTACGTGCATAGATGGACTTGGTATGATTATGACCAAGGATTATTCGGTATAATCATGACCGTAATGTAACGAATGATGTGGTAAAAGTCCTCATTGGCCTGTAATTTATTGATGGACAGTTGTTGGTATGATTATGACCAAGGATTGTTCGGTATAATCATGACCATTGATGATTATATGAATATCATTGGCCCGTAGTGCATGGATGATTCGATGATGTGGTTTATTTATTAAGTTGAGAGTCAGCGATAAATTTGATGAAAAACTTTTTAAATCATAGAAGATAGTAGATTTTCTGCTATAATTGACTCTTCTAATGGATTGCTTATTCCACTGCAGTTGTTGATCTAAAACTTGTTGTCTATTGTATTCTATCAGTTGTTATACTGTTGAAGGCTAAGGATAATTTATTCTGCATTATCTTAGTCATAATATTTTTTACTGAGCTAGTTGAGCTCACCTTTTTTTCATTGTTCTCTTCAGGAAATGAGAATATAGCTGGGACGAGTCGGGGAATGGAGTGATGGTCAAGGATAAGTGGCTTTAGTAGTCCTCACTATTCTGTGAAATAGTGTGATAATAATTGTAATGAGGACTTCTTTGAGTGTGGATATTGTCTAGAAGACAATATTTGTTGAAAAACTCAGCTATGTTTTGTCGTATTTTGCACGACAGTTGTATAATTAAGTTTGTATTTGATTTATGTACCATGTATTTGGCGACTCAAAATGGGTGATGTATACCTATTTTGGGGGCGTCACACAGACACTACGACTCCGAGATCAGATCTTAACACTCTACGATTTCTGTCGTTATGCTTGTTGTCTTCATCTGATCTTGCTCGACTACGATCTCTGCCTCTGATATGATCAGTAGACTCTACGACTCCGAGTGTAGTCTACGATTCTTGACTTGGCTTCGGCAGATGTTCGTTCGACTCGTAGACATGCTGTCTCTATGATTCTGAATATAACTTTCTCGGCAGACTACGGCTCTGATGAAGTTCTTCTCGACACACTACAATCCTTCCTCGTCTCTTATGGTAGTCTACGAACTCCGAGATCTACTATCTTGCAGACTACGATTCTGCCTTGATAGCTCTCGAGTTTTCCTTGACTCTCCTGGCAAACTACGATTTCTGGTGCAGTGCTCGACGATCAGATATGCCTATCTATTACATTACAAGATCTACCTAACAAACTTGATCTTTCTATATTTATAGTCATTGTACATCATTTCTTTTTAAGGACTTTACAAAGCTGTTTTGCTTATGTAGGATCAACCTAACACATTTGATCAATTCATTCTAAGTCCTTGTACATATGTTCCTATTATCTATCAAAGGACTTTATTACTTTTCTTAATGCAAGCATACTTGCATATTCATTCATATATATCATAATCAAATCATATATAAACAGGAATATCATTCACATACTTATTTCTGACAATCCCCCCTATTTGATTATGACAAAAACAATAAGTGCTTCCAAAAGCCGTGAAGATCATGAGCAACACTTGAAGTTGGTACTCCAAAAGCTTCGTGAAAACAAGCTTTATGCCATGTTGAAGAAATGTGAGTTCTGGCTTGAGAAAGTAGCATTCCTTGGGCACGTGATATCAAATTATGGAATATCTGTCGACCCGGCAAAGATTGAAGCAATTCAAAGCTGGGAGCAACCTAAGTCAGTGATCGAAGTACGTAGCTTTCTCGGCTTAGCTGGTTATTACCAGAGATTCATAGAAGGGTTTTCACGAATCGCTACTCCATTAACTCAGCTGATTCGGAAAGATACAAAATTCGGTTGGAGCGAGGAATATGAGAAGAGTTTTCAAGAACTCAAGAGGAGACTCATTTCAGCACCTGTTTTTTCAATACCATCTGGTTCTGAGGGATTTGTCATCTACAGCGATGCTTCAGGCAGAGGGTTAGGATGTGTTCTCATGCAACATGGGAAAGTCATAGCCTATGCATCACGATAACTCAAAGAATGTGAGAGGAATTATCCTACTCATGATCTGGAGTTGGCAGCTGTTTTCTTCGCACTTAAAACATGGAGGCATTACCTGTATAGGAAGAAAGTGGAGATCTATACGGATCATAAAAACCTCAAATATTTTTTCACCCAAAAGGAACTCAATATGCGGCAACGACGTTGGCTTGAGCTGTTGAAAGATTATGATCATACCATTCAGTACCAACCTGGAAAAGTGAACGTGGTAGCTGACGCATTGAGTAGAAGATCATATGCGAGTACGAGTGCGATATTGTCAACGCAAAGACCCATTTTGTACGACTTGTAAAGGATGGAGATAGAGTTAAAGACTCTAGGGACCCACGTGATGATGGCAAATATACGAGTAGAACCGACTTTAATCGATAAAGTTAAAGCTGCTCAAGCTACAGACCTGGAGCTGATGCGTATGAGGAAGAAAGTACAAGAAGGTGCTATTCCGGAAGCAAGAATCGATGAAGATAGAATACTTCGAGTCAACTCCAGACTTTGTGTTCCTAACGACTAGAGTTAAAGACTCCAGTGACCCACGTGATGATGGCAAATATACGAGTAGAACAGACTTTAATCGATAAAATTAAAGCTGCTCAAGCTACAGACCTAGAGCTGATGCGTATGAGGAAGAAAGTACAAGAAGGTGCTATTCTGGAAGCAAGAATCGATGAAGATAGAATACTTCGAGTCAACTCCAGACTTTGTGTTCCTAACGACCCTGATTTAAAGTATAAAATCATGATGGAGGTGCACAACACACCGTTTGCAATCCATCCCGAAAGTACCAACATGTATCGTGATCTTCGACATACATTTTGGTGGAGCAATATGGAAAGAGAGATTGCGGAGTTTATCTCAAGGTGTTTAACTTGTCAACGTGTCAAGGCGGAGCATCAAGTGCCAAAAGATCTATTGCAACCACTTGAAATTCCAAAATGGAAGTGGGAGCACATTACCATGGATTTTGTTACTGGTCTTCCCAAGGTTTCTCAAGGAATTGATGCAATTTGGGTTATTATTAATAGATTAACCAAGTCTGCTCATTTTTTGCCTATACGAGAAACTTATTCACTTGAACGTCTTGCTCGTATTTACATAAATGAGATTGTAGGACTGCATGGTATGCCAGTATCCATAGTTTTTGATCGAGACCCAAGATTCACTTCACGATTTTGGGTTAGTTTGAAAAAAGCTATGGGCACAGATTTACGATTTAGTTCAGCATATCATCCCCAAACAGACAGGCAGTCGGAGAGGACTATTAAAACTCTTGAAGATTTATTAAGACTCCGTGTCCTTGATTTCAAAGGAAGTTGGGACAAGTTCTTACCATTAGTGGAATTCTCCTACAATAATAGTTATTAAGCAAGTATTGGCATGGCTCCATTTGAGGCATTGTATGGACGCAAATGTCGTTCTCCAGTACGCTAGGAAGAGGTGGGTGAAGTAACGTTGTTGGGACCAGATTTGGTAAAAAGATTCAAATAATCTGGCAACGTATAAAAACCTCACAAGATCGACAAAAGAGTTGTACTGATCTTCATCGAAGAGACATGAAATTCAATGTTGGAAAGCATGTGTTGTTACGTGTTGCTCCATGGAAAGGAGTTACAAGATTTGAAAAGAGAGGAAAGCTCAATCCTCGATTCATTGGGTCATTCGAAATCCTCGATCGAGTAGGAACTGTGGCCTATAGACTCGTCTTACCGCCAAGTATGCCTCGTGTTCATAACGTTTTTCACATATATATGTTACGTAAATATGTGAAAGACCCGAACCATATTATTGAATTAGAACTGGACGAAATAGCGGAAGATTTAACGTATGAAGAGGTACCTATTAAAATCTTGGATAAGAAAGATCATATTCTACGCTCCAAGGTTATACTTTAAGTCAAAGTTTTGTGGAGAAACCACGATGTTGAGGAAATGATCTGAGAGTTAGAATCTGAAATGAAGTCAAGGTATCCTCACCTCTTCGACATACCTGGTACGTACCCTAATTTTGAGGACGAAATTTCATAAGAAGGGGAGGTTGTAAGACCCCAACTTTTATGAATAAAGATTAATTTTTCTAGAAATATATTTTTGAATATTATGGTGTGGAGTTGATATAATATTATAGTTGTAGGTAATATTTACAAATTTTGCAAAGTAAGCAAGTTGTTATAAAATATTCGATTGGTCGGGGAATATTCGTTTTAACAGAGAATATTCGTACGATGGCACAATCATTGGTGGACCCTACAACGAAAGTATTGTCGGAGTTAGAAAACAACGGAAATGTATTTTTATAAAAATAACGACGAAAGTTTTACCGTTAAATTGTTGAACTACCCGGTAGTAAAAGTACAGTAATATGCGTCGTTGCATAGTAGCACACGATATTGATTATTGATGCTTAAATTATTGAACTCTATTATTGCTACAGTAATTGCTGCATAATATCTCTCAGATTATTGATTCAATTATTGTCACAGTATTATCTGTATAATATTTTATATTATTAAATCAATAATTGAGACGACAAAGTTATTCATATTATTATTTACAATATTGACGATGTCTAGAAAGTTCTGTCGATGAGAGGTTTGATCACTTAATTGCGCGCCAATAGGAAGAAATCCTTATCGGAAACCCCCTCTTTCCTAGGAATGATCTGGTTGTTAAATATTATGAGTTATAATATTAATAATGAAGAAGTCCGTGTTAATTAAAGATGAAATTGATATTTCCATTGTGTTGGGATTATTAGTGTTAGTGAAAATTGACATTTATTTCGATAATAATTGATTTCTGAAGGTTATATTAACCAATCGGGTAATTAATCGGATAAATGAGCAATTAATTGCTATTAATTCACATGCATATAACTATTTGCTCACATGAATGGAACTATTGGTTCACATGCATTACTATTAGGGGAGGTGGTGCAAGATTGATAATACATGCAAGACTAAATTAAAAATGGAGAAAAAGATGAAGGTATTATAATTTAAATAATTCGAGCCCCAAAATGTGCAATTATCGAAACTATATTTTTCTATAAATAGAAGCTCATTCTTCTTTTATTCTCACCAATTCACTAAGACTCACAAGAGCAATTATAGAGAGAGAAGTTATAGAGAGAAAGAAGAAGAGTAGTCTGCTACTTCACTATTCCAGTATCCAGTCTTCTTCTAAGGTAAGTGATATTATTTTTGTTCAGTATTCGTAAGAAATAATATTTTCTTCCATACTCTGTAGTATGTGAGTAATATTATTTCGTTTTGTATTCCTAGTTCTACAGTCATTCTGTTAAAGTATTGCTTGTATACCCCCGTGAAATTAGTAGAATATCCTTGATATTTGTGCTTCATCCAGTATCTTTTCACAAAAATATTATTCTGAGCATTATTGATAATTATTGATCTTT
The DNA here is from genome assembly GCA_020205615.1 of Panax quinquefolius. Classification (NCBI taxonomy): domain Eukaryota; kingdom Viridiplantae; phylum Streptophyta; class Magnoliopsida; order Apiales; family Araliaceae; genus Panax; species Panax quinquefolius. The sequence continues at coordinate 17,059,291 of CM035170.1, read as the reverse complement.
TTATATCGAAATACTATTCATGGGGTACTATTCACAAAGTACTATTCACGGGGTACTATTCATAAAGTATTATTCCCGGGTACTATTCACTCGGGATACTATTCATGACAAAAAATGATTTCTTTGTTGTCCAAATCATTTTTGATACAATATTATTCTTGAATTTTACTCCACAAAGCAGTATCATGTTGATAATTTGGACATTATTGAATTCTGGATAAATTAAATTATAAATCTTTAAAAATTTATCCTCTGCTTTCTTTTAATTGAATTCTTTTATCATTGTCATCATCCTCATGCTTATATTGTGATGAAAGTCATCTTTGGCTTATGTGCATAGATGGACTATTGATTGGTATGATTATGACCAGGGATTATTCAGTATAATCATGACCCGTATTGTTACAAATGATGTGATAAAAGTCCTCAATGGCCCGTAGTGCATTGATGGACATTTGTTGGCATGATCATAACCATTGATGATTACACGAATATCCTTGGTCTATAGTGCATGGATAATTTGTGGACGTGATACTGATGAATATCCTTAGCCGTAGTGCAGGGATGATTCGACGATGTGGATTATTTATTTAGCTGAGTCTCAGCGATAAAATTGATGATAAACTCTTAAATCATAGAAGATAGTAGATATCATGCTCTACTTGACTCTTATAATGGATTGCTTATTCCGCTGCAGTTAAACTTGATGTTTATTGTATTTTATTAGTTTAACACTCTTGAAGGCTAACGATAATTTATTCAAAGATTATCTTAGTCATAATATTTCTTATTAGGCTAGTTGAGCTCACCTTTTGTTTTCATTGTTCTCTTCAGAAATGAGGGCGTGGCCGGACTAGTCGGGGAATGGAGTGATGATGCGAGATGGTTTTTTAGTAGTCCTCACTATTTAGTGTGATAATAAATGTAATGAGGATTGAATTTGAGTTTGGATATTGACTATGAGATAATATTCGTGTAAAAACTCTCAGCTCATGTTGTATAATTAAGTTTGTATTTGTATTCAGTACCATGTATTTGACGACTCAAGATGGGTGATGTATACCTATTTTGGGGCGTCCACAGGTGATAATTTGAATCTCGCATCATAATCCTTAAAAGCTCCAACCAACGCCTCTTTTCATGTTAAGCTCCTTACGAGTAAAAATATATTTAAGGCTCTTGTGGTCGGTGAAAATGTCATAAGTCTCTCCATATAGATAGTGCCTCCAAATCTTTAGGGCAAAAATAACTGTTGTTAACTCCAAGTCGTGGGTAGGGTAATTTACCTCATAAGGTTTAAGTTATTTGGAAGCATAAGCAATTACCTTACCATGTTGCATCAAAACACACCCCAATCTCTTCTTGGAAGCATCACTGTAAATTTGATAACCTCGTGTCCCTGATGGTAATGTAAGCACTGGAGCTGACACAAGCCTCTTCTTAAGCTCCTCAAAACTTTTCTCACGTTCCTCATTCCACACAAACTTTGTGCTCTTCTTCATCAACTGAGTTAATGGCAAAGCTAACAAAGAGAAACCTTCCACAAATCGCCTGTAGTACCCTGCCAAACCCAAGAAACTCCTTACTTCAGTTACCGTGGTAGGTCTTGGCCAATTAGTGATAGCCTCAACTTTCGCAGGATCTCCACCTTAATACCTTCTGCAGACACGACATTTCCCAAAAATGCTACCTGTTCTTACCAAAACTAGAATTTGGAGAACTTAGCATATAACTTATTCTTCTGCAGAACCCCCAAAATATTACGAAGATGCTCTTCACGATCATCCTTAGACTTGGAAAATACCAAAATGTCATCAATGAAGACAATGACAAATTGGTCTAACTACTCACTAATAACTAGATTCATCATATCCATAAACACCGCTTTTGAGACATTAGTCAACCCAAATGACATCACCAAAAACTCATAGTGCCCATACCGAGTAAGTCAAAAGCTATTTTTGAATGTCCTCTTCCTCTCCCTCAACTCAAAGGTACCCAGGCCTTAAATCTATCTTTGAGAAGAACTTTGCCCCTTGAACCGATCGAAAAGGTCATCTATCCGTGGCAATGGATATTTGTTCCTGATAGTTATCTGATTTAGCACCCTATAATCTATACATAATCTCATAGATCTGTCCTTCTTCTTCACAAACAAGACTGGAGCACCCCATGTCGATACGCTCGGTCTAATGAATCCACGAACTAAAAACTCCTGCAATTGTTCCTTCAACTCCTGTAACTCTAATGGAGCCATCCTATAGGGTGCCTTAGAGATAGGTTCCTCTCCAGGAATGAGCTCAATAGTAAACTCAACTTCCCTTGGTGGTGGCAGTCCTGGAAAATCCTTAGGAAATTCTCGCACAACTGGATAGTCTTCAAGTTGGAGCTCATCCCTCGAGATATCGTTCACATAAGTTGTGGCGCCCCAAAACAAGTATACATCACCCATCTTGGGTCGCCATACAAGGTAATCTTGAATACAAATACAACTTAATTATACAACAATCGTGTAAAATATGACAAAATATAGGTTATGAGTTTTAATACAAATATTGTCATCTAGACAATATCCACACTCAATGGAGTCCTCATTACATTTATTATCACACTATTTCACGAGAATAGTGAAGACTACTAATGCACCATCTAGGATCATCACTTTGTTCCTCGACTAGTCCCAGCCACGCTTCTCATTTCACAAGAGAACAAAGAAAGAAAAGGGTGAGCTCAACTAGCCTAGTAGGAAATATTATGACTAAGATAATGCGAATAAATTATCATTAGCCTTCAACGATGTTAAACGATAAAATATAATAAACATCAAGTTTAATGCAATGAACAAGCAATCTATTAGAAGAGTCAAGTAGAGAATAAAATCTACTATCTTCTATGATTTAAAAGGTTTTTCATCACTTTTATCATTTGAGACTCGACTTTAATAAATAAAATCGAATCATCCCTGCTCCACGACCAAGGATATTCATGTAATCATCAATGGTCATGACTATACCGAATAATCCCTGGTCATAATCATACCAACAACTGTCCACCAATGAACTATAGGCCAATGAGGACTTTTACCACATCATTCGTCATATTACGATCATGATTATACCAAATAATCCATGGTCATAATCATACCAAGTCCATCTATGCATGCGTAAAGCCAAAAATGATTTTCAACATAATATAAGCATGAGGATGATGACAATTCAATAAAACAAGTTCAAGAATAAATTTTAAAGATTTATAAGTTAATTTATCCTAACTCAATGGGCGTCCAAATTGTCAACATGATCTTTGCTTTGTGCAGTGAAATTCAAGAATGCTTAGAAGAATATTTCTATGAAAAGATACTTTGGATGAAGCGCAAATATCAAGGATATTCCACTAATTTCATGGAGTATAGAAGCCAAAACTTTAACCAACTGAGTATAATAGAATATATGAAACTGCAAATAGATTTTCACCCGCCATGCGGTAATCCACGTATATCATGAGATCATTTCCACAATTTAATAAGGAATGAATACAAATGATCATTCACCATGCATGTGGTAATCCACATGAGACGTTATTCCAATGAAATAATAAAGAATGGAATAATGAATGATTCACCACGCGTGTGATAGATCGCATGCATGGTTATTCCCAATGAATAATAAATAATGGAACCCGAGTTCGGCAGAACGCACGTACAAGATATTCCGCGCGAATAATAAATAATGGAACCAGTCCGATGTAAACGCACGAACGTGATATTCCAAATGAATAATAAAGAACGGAATATTAGAAGAATTTCACCGTGTATGCGGTTGCCAGCATAAACAAAAGTTATTCCAACGTAATAATAAGAATGGAATAACGTAAGAATTTCACCAAGTATAGGGTATCCGATACATAAAGAGTTATTCCAATAGAATAATAAAGAATGGAATAACAGAAGTTCTCTTCACGAATAAGAAAGAAAGAATACCCCTTACGAGTACAACAAATAATATCCCCTACCTTAGAAAGAAGAGTACTGGATATAGAAGTAGTAAAGTAGCAGAACATTTTTCTTCTTTCTCTCTATAGTTTCTCTCTCTAAAGTTTCAGTGAATTCGTAAGAAATAATGAAGGAATGAGCTTCTATTTATAGGAGAATGGACTGAATAGTAACTAATTCATGAACGGTCCAGATTGATTTACTTAAAGTAACGGTCCATACTGATTTACTATTAAAACTTTAAACCAGCGATCCATATTGATTTACTATTATAACTTTCCACCAGCGGTCCATATTGATTTACTATTATATCTTTAACCAACGGTCTGAAAAATTAGCACATCTCCTCGTGGAATAATATTGTACCCAAAAATAATTTAGACCGAAAAGAAATATATCTTACGGGAGAATAATACCCCGTGAATAGTAACTCGTGAATAGTAACTCGTGAATAGTAACTAGTGAATAGTAACTCGTGAATAGTGCTCCGACACGAAAAGTGCCCCGAATACCCGATTGAACAATATAACCACCAGACATCAATTATTATCGAAATAAATATCGATTTCCACTAACACTAATAATTCCAACACAATGGAACTATAAAATTCATCTTTAATCAACACGAACTTATTCATCATTAATATTATAATTCACAATATTTAACAACCAGGTCGTTCCCAGGAAAGAGGGGGCTTTCCGATAAGGATTTCTCCTTATTGGCGCGCAATTAGGTGACCAAATATCTCCTTGACAGAACTTCTAAACATTGTCAATATTGCAAATAATAATATGAATAACTTTGCCGTCTCAATTATTGATTTAATAATATAACATATTATGCAGATGATACTGTAACAATAATTGAATCAATAATATGAGAGATATGATGCAGCAATTACTGTAGCAATAATTGAGTATAATTAAGTGACTTATCACGTAAGCATCAATAATCAATACTGTGTGCTACTATGCAACCATGTGTATTACTGTATTTTTACTACCGAGTAGTTCAACAGTTTTAACGGTAACACTTTCGCCGTTATTTTTATAAAATGATAATTCTGTCATTTTCTAAATACGATAATACTTTCGTTGTGGGGTCCACCAATGATTGTGCCGTCGTACAGATTTTTCCCGACAAAAAGAATATTTCCCGACCAATCGAATATTTTATGACAACTTGCATACTTTGTAAAATTTATAAATATTACCCACAACTATAACATTATATCAAATCCACACCATAATATTAAAAAATATTTCGAGAAAATTAAATCTTATTCATAAAATTCGGGGTCTCACAATCTCCCTCTTTATGAAATTTTGCCCTCGAAATTTACGTACTTACACAGGTATCTTAGAATAGGTGAGGATACCTTGACTTCACTTCAAATTCTAACTCTTGAGGTATAACCTTTGAGTGTTGAATACGATCCTTCTTATCCAAGATTTTAACACGTAGCTTTTCATACGTTAAATCTTCTGCTATCTCGTCTAGTTCTAATTTAATAACGTGGTTTGGGTCATCCACATATTTACGTAACATCGATACGTAAAAAACGTTCTGAACACGCAACATACTTGGCGGTAGAACGAGTCTATTTACCACAGCTCCTACTCGATCGAGGATTTCAAATGGGCCAATTAAATCGAGGGTTGAGATTTCCTCTCTTCGTCGATTCTTTCTTCTAGAATAACGCCCTCTTGAACCTTCTTCTTCACATTCATCAGCTCCGAGTGTGTAGCTTGAGCGGCTTTAACTTTATCGATTAAAGTCGATTCTACTCGTATATTCGTTATCTTTACGTGGGTTCGTATATTACGCACTTATAACCGCATCACGATCTTCTACTCAACGCGTTAGCTACCATGTTCACTTTTTCTCTACGATGGTATTAAATGGTACGATCGTAATCTTCAACCGCTAGAGTCAACATCTTTGGCATATGTTACGTTCGTTTTAGGTGAAGAAAATATTTGAGGGTTTTAGAAATGGGTTTTGTTTGGGGTCAATACAAAATTCGATTTCACGCCTAGGGTAGGCTAAGAAGTCTTCAAGAATACGTCGGAAATTTATTAACAATAGAAATATCATTCAAAATCGTGACACTCATCCAAGACTTGGATAGCCCGTCGCATTGATACCTATCAACTTGCCACCGTTATTCACAACGTCCCCTACGGAAAGTTCGGCTTCGGTGCATTCCACACAAGGAAGTCACCAGCGAAAGGTTCAGGGCTCTTTACTTATGACTTGATATGACAATGATTGGTTTGGTTGCTTGAATTCGCATAATAGGTTGGTTAGGAATATGAAAGCTAACAACCTTACAAAACGCTTGATGAGTAGTTAACCAATCAATTCCTAAAATCACATCAAAGACAAGTCTTTTCAAAGAGATAAGATCGACAAGTAACGTGAAAGTGTCGATTTGAATCAACAACATTTATAAATAGTGGAGGTAACGAAGGTTTCTACTATCGAAGTTTCAACCAATAAGTCAAAGTCTAATTTCTCTGAAGTCAAATTTAAACGTTGAGCGCAAGCAAGAGAGATAAAAGAATGGGTAGAACCGGTATCTAATAAGATATAGACTTCGCAAGAATTTATAATTAACTAACCCGTGCTAACTTCGTTCGGGTTTACTTCGCTTTTGAGAAGTCACGAAAATGCTCTTCCCTAAACCCCCAAATTTTTTTTTGCCGGTACCCCCTTTGGGTCCCCCCTCCCAACCGGACTTGACTTCACTATACCGACAAAATCGAGCTAAATGACCTTTTCTTCTTGAAATTTCCACTTATTTATCTTAGCCATGATTACCACCAAAGTGGTTACCATTCTTGGCATGATAATTTTCCCCACAACGGTTATCATTGTTCCTATGGTCGCGTTGCCTTAGGTATGATTACTATCGTGTTGTTGGTTGTTACCTTTTGGTTGAGATGACTCAACGGTCTCATGTGCTTCATTGCTTATCTCAGCATTTTCATATGCCATTTTCAAACACTATCACAAAACAAGGGTTAATTAACATATCACATATTATCCCTATACTATGACCGACCAATTAAATACCAAATAAACTTAGGTAGGTCATACTAGCGAAGGAATTCCCCGTCTCTCCCCTCTTAGTTCTTGTCTCACATCTCAGCCAGGGATCATATCCCTCGACTTTGATACTAACCGTGACGCCCCCAAAACAGTATACATCACCCATCTTGGGTCGCCAGATATACAAGGTCTTCAATACAAATACAACTTAATTATACAACCGTCATGTAAAACGACACAAAACATAGGTCGTGAGTTTTAATACAAATATTGTCATCTAGATAATATCCACACTCAATGGAGTCCTCATTACATTTATTATCACACTATTTCATAGAATAGTGAAGACTACTAATGCACCATCTAGGATCATCACTTTGTTCCCGACTAGTCCCAAATTACGTTCTCATTTCTTGAAGAGAATAATAGTGAAAGAAAGGGTGAGCTCAACTAGCCCAAAGAGAAAATATTATGACTAAGATAATGCGTAATAAATTATCATTAGCCTTCAAATCTGTTAAAAACCGATAAAATATAATAAACATCAAGTTTAACTGCATAATGAACAAGCAATCCATTAGAAGATTCAAGTAGAGAATAAAATCTATTATCTTCTATGATTTAAAAGGTTTTTCATCACTTTTATCGCTGAGACTCAACTTAATAAATAAAATTGAATCATCCCTGCTCCACGACCAAGGATATTCATGTAATCATCAATGGTCATGACTATACCGAATAATCCCTGGTCATAATCATACCAACAACTGTCTACCAATGAACTACAGGCTAATGAGGACTTTTACCACATTATTCGTCATATTACGGTCATGATTATACCGAATAATCCCTGGTCATAATCATACCAAGTCCATCTATGCACGTAAGCCAAAGATGACTTTCAACATAATATAAGCATGAGGATTGATAGACTCCACGGCACGCTTGCGTGAGGTGGTCGTCGCCCCGATCGTTTCTAGCACAGTTGTTGGGTGAATTGCTTGCAACACCTTAACCCCTCGCCTATATGTAGACGGTAATTTTGGTACAATTGCTCGCGTTAAGAATTACTGCGTTGAATGGACACCAACGACACCTTGACCCTCGCTTATATTGAAGCGATAATCTCGGTCTGATCGACGATTGATGCGGTGAAGACGCCACACACAACTATGAATTGTTGTATGATAAGTCAAATTGAATCTCAAAGAAATAACTAAGAAAAATACTTAGAATTCTTCAAAGAACCAAAAGTAGAGAATAACCTCACAAATATATTGAATAATGAATAATGTATAATGTATTTGATTACATTAACTTAGACCTCTATTTATACTACTCAAAATAATCCAAATCCTAATAACAATAGGAACAAATTATTCTAATCCTAATAGGAATTACAAACCATAACCCTAATTTCTAAGTAGAAATCAATTTGGAAAAGAAATTCCTATTTACATAAAACAATAGAAACCTTATTTAGAATGTAAATCTAAACCGGAAAGAAATCCTAATTATAATAGAATTTGATAAGTATCTGGAAAATAAATCCCAAAAATTAGGCTAATAGAATATGCCTAATATTTTAGGAAACAAAATCTTTTTCCTAAAATCCCAAAATCCTTGCCACGTTAGGATCTTTTTCGCGTGAAACTTGCTTCTTTCTTTGCATGTAATGTCGATTATGTAAAGTTATAAAGACCCACATAATACTAGCTACATGTGAATAACTTGCTGATCAGGATTGTATCATTCCCCTCCTCTTCAAAAGGATTTGTCCTCAAATCTGGCCCATCGTCTTCTCAAAAATGATTCAACCACAAAATTGTTCCTACATAAAAACAAACTAAGTTAGTAGCATCAAACCAATCATAATGCCAAAACTCAACTCATGAAATAACATATATAAGCAACAAAAACTCCAAATCCGCTAAGAACATTACAATGCCCGACTTCTCTCCCGAATTGACAATTTGTAGACCAGTTAATCCCAGAACACTAATTATATATATAAACTAATCTACTATCTACTAAAATAATCATGAATGCAAAGTAAGAAAGAATATGAAAAGTCTTATATCCTCCTGGATCAAAAATTGTCACGCATAAAAACTCTTCATGTGGTAGATTCTCCCGTGGATTTAATTCACGGATCAAAATTCAATATAATGATCTCAATCCTTCGCGAAAACACATTCAATCGATGCACTGGATCAAATATCAATACTTGAAATTTGTCATATTTCTCGCATAAACTCTCTTTAATTCTGGATTAAACACAAAAGCGAACAAAATCAATAAGTTCCTTTTGTCTAATCACAAAGAAATTAAATAAACCAAAATCATATGCATAGTCTACTAAAATAATATTCAAAACACTTCCCCTAGAGATGTCTTATGCATTGAATCAGATGAACTGCAGGATCCATGCTTCCCTCGATGAATATGATCCTATCACGAATCTGCAAAAACACAACCAACCTCCCTCATTCCATTGACATTAATACAATAAAGAACAAATAATGTTATCAATAGAGTAAAAAGGTCACAATCATAAGTTGAAAATTCAATAGCATATATCGACGATGATCACAAACAAACTCTACACATGCTAAAGAATTTCCCAAAATGTTGACAAAAATCTAATATCATCAAAAGAGAGAATAACAAATTTTCCCATGAAAAAATGCAAAATATAATTCAACAATTCCATGGAAGTATGCAATGCCTTAGCTAATCCAAGTGAACTAACTACACATGCAAATAACTCATCTCTCAAACCATCTTGATGATAAACATTTCTTGAATCGAGAACCGTATGATAACAAATCATGCAATGAAGATTGCTCCAACAAAACAACATGATTACTACCATTGTTAACTAACGACAATTCATGTAAAGATTGACTAGCATGAAACCCCCCAAGTCAATATTTGGATAACAAAACCTAGAATTAATTTCATGCAATTAAACACATCGAAAAGAGAATATATATCATGATCATAAACTAACTCAACATAAATCAAATATCCTCCATAGTTTATGATAAAAATGATTCTACCATCAAAATAGCTAACAACAAATTTTCCAATAGAAGCATGCAAAACATGTTTTAAATAACTCATGAAAACACTAGATGCATTAGTTAATCTAATAGAAATAACTAACCACCTATATAACTCACATGCTAAAACAATTTTCCATTTATCACAATCTCTCGTGCTAAATTGATTAGGCATTGTATCATTATCACATGTAGATAAAACACAAGTACTATGCAATTTATCAAGCATATTATCCAAACAAGAAAAAGAATAACGATACTTGTTTACCAATTCAAAATCGACGAACAAACTCGTTGTCCCATCCTCCTTAGATACTATGATCTCATAATCAACACATGAACTCATGTCTTCTCTCACGATACCCACTTTCACCAACTCTCCAACCCGCTTTGGTAACTTCATCGTCTCCTCGGGAATACTATCAGCTGATCGGTACGGAATGATAGTACGGGGTATTTCATCAACAACCTGCACAAGAGACAAAACAAAACTAGACAAAGAAGAATCATTAGTGTTAGTATTCAAAAGCGTCGTCTTGTACGAATGTACAGTCATTGGCTTTTCAAAATATAACTCACTTTTCAACTCACTATCTTTTTCATAGTCACATATTTCTTCTCTCTCTTCTTTATGCTCACCCTCTCGTTTGTTTTTCTCTCGTTTATCAAGGTCACTCTTTTCATTCTCTTTTTTCTCAATCTCTCTTTTCTTTTCATTCTCACTCTTTTTAATTTTTTCTTTTACATTATCAATCTTTTGAACAATTTCTTTTTGTTGATCTTTTCCACATGTATTTCCTTTTACAAACTCATCTTCTTGATTATTTTCTTTCGGATGTTCACCATGTTGCTTTAGATCATGGATTTCATTTTGAACACTCGAACCCAATAACTCTCCTTGGACTGCATATTCTATAATTTCTTCCACCTCCTTAAAGCTCTCATTGATGTCTTCTCTTAAGTTCTTGGATGCCTTAAGAGTGTCTTGGGGTTGTCTCCAATGTGAATCCTCTTTGTTTCCATGTCCGCGAACCCTCATATCATCTTCTAATGTAGATCTCCTTGAAGGTTGCTCTACATATTTTTTAGATGTATACTCATCCATCCTATCACACTGTACTGGAGCAAACCGCTTTCTCATTGCTGTTTTTAATTCTGCCCATGTCTCGAACGGACGCTCCCCATGTTTTTGTTTGCTAAGTTGCCACTATATAATTGTATGATCGGAGAACTCTTGAATCGCCCGTCGACCTTCCTCCTCTCGAGTAATCATGATAATCAATTCTCGCTCCATTTTCTCTCCCATCTCGAGATATGCCTCTCAGATCAATATTGCCTTGGAAAGTATTCCTTCGAGACCCCTAAGAACTTTCATAATTGTAGCCATACATGTTTGCTATAAAACAAAGGTTAGTAGATAAAAATTTTCCTTACACACTCCCTTACGTGTTTCGCTCAAATAATGATGAATCACTCGTGTATCGCTCAAATTTGGCTTTTACCCTCTAATAATCTTACACTCTTGCCTTTTACCTCTAATATTCTCTCTAATAGGTTATTCTTGAATTCCCTAGCAAAATTCTTGGTTTTACTAATCAATTCGAAATTACTTGTCACGAAACAAAAATATAGATGGTGTAGTTATCAGAATACCACAAAATCACCGATCGATTGTCTTGTACTCCTCTCTTGTAGAAGCTTGGACTCGTAAATTGTAGCTCCGTTTCAAAATTGATGATGATGGAACGGTATGAACTCTTGGTTGGAATTTGATGATTTGATGGTGTGCTACAAATTGGGTTAGCACAATAGAATATGAATTATTATTTATTTATTTTTTCTTTTCCTTTTTTTTTTTTTTTTTTTTTTTTTTTTGCAATATATATTTCGACAAAAAATTAAAGATAAGTAACTTGCTAGAAAGGCTTAGCTCTGATACCAAATGATAGACTCCACGGCACGCTTGCGTGAGGTGGTCGTCGCCCCGATCGTTTCTAGCACAGTTGTTGGGTGAATTGCTTGCAACACCTTAACCCCTCGCTTTATATGTGAGGCGATAATTTTGGTACAATTGCTCGCGTTGAATTACTGCGTTGAATGGACACCAACGACACCTTGACCCTCGCTTATATTGAAGCGGTAATCTCGGTACAATCGACGATTGATCGCGGTGAAAGACGCCTTACACACAACTATGAATTGTTGTATGATAAGTCAAATTGAATCTCAAAGAAATAACTAAGAAAAATACTTAGGAATTCTTCAAAAAGAACCAAAAGTAGAGAATAACCTCACAAATATATTGAATAATGAATAATGTATAATGTATTTGATTACATTAACTTAGACCTCTATTTATACTACTCAAAACAATCCAAATCCTAATAACAATAGAACAAATTATTCTAATCCTAATAGGAATTACAAACCATAACCCTAATTTCTAAGTAGAAATCAATTTGGAAAAGAAATTCCTATTTACATAAAAAACAATAGAAACCTTATTTAGAATGTAAATCTAAACCGGAAAGAAATCCTAATTATAATAGAATTTGATAAGTATATGGAAAATAAATCCTAAAAAATTAGGCTAATAGAATATGCCTAATATTTTAGGAAATAAAATCTTTTTCCTAAAATCCCAAAATCCTTGCCACGTTAGAATCTTTTCACAGCGTGAAACTTGCTTCTTTCCTTTACATGTAATCGATTATGTAAAGTTATAAAGACCCACATAATACTAGCTACATGTGAATAACTTCTTTGATCGAGATTGTATCGAGGATGATGACAATTCAATAAAACAAGTTCAAGAATAAATTTTAAAGATTTATAAGTTAATTTATCCTCGAACTCAATAACGTCCAAATTGTCAACATGATCTTTGCTTTGTGCAAGAAAAATTCAAGAATGCTCGTAAGAATATTTTCCATGAAAAGATACTGGATGAAGCGCAAATATCAAGGATATTCCACTAATTTCATGGAGTATAGAAGCCAAAACTTTAACCAACTGAGTATAATAGAATATATGAAACTGCAAATAGATTTTCACCCGCCATGCGGTAATCCACGTATACAGATCATTTTCACAATTTAATAAGGATTGAATACAAAGGATCATTCACCATGCATGTGGTAATCCACATAGACGGGTTATTCCAACAGAATAATAAAAATGGAATAATGTAAGGATTCACCATGCGTGTGATAGATCGCAGATGCAGTTTATTCCCAATGAATAATAAATAATGGAACTGTGTCCCACAGAACGCACGCATGTGATATTCGACGTAATAATAAATAATGGAACCAGTCCCAGCGTAGCCGCACGAGACATGTGATATTCCGGCTGAATAATAAATAATGGAACCAGTCCGGCAGAACGTTAACGAGATGCATGGATATTCCGGCGTAATAATAAAGAACGGAATATTAGAAGAATTTTACCATGTATGCGATTGCAGATAAAAAAAGTTATTCAAATGAATAATAAGAATGGAATAATGAAGAATTTCACCAAGTATAGGTATCCCACATATACAAAGTTATTCCAATGAATAATAAAGAATGGAATAACGTAAGTTCTATTCACGAATAAGAAAGAAGAATACCCCTTTACGTAGCACAAAGAAATAATATCCCCTACCTTAGAAAGAAGAGTACTGGATATAGAAGTAGTGAAGTAGCAAAACACTTTTCTTCTTTCTCTCTATAGTTTCTCTCTCTAGAGTTTCAGTGAATTCATACGAAATAATAAAGGAATGAGCTTCTATTTATAGGAGAATGGGACCTGAATAGTAACTAATTCATGAACGGTCCGTATTGATTTACATTTAAACGGAGGGTCCATATTGGTTTACTATTGAAACTTAATGCAACAGTCCATACTGATTTACTATTAAAACTTTAAACCAGCGATCCATATTGATTTACTATTATAACTTTCCACCAGCGGTCCATATTGATTTACTATTATATCTTTAACCAACGATCTGAAAAATTAGCACATCTCCTCGTGGAATAATATTTTACCCAAAAATGATTTAGACCGAAAAGAAATATATCTTACGGGAGAATAATACCCCGTGAATAGTAACTCGTGAATAGAAACTCATGAATAGTAACTTATGAATAGTAACTCGTGAATAGTACCTAGTGAATAGTAACTCGTGAATAGTAACTCGTGAATAGTGCTCCGACACGAAAAGTGTCCCGAATACCCGATTGAACAATATAACCTCCAGACATCAATTATTATCGAAACAAATGTCGATTTCCACTAACACAAATAATTCCAACACAATGGAACTATAAAATTCATCTTTAATCAACACAAATTTATTCATCATTAATATTCATTAATATTATAATTCACAATATTTAACAATCAAGTCGTTCCCGTGAAAGAGGGGGCTTTTCGATAAGGATTTCTCCTTATCACGCCCAATTAGGTGACCAAATCTCTCCTCGATGTAACTTCTACACATTGTCAATATTGCAAATAATAATATGAATAACTTTGTCGTCTCAATTATTGATTTAATAATATAACATATTATGCGATGATAATCTTGTAACAATAATTGAATCAATAATATGAGAGATATGATCAAAGCAATTATCGTAGCAATAATTGAGTATAACCGGTGTGACTTATCACGTAAGCATCAATAATCAATACCGGTGTGTGCCACTATACAACCACGCCAGACATCGCATTTTTTTACTACCGTAGTTCAACGGTTTTAACGGTAACACTTTTGCCGTTATTTTTATAAAATGATAATTACATCATTTTCTAAATACAACAATACTTTCGTTGTGGGGTCCACCAATGATTGTGCCATCGTACGAATATTCCCCGACAAAAAGAATATTTCTCGACCAATCGAATATTTTATGACAACTTGTATACTTTGCAAAATTTATAAATACTACCCACAACTATAACATTATATCAAATCCACACCATAATATTAAAAAAATATTTCGAGAAAAATTAAATCTTATTCATAAAATTCGGGGTCTCACATAAATCAAATAACAATCAGGTCCCTTAGCAATCATTTTGCTCGCCTTTAAAGCTGAGATTAACTTTACAACACCATTCGGCTTGGAACATTGAAACTCGAATTCTAGAGCCTCTAATGTTCCAAAACTAACCTTCCTCGCCTGACAATCAATAGTGGCTCGATGCTTACTCAGTCAATCCATACCCAAGATGATATCAAAATCATGCATCACCATCGGAAGTAAGTTAGTTGCGTACACCCTCCTCCCTAACTTCAAAGGACACTCGCAAAATTGCTCAGAAATAATCACAAAATTCCCCATCAGGGTAACAATAGATAAATGAGGATCTAATATATGAGAAGACACTCCAAGATGATGAATAAATGAAAGTGCAACAATAGAGTGTGTAAATCTAGTGTTAAACAAAACCGATGCGTCATGATTTCCTACAAGAAGGATGCCTAAAAATAGTACACAGTGCTTGGGCCACCCGATTAATCATTCAATGCAAATACTCTCCCACCGGTGTTGTCTTAACTACATTACAAAGATTATCGCCTCCCGTTACCACGCATTTGAGCTGCAATTCCTTTCTACGTGTCCCATTTGTCCATATAAGAAACAAACCCTTGTCTCTATATAACACGCCTTACCAAAGATGATACCAACCACAAGTAAGCACATGGACCCGGTGGAAGTGGCAAAAGGTTCGGATTGCCCCACCGCCGTCCCCGAATACCGCCTCTAAATTTGACCATGGCGATGGCGATCTTCGATTCTCGATTTTGCTAGAAACCCCTGCTCGTTGAAATCCCTATTTTGATCACGCCTCCTCGACTTGACACTAACCACGGTGTCAACCTCCATGACCACCTCGCTGCGTTGGGTAAGCAAAATCCTTTCGAGGATTAAATCGTTGAATTCCGATGGAGGATCATTCTACCTATTTTTCCTTACTATACGATTTACGCTTAAACCGCCTCATTCCTTGCCCTTGCTGATCATCTCTCTCTCTCTCTCTCTCTCTCTCTTTCTCTCTTTCTCTCTTTCGACTCCCTTCTAATTTGGAAGCTCGAAAGTCCTTGTTCTCCATTTCCACTCTCTTAGCTGCGTTAGCCACCTATGATACATATATAAATATGGTGTGGATGATCGATCTCCTATACTCATATTTCAAATCTCATTTGAACTTTTCTGCCTGTTGTGCAGTTGTCCCAGGTATTGAACCCGCAAAACCAACCAATCTATTAAACCTTGCTATGAAATCAGTAATAGTCTCATCCTTCTTTTGTCGAATGGATACAAAATCCCTGATGTATGCATCCATATCAGCGTTTGGGAAGTACTGCTGATAGAAAAGGTCACAAAAATCGCTCCATATGAGTCCATCCATAAATCCATCTCCCTGTGTAGCCTTCAACGATTTCCACCATCACTGAGCATCATCCTCTAGCTTATAAACTGCTAATCTCACCTTTTGATTTTCTGAACACCCAATCACATCAAAAATCTTCTCCAAGTGGGCGATCCAGTTCTCCGCATCAATTGGAGTCGGAGCAAAACGAAAAGAGTTGGGCTTCTGCTTAATGAACCTCTCTAATAACATATATAACGGTTGCACTGGCTGACCCACTTGATCCTCAGGAGGATCATTCTGCTCATGATGTAGTATCTCTATATCATCCCCAATGTCATTTGCATGATGATTTCCTTGTACGAGGAAT